>CM042552.1:10550000-10650000 GCA_023630585.1 Cranoglanis bouderius
ATTTTTTTTTCAGATTTGTATTGTATAATAGTCTCACAATGTTATAACTGGATAAATACAGTATGACAAAGTTAATCAAAACTCATGACCCTAAAATAGTTAATATGCTGCTTGCCTTTGCATGACAGTAGGCAGTTAAATGAGAGGGCAGTAAAGCTCAAGCATTTTTTTTTTTTTTAATGTATTTCTTCTGTGCCAGGAGTTAATTTCACAGCCCTACTGCTTACTTCTTACAGATAAATAGTAGTTTGGTGGTTAAGGTTTTAGGATACTAACCGGATGGTTAAGAGTTTAAATCTCAGGACTGCCAGAGAGCCACTGCACTGTAAATGTTTCAATTGTTAGTTGCTTTGGATAAAGTTGCCTGCTGAAGAAACAAATCTAAACTTTTTTGTGAGTAAAGTTCAAAATGCAAAATGAGAAGTATCACTATTTCAAGCAGTAAAAAATCTGTCAAACGAGAATGTTATTTTGTTCATAACATTAAAAATGTCATATTTTTATACAACTCGAGTTGTGCAAATTGGTTCAGATCGAAAGTATACCCAGACTGGAAATTTCACTATGAAAAAGCCCAGATTGCTCCCAATGGTACAGCAAAATTTAGAAAGCTGCAGTTAGTTTGGTTTCTCATGAGTATTGGTTGTGCTGATAGTATCCGTTGCCAGCTCACACTCCTGGCTCTCGCAGCCTGTTTGTCCTTGGATTCTAAAAAGAAAAAGGTCGAAGATCCTCAAACATGCATGCACAAAATATTTCCTTGACACCGGAAACATTTTGAACTTTGAACTCCATAAATATTTGCAGAATTATACCTTTTACCAAACCAGTATTTTTGGTACATGTTTAGCTGTAATTGGCATTGAGTTATCATCCTTCAGCTATGAAAGCTGAAAAAGTTTATATTATATAAAAGTATATACTGCATTGATTCTAAATGTAACTTACAGTGGAGTGGTGCAAGTAAACCTGAAACTATAGCCCTGAAATTCTCAAAAACTTAATCTCTACCAAATATATGTTGATGTATAGTCACGTCAACATCACCTCCTTATAACATTTTGCACTGCCTTAAGGACTAGAATAGAGGCAGAATAAGAAGACGTGCCTTATCTATATTTAGTTTGGATAGACAAACACAAAGGTTGAGAACTTTAAGAGTAAGATTTTTCAGATCTTTCAGTTCAGGCTGTCATTAGATAATCTCAGATTAGCTGGCATCATGTTCCTGAGCTTGAATATTAACAAATGCTGGTGAATTTCTTACAGACTCGGTTTGATGAGGACCAGCATGTCAGACTGTCAAATACCCAGATTTCAGGCTTGATCTGCATTGGAACGTATGAAAACACATCAGCGCCTTGGCGCAACGCACAATCTAAATGTGACTATGTGCTATGCTTGACAAGCTATGACAAGCAGTGCTCCATACTTATCCAGGGAAACAAGTAAACAAAGTGAAATATACTGGAAATACACACCGATCAGCCATAACAATAAAACCACTGAGAGGTGAAGCGAATAACATTGATTATCTTGTTACAGTGGCACCTGTCAAGGGATGGGATATACCAGGCAGAAAGTGAACAGTCAGTTCTCGAAGTTGATGTGTTGGAAGCAGGAAAAATGAGCAAGCATTAGGTCCCAGAGCAGCTCTGACAAGGGCCAAATTGTGATGGCTAGACGACTGGGCCAGAGCATCTCCAAAACGGCAGGTCTTATGTGGTGTTTCCATTATGCTGTGGTTAGTATCTACGAAAAGTGGTCCAAGGAAGGAAAACCAGTGAACCGACAAGGCTTGTTCATGAGCAAGGGGAGTGAAGGCTTGCCCATCTTGTCTGATCTC
Organism: Cranoglanis bouderius; assembly: GCA_023630585.1. Taxonomy (NCBI): domain Eukaryota; kingdom Metazoa; phylum Chordata; class Actinopteri; order Siluriformes; family Cranoglanididae; genus Cranoglanis; species Cranoglanis bouderius. Next base: position 10,551,847 of record CM042552.1, read on the forward strand.
ACAGAAGAGCTACTGTACCACCCATTGCTGAAAAAGTTAATGCTGGCTATGATAGAAAGGTGTCAGAACACACAGTGCATCACAGCTAGGTGCGTATGGGGCTGCGTAGCCGTAGACTGGTCAGAGTGCCCACGCTGAACCCTGTCCACCACCGACAGCGCCTACAATGGGCATATGCATCTATTGAGTTTTTCTATCTATGTTTTTTTATTTAAAAGCCTGCTTTACTAACACAATGGTCTGCCTGAAAATGCCATAAAAAAATTGACATAAATCTAATTAAACTCCATTTGCAATCAGATACCAGCTGATAAAATATCCATGATGGACAGATAAGAGTGCTTACACAGTCTGTATAGATGAAAGCAAACAAAGCTTTTAAATGTTCAAATGGCCTAATAAAAAGACAAGAATGTTTTTTTGTTTTTTTTTTCTCAAGTTGTTACGTGTCAAAGTGTTTGCATTTGTCTGCTCCCTCTCTGCTCCTGTTTTTTTCCACTGTTTGTTTGCCCTTCTGTCTCTAGCTGTCTTCTCATAGGTGGAGCCCTGTGGCAATCACCATTAACTGGTTCACAAGACCTGACCAATGGAAAGCAGGAGCCCGGCCAAAAGAGGCAGAGCTGTCCATTTAAAAGCAGCACATTGAAGCCCTTGTGTTAGCCTCTTGGCTCACTGTTTTGATTGTTGGCTTGTTTGTCACTTTGTTTCCCTGCTACCCTCATACTAGCTCCCTTGGTTTGAGAACAGGTAAGATTGTGCGTGCACCTACATCCCACCATGCAGGTGTGTTGAATGTCTAGACACCCTAGGCTAGAGGGCGGGTGCCACCTTTGTATTTCTTGTTAGCATAGCCTAGTGTAGTTAGTTAGTTTTGTGTCATGTTATTTGCAGTCAGGTTAGCTACTTCAAATACAGCCTAGTGTAGTCTTGTTTTACTATGTTCATTTCTTTGGCACCATCCATGTTCTCTCTCTCGGGTGAGACTAGTTCCCCTTTTGTTTTGTGGTTGTCCTATGCCTGTCTGTAAATGCCAGTCCTGTTATATGTCAGGAAATAAAGTGATAACCCTACCTCTACCCTCCTGTCCTACTCATATCCACCATCACCATAATCCAATCAACCCGCAATTTTAATTGTTATTGTTCTAACTCACCCTATACCTTACTTTCTGTGGGAACGTAACACAAGTAAAGAGATGACACGATTTTGAGGTTTGTGTTTAAATGCCTTGAGTGACTATTACCTCAGGTGATGAGATTCTAATGTGGATGATGCTGATGTAGAGGGTAAAGAGTCTGATTAAAAAAAAAAAAAAAAAGATAAATAGCAGTTGCTTTAATACAGTGTGTTGGTATATCTCAGTGGAATTGGTATGAAATCTTTAAATGTCTACCGTTTCACTTTCAACCGAGTGAAAAGTGTATCGGTAAAATGCTACAACATCAGATTAAAATGCATGCAGAAAAAGAAAGAAAGAAACAAGTTTTTGTTCAGGAAAATCTGTCATTTTCAGATCTATATATATAGTAGAAAATGTTCAAATTCAACCACATGAATGGTTGTCTCATAAATCCAAAGGCTCAGAAATTCAAAAATCCAAAATTATTTTGCAAACTTCACACAAGAAATACAGTACAAAATTGTTTTCAAATGCACATCATTATATAATAAATATTTGAACCATAAAACATGTTAACTAATTATATGAGGAAACTGTTAATGAAATAAGCTTTAAACAAACATTTCTAGTAAGCTTTACCCATTATCCAGTGGTCAAACTGAAGAAAATAAATCAATAAATGAATAAACAAATTATTCAAACAAATTAACTAATTACAAATATTATCTAAAATAATTTGTTTTAATATTTTTTTTTTTGTTTGTTTGTTTTTTTTAAATTCATTGAAAACATTAAGGAGGATGGTAGGTGTGGGAGATGGGGGACCCTGGTCCTATCCCAGCAGATGCCAAACATCTATTTAGACACAAAAAACCCACATAAAGCAGGTAGTTAGCTAAGTTTAACAGCAAAGTAGCCAAGTCACCAGTAAAGCTATTGAGGGAAAAACTGTTTGTTATACTGAAATAATACAGTTAATAAATCAACAAGCTGACATTCAAAGTTTTATCATTTCATATTTTTCTAATTCTTAAAGAGGTTACATTTGTCATAAATTGAGTCATATGGGATTTCATAAGCAAGTTCATTTGTTATAATATTTGCTTATAAGCAACCACCTACTGTTGTAAAGCAGTTCCTTGTCAGAGAAACTGCACCGAGTTTTTCTGAAAAACAGTCTTTCAACTTTAATTCAGTGGCACTCTGCAGCCTGGCACAAAGACAGTGATAGAGTGGCACATTCTGAATAATACACACAGAAATGTGTTGTTTGCATATTTCAGAGCAAATAAGTGTGTCTGTGAGAAGAGAGTAAGGAAAAGAGTGCAAATGATACTTAGAATATGTGTTTGTGTGTGTGTGTGCGCGTGTGCATACATATGCACACACACACACACACACACACACACACACAGACACACACCTCTCGCTCTCTGTTTGGCAACCAGCATTCCAAATAAATGATGTCTCTGAAACCAGCATTTATTCAAGTAATAAATCATCACTTGGCTCATAGCCGTATGGCAGAGATAACACTTGACACAATTTTTAAAATGGGATGCATGGTCACTCTCTATCGACTGGCTTAATTGAAAAAAAAAAAATGTGTGCGCGTACATGTGTGCGTGTGTAAGACTACGGTAACTTAAATAACCACTCTTTACAACAATGGTGAGCAGAAAAGTATCTCAGAATGCACAACACATTGAACCTGAGGCGGATGGGCTACAACAGCAGAAGATCACACTGGTTTCCATTCTTGTCAGCCAAGAACAGGAATGTGAGGCTACAGTGGGCACAGACTCATCAAAACTGGGTAGCTGAAGACTGGAAAAGGACCAGGCAATGTGTTAGATAGCTAAATCTATCTAGCATGTTAAATTACTATAATTCTTTCTATGTTAACATTTTAAGGTGTATGTGGTCTTATGCCAATACTCCTAGCACCATATCACATCTGAACTTGACAGCATCAAGTTTCCCATAAAACGATATTTGAAATTCTTCTCCTCACTTACAAAGCCCTTACAAACCTTCCTCCTTCTTATCTCTTTGATTTTCCTTTTGCCTCCCCACTTAGCTACATCCTCAGATCTGGCAAGCTCAATATTCATCCATCTAAAACTCTTGAGCTTTGATGACAGTTCATCTTTAGAGAGGCCTCCTGACTCTGAAATCTCTCCAGCTTAGTTATGTCCAAATTTCTTTCCAATCTTTGAAATTTTCTTCATAAAATATGATTTTCAAAATCCCAATCTCACAGCACTTGTTGGTTGGTCAGAAGGTGTTTATATTAATGTGTTTGGTCTAATATGTTGTTATTTCTATAGTAACAAATTAATCTTCACAGGGACTTGTATGGCAGATGCTTCATAAACATAAAAAAAAAAAAAAAAAAAAAAAAACTGTAAATGGTGCAGTTTTCTGTTCTTATTTATTTAGCATATTTGGAAGGAGTCTCCAGTGCCCCCCACCTTGTGCCCTGAGTTCCCTGGGATAGGCTCCAGGCTCCCCTGCCTTTGGACTGGGGAAGGAAACTGGAGTACCCAGAGGAAACCCACAAAGCACGGAGAGAACATGTAAATTACGCACATACAGGGCAGAGGAGGGATTCAACCCCCCAACCCCAGAGGTGTGAGGCAAACATACTAACCAATAAGCTACAATGCCCCCAACACAGGAAATTAATTAAATTAAATAACACCAGACAAGTCCTATCCTGCAAAATTATTTGTCTACCTATACAGTATGTAGTGCTTAAAGAAATTGCAGCTCATCGATTTGTTCAGTGTCTGAAGGAGCTTCTCAAACCTCCTTCTACAATAAACTACACTCATATTAAGATTCAGTTGACGTGGTTTTATATCCTAATCAAAGGTTTCCAATTTTCATCAGTTAGTCTTGATTAGTTTGGCTGATTCAGTCCCCATGGCCAAGTGCATTTGCAAAGCCCTTCATGGGAATGTGGGAGGCCCTTGACCCTCATGCCACTCCCACATTCAATGCCCTCTCCTCTTCAATCCTTTGCATTACCAAAAGCAATGGTGTACCTAAAAAATTAAACACAATACCAGGTTTCTGCATGTAATTTACTCCAAAACAGATGCTGTAGTTAATTGTGGCTGGTGCATATTATGTCCTGCAGAATGGTAGCTGTAATGGCGGTGGTAGCTCAGTAGGGGGCGGTGGTAGCTCAGTGGTTAAGAAGTTGGGCTATTGATCGGAAGGTCATGAGTTCAAATCCCAGCACCACCAAGCTGCTACTGTTGGGCACTTGAGCTAGGCCCTTAACCCTCAATTGCTCCCCGGGCACCGCAGCAAAAATGGCTGCCCACTGCTCCGGGTGTGTTCATGGTTTGTAATGTGTGTGTGTGTTCACTACTCACAACTTCTAATGTGTGTGCACTGACTTGGATGGGTTAAATGCAGAGGACAAATTCCAAGTATGGGTTACCATACATTGGCCTTCACATGTCACTTTCATAAGGCTAGCGAGTATATCAGCCAGAAATGGAGACAGATAAAGATAACAGATACATGTGTATATGAATTGAATCAGCAAGGGTCTCAACCTTGCTTCAGTTCCCCAGTAATGAGATGATAAAATGTAATCCAAAGGATTTGGAGCTAGGAGGTCTTTTTTTTGTCTGAACAGACAGATATATAATGAGAGGATCAACTGTCATGAGCACCAGAATAAAATTACCTGAATTTGGACTTGCAAAAAGCGATGAAATAGATGAGTGTCATGTCAACACCAAGGTGATGATAAGCAAATGTATAAGCCATCCATGTCTGTGGATTTTTTGTGGAAATAGTTACAGCTAATATCTGAGTCCACAGGAACATAAACTGTCAGCGATGATTTTCACTACTACTACTGATGTCTGTAAAGGAAGGGAAAATAAGCTTGATCACAGATGACAAAGAATATTGTATAAGAAGCTTTTGTTACTTCATTCCAATGGTCATGATGCTCAAGATGGAGAACCTACACAAAATGTGGCTCCTTAAGGATACTTTGGTAGGCTAAATTTGAAGAAACAAAAGAAAATAAAAAAGAAACCCCTCACCATAATCCCCCTCACTAACTCATTAATATTACCTTGACGTATTCACTCGAGTCCCTGAAAGAAAATCACTATGCAGAGAACCATCTCAGTATCCTAAGCTGTCTTGCCACTTCAACCAGTACAAACATTGACAGAACAGCCTCTGTTGTCTTAGAGTGATAACAGCTGAGTTCTCCAAATGGATGAGCATAGTTCTAACAAATGCATGAGTGATGCTCCTAAAAAAACGAATATTTGTCCTCTGTAAGACTAATCTGGACCTTGAATTTAAACAATTCAGGTTATAATCCTCAGTGTTGTTTAAAATACCACTACATCCAAGATAATATTCAACAAAAACAATTTTAACTTGATTAGTATTTTTTTTTTTTTTTTTGTATAAGAGCAAGCCCAATATGAAATGACAAACAATAAATCTAAACAGCCTGATGTGTAAATCCTATAGGGATCCAATCATCTGTTGACACTACAGGTATCCAAGAAATTGTATATCCTATAAGGATCCAAGCATTTGTTGATCCTATAGAGATCCAAGTACTTGTACATCCTATAGTGATCCAAGCATTTGTAGATCCTGTAGGGATTCAAACATATGTTCATCCTGTAGGGATCTAAGCATTTGTTAATTCCTAAAAACAGCAGTTGAACATTGGTCAGTCGGTCCTAAGGGATAGGTGAACGCCTTTCCGAAGGGTGGGGCGATGGCCTCCGTCACCCCTGGCCGATCAAAAAGGAGTCGGGTTCAGATACCGGAACCCAGAATGGCAGAGATAGGTGCTGTGAGGCATCCAGTATAGGGCAGTGGTGGCTCACTGGGGTTCAAGGTCGGGGGTTCAAGCCCTATCACAGCCAAGCTGCCACTGTTCGACTCAGGGACCCCGTATCATGGCTGACCCTGTGCTCTGACCCCAACTTCCTAACAAGCTGGGATATGTGAAGAAACGAATTTCACTGTGCTGGAATGTATATGTGACAAATAAAGGCTCTTTCTATTTAAAAAAATCTAAACATTTGTTGATATTACTATTTGTTGATCTTACTATATTGAGCCAAACATTTGTTGAGACTATAGGGATCCATGCATTTGTTGATGCAATAGGCACCTAGACATTTGTTTATCCTGTAAGAATTTTTTTGAGGGGGGTCCTATAGGAGTCCAGGCATGTGTCAATGCTATAGGGATCCAAGCATCTGTTGATCGTCTAGGAATCTAAGCATTTGTTGTTCCTATTGGGATTCAAACATTTGTACATCCTGTAGTGATCCAAGCACTTCTGGATGCTACACAGATCTAAACATTTCTTGATCCTGTAGGGATTCAAGCATTTGTTGAACCTCTAAGGATCTCAGCATTTCTTGATCTAATAGTAAGCTCAATATCTGTTGATCCTTCAGGGATCAACAATCAATATTAGAGCTATCCATGACATCCATGATGTAGACGGATGTATGATAGAAGAATTATAATTTTTCAGCTTTAGAAAGTAAAAATTGAATGTTAAATTTGATGATTTGACCTACTTTGTGCTCAGAAGTGAAAATATAATGAGCCATTATACTTAAGTGAAAGTATAGATGTGTCAAAATATATTCATTTAAAAGTGGAAGTATCCAGCCAAATGTGTACTCTAGTAAAAGCAACAAAAAAAAACTTTTTATGTGAAAACTAACTTAAACTTTTTGCTATAAACCAATATTTACCATTATCTAGAATTAGTCTTGCTGGCTAGTCAATTATGCTAGCTTCTGGAAGTTATGCTAGTCTAACCTGGCATTAGCAAGGAAATTTTAGCAAATTAGCAAAACCTTCCTCAACATGTTTTTAGATAGACGTCATGCCTTCTAGGGAAGCAAATGAGAAACCTCATTTTATACAAGTCTTTTCTTACTCCAGAATATTGAAACATTTCAGTGAGCTAGGGCCAGTCCAGTGGCTTACACATCTTCAGATGCACACAGATAGCTATAGTGTTAACTACATTGTGTAGCATGAGAAGCTCATTGCAGATGAAAACCTGGCATGGTTCTTGATATTTTTTTTCTACACTGATCTAACTTGATTGGATTCTTTAAATTGAAATGTAAATACAATGTACAGGGCTAAAATCCATAAACACTAATGCTAGTTAGCAGAAAATCATGCTATCTCTGCATGAACATTTAGCCATCATTAGCCATCAAAACCATTATATGCTTGAACTAAGTTGTTAAATGGCTTTACTAAAGAAAGTCCTACTCCATTCCAGATCGAGGTGGCTTGTAGTGCCATAATTGTTTGTTGCCACCATTAGTGTTTGCATAAGACAAACATCTATTAAAAGCCTTTAAGGGAAAATGAGCTGTTGTGTTTAGACCCCACTGATTCGCCGTTATGCTTGATTGATCACTGCCTCCCTGCCTTGGCCACTGGCTCCTGGTTTAATGGCTCTCTTCACACCATCCAATTACCCTCCAGCAAATTATTTAGGCTTCCTCTGATGACCGAGAGCCACCGGAAAAATTTCTGAACTGGAAGCTATCCAACTTAATGCATAAATTAATAGGCCAGCCTGTAGGAGGAAGAGTTATTCATGGCTTAGGCAGCTTACAGTGGCACGTCCCTGCACTATAGGGAAGCAATAAAAACAGTGTTATTGGTAAACCATAAACCTTTTCTCTATGATCCACCTGCCCGTTTATGGGTTATTGTGGCTTCACAGCAGACAGGAGGGGGATGATGAGCTGGAAAGTTCTAGACTAAGGGGAAGATTGGAATTCTGGGTGGTCAGCAGAAAGTAAAAGGAAGAGAGAGAGATAGACAGCAGTTCTTAAGGGAGCAGGGAGATTATGGAACAAGGAATTAGGCATTGACAGACGCATAACTGGTTTTAAATTTTTATCTATCGTGTTATTGATAGTGACTCAGGGTGGATCTATACAAGCTGACCTCGCTGTTGCACACTGTGCTTCCAGACAAAGTGTGGCATTGGCAGGCACTGACTATGAATGTAAAGTAGTCTGTATTATGTACGGTATATTTAAAGACATGTCCAGAAAGGCATATACTGAACTACATACTGTATGCACATTATGTCTGTACAACTGCATGCCATAGTTTGAAGTTATATTAGGTCACATTAATTATGTGATTTTTTGCATTGTTTGCACTAACAGCTTGATCTCACATAATGAGAGCTAATTCTCATGTACAATCTGATAAATTGATTGCAGAAATCATGGGTGTTGTGGATAATTTGCAAAGAATAAATATGCAAATACCATTATGTGCAAAGTACCAGGAGAAAACAAAGTGAAAATGAGGACAAAGAATCCCCAGCAGAACATAGTGAAGCTAGTCACTATAGTATAAGGCAGGAGTATTTAGAAAAAATTTGTAAAGGTCCAGTAACATAAAATTCCTTGCTTGGGAAGGTCTGGATGAATGACTAACATGACCGAATGGCAGCAACAGCTACATTTTAATGGTTAACAATTAATGATTAGTTTATGACTATAATTAAGACCAAAGTGATTATTTGGTTTTATAGTGGTGCTTCAAAAGATTACCACTTTTGCTTAGTGCCAGATATTCTGAACAGATGAAGCTGTTGTGAATTTGGCATGATTGGTTAAGGCTCCAACAGAGGATCTGCTACAGAAAATTCAAGTTTAAAAAACTAAAGTCACTGAACTGGGATTACTTTTGTTTATACCTTTATTGGTTCTGCTACAGTATTAAATCAAGTACTTAGTTTGTGATGTGAAATGCTTTGCTTGGTTCACACCTACCAATTGCCAACACCTGGTTTACAGTAAGGTATAAAGCCAATAAAGTAGGGATATAAAAAAAAAAAAAAAAAAAAGCAAAACATTCAAAATACAATGTGAATGCATAATAAAAGAGTATAGACATGAGTGTTTGTTATATTAATACCGTATGTGTTAATATAACAAATAATAGATAATAATTTCAAGAAATCTTAAAGAAATGTTAAATCATAATTTTATCATCTTTCTCATAAATACAACTTAATAATGGTCAATTTGCTATGTTACTCCTTTGAAACATTGAAATTAGCCCCCATCAATTGTGTGTTGTACACCTATTAGTTAATTAGATATATAGTTATATTAGGTATAAAGTATTAAAAGTATTATTTTTCATCTGTCGGAATTCAGACTGAACATCTAGAGACGCAAATTCTCAGAGACAAATTAAACCCACACAATGTAATGTTCACACTTAATTATTCCAGGGTTTTTCTATGCTCCAGGATCTTCGAGGGGTTTATCTCTGATAAACAAAGAACACGCAAACACCTGAGATTGTCTGGCAAGGCCAACCACAATGCAATTCATCTCCTTTTTTCTGCCTTATCAGCACTTGGAATTAAGTTGCCTCATCAGTTCTGGAGTTCCATATTTACAACGAGTAATTAAGAGCAAGCACATTGGCTCAGTTCAAGACAAAGAAACTGCAACCGACGCTGGACCTGTGTTAAAACTTCCCAAAGATAGCACAGCACAAGCTGATTTTAGACTGATAATTTGGCCTTTGTTGCTATCCTGGGGCCAAGGATTTCAGGTGCTAGATTGCTTAATAAAGCAATATTTTGCTTAAAGGTGCTGTTTTTGGCTAATTAGCTAATTAGTACTGTACAAATGCTACCGTCTGATCTGGGTGTAGTTTATTGTTAGTTTCTTTGGGTCATTAGGTTCTTTTTTAGCCATGTGAGTTTGAATATTAGGACTCATTTATCAAACTGAGTACGAACAAATTTATTCGAAAATAAAGAAAAAAATAAAGAGCATTTAAACAAGAAAAGTGATATTCATGAAAATCCAGTGATAATAAAAAAAAACATATTTGTAAATATAAGGATTATTACTGATAGGCTTGCAATTTATAATTGGTGATTTACTACAAATTTTATGTGAATTATCAAGCTTAAATAGCGATCCATAAGAAATCCATAAATTAAGACAAATGAGACTAGCTATTCAATTTGGACAAATGAATTGCTACTGTATAACAGGAGGAAAAGTTGGTGTGTGTCTTTGGCAGCTGATGCACTGCAGTGGTTAAGCTGCATTACTGGATGATTTAGCGCAATCCACATTTAGGAATTTACTCTTTTGATCTACGAAAACATTTACATATATTTTTTACTAAAAATTGATAAATGAGGTCCATTAAATTTAGTCTTAGCAAAATTAAAAGTTGTAGAGGCTTGGACTTTACTCACTCTACCCTCAGACCTCATTTGCAGGCTCATTTTTCATGTGGTTTAAGAGCTTTGTCGACTATAAAACTCTGCATGTAATAATGAAAAAGATGCACTTGGGACTTGAACATTATCCAAGTTTTACTTATAAATCGGTAGACCTATGACCATTACAAGTCTGGTTTAACTTCAAGGTTAGAGAGGGGACACAAATCGTCCTCCTTCTTCTGCAGTGCATAGACCAGAAAGCAAGTGCAACAGCCTTCCTGTTCTGCCTCCAGTCTTGACACATCACACAACGATGCTGCTCCTGCTGTTCTCTCTTGTTAAGAATACTCAGAACACAGTTGCACTGCCTCAGTTATGTGTGTGTGTGTGTGTGTGTGTGTGTCTCAGTCATCTTTTTTGCTCCAATTGCTCCCGTCTCGTTGCACCTTGCGGCAGGTGATGTTCAGAAATAGATAGCGGTGTCAGATCGCGGCACACATCAGTGACCCATCACACCAGCCACCAAAATCCTAGCAGCCTCTGATCCCCTTTGTTCACAGTCTGAGAATGACACATAAATGATGCTCGAACCACATGTAGGTGTAACTGAGAACAACAAGGTGTGCTTTTATTAGTGCCATGATGAGCTGTTGGACCTGACTATGAAACAGTATGAGTGCATCAGAGCACAGAGCTACAGGGTGGGGGGTTTGTTGAATAATAGTGAAAGAACAGAATAGAAATATCCATGTTTTGGGGGATTTAACAGTACAGGTCATGTTGTGAAGGAATATAGGTTGACGTATTATATAAACATTGGTAGCTTTAGTGTGTAACTATAGTCATTCATTCACTGGTGTTTTGTTTAGTTCAATATCAAGAGCTGTTTCTACAGTACATCATCACCTAGGAAAACGTAACACAACATAACGTAACATAACTTATCGTAACATATTGTTTGAAAATAAAATCCTAAACAACATTCATGTATTGCTGTCAATAAGAGTGGTGGCAGGAGCACACAGGTGGACTATATCTTATGTAGACACTGTAATCTGTTGGAGATTAGCGATTGCAAAGTAGTGGTAGGAGAGAGTGTAGCTAGACAGCATAGGATGGTGGTGTGTAAGATGACTCTGGTGGTGAGGAAGATGAAGAGAGCAAAGGCAGAGCAGAAGACAAAGTGGTGGAAGTTATAAAAGGAAGAGTGCTGTGCGGTTTTCAGGGAGGAGTTGAGACAGGCTTTAGGTGGTCAGGAGGTGCTTCCAGATGACTGGACTACTACAGCCAAAGTGATCATGGAGACAGGTAGGAAGGTGCTAGGTGTGTCATCTGGAAGGAGGAAAGAAGACAAGGAGACTTGGTGGTGGAATGAGGAAGTTCAGTAGAGTATCCAGAAGAAGAGGTTAGCTAGGAAGAAGTGGGACAGTGAGAGGACGGAGGAAAGTAAACAGGAATATAGGGAGATGCAGCGTGAGGTTAAGATAGAGGTGGCAAAGGCTAAACAGAAAGCTTATGAGGACATGTATGCAAGGTTAGATAGTAAGGAAGGTGAGAGGGATTTGTATCGGTTGGCGAGGCAGAGGGATATAGATGGTAAGGATGTGCAGCAGGTTAGAGTGATTAAAGATAGAGATGGAAATGTGTTGACAGGTGACAGGAGGGTGAGGGAAAGATGGAAGGAGTACTTTGAGGAACTGATGAATGAGGAAAATGACAGAGAGAAGAGTAGTAGAGGCAAATATTGTTGAGCAGGAAGTAGAAAGGATTAGCAAGGGTGAAGTTAGGAGAGCTTTGAAGAGGATGCGGAGAGGAAAGGCGGTTGGTCCTGATGACATACCAGTGGAGGTATGGAAGTGTCTAGGAGAGATGGCAGTAGAGTTTTTAACTAGTTTGTTCAACGAGGTCTTAGAGACTGAGCGGATGCCTGAGGAATGGAGGAGAAGTGTTTTGGTGCTGAGTTTTAAGAACAAGGGAGATGTGCAGAGTTGTGGAAACTACAGAGGTATTAAGCTGATGAGCCATACAATGAAGTTGTAGGAAAGAGTAGTGGAAGCAAGGCTAAGGGGAGAAGTGAGCATTTGTGAGCAGCAGTATGGTTTCATGCCAAGAAAGAGCACTACAGATGCAATATTTGCTTTGAGAATGTTGATGGAGAAGTACAGAGAGGGTCAGAAAGAGCTGCATTGTGTCTTTGTAGATTTAGAGAAAGCGTATGACAGGGTGCCAAGAGAGGAGCTGTGGTATTGTATGAGGAGGTCTGGAGTGGCAGAGAAGTATGTTAGAGTGGTGCAGGATATGTATGAGAGCAGTAGACAATGGTAAGGTGTGCGGTAGGTGTGACAGAGGAGTTCACGGTGAAGGTGGGACTGCATCAAGGATCGGCTCTGAGCCCCTTCTTGTTTGCGGTGGTGATGGACAGGCTGACAGATGAGGTCAGACAGGAATCTCCACGGACTATGATGTTTGCGGATAACATTGTGATCTGTAGTGAGAACAGGGAGCAGGTGGAGGAAACTCTAGAGAGGTGGAGGTTTGCTCTGGAGAGAAGAGGAATGAAGGTTAGTCGCAGCAAGACAGAATACATGTGTGTGAATGAGAGGGATCCAAGTGGAACAGTGAGGTTACAGGGAGAAGAGATAAAGAAGGTGCAGGATTTTAAGTACTTAGGGTCAACAGTCCAGAGCAACAGGGAGTGTGGAAAAGAGGTGAAGAAGCATGTGCAGGCAGGTTGGAATGGGTGGAGAAAAGTGTCAGGTCTGTTGTGTGATAAAAGAGTACCAGCAAGAATGAAAGGAAAGGTGTACAGGACAGTAGTGAGACCAGCGATGTTGTATGGTTTGGAGACAGTTGCACTGAGGAAAAGACAGGAGGAAGTGTTAGAGGTAGCAGAGCTGAAGATGTTGAGGTTCTCTTTGGGAGTGACAAGGATGGATAGGATCAGGAATGAGTACATCAGTGGGACAGCACATGTGAGATGTTTTGGAGACAAAGTTAAAGAGGCCAGGCTGAGATGGTTTGGACATGTTCAGAGGAGGGAGAGTGAATATATCGGTAAAAGGATGCTGAGGTTAGAGCTGCCAGGCAGGAGGCCGAGAGGAAGACCAAAGAGGAGGTTTATGGATATAGTGAAGGAGGACATGAAGGTAGTCGGTCTGAGAGAAGAGGATGCAGGGGATAGGGCTAGATGGAGGCAGATGATTCGCTGTGGCGACCGTGCGATGAGCGATTCATGTATTGCTGTCAGACATAAAACATTTTTACTACAGCATAACCTTTTTTCCTCATTTTCCACTTTTTAACATTGGAGTATGCTAGTATGAGTTATTATCTCTGATATTATCTGACCTCCTGGAAGCCCCGCCCCGTTCCCCCACCTCACAAGTTACATCTTGCCCAATTTTCCCAGTTGAATGATGCAGTGCCCTTGCTTTCTGTTAATGGTGAATGCTTTTATTTCATTAATGTGCAATAAAGTATTTCAATGTATGTTTGTCTTTAGCTGAGACTTAACATTAAAGAAATATAAAGCAGTGGTAGCACAGTGGTTGGACTACTGATCAGAAGGTTGCAAGTTCAAATCCCAGCACTGCCAAGCCACCACTGCTGGGCCCTTGAGCAAGGCTCTTAACCTTCAACTGCTCAGTTGTATAAATTACAAATGTAAATCACTCTGGATAAGGGCGTCTGCCAAATGCCATAAATGTAAATATAGAGAAGTGTATAGATAACATTACTTAGCTATATTTATTAGGGCACTTGTACGGCTGAAAGAAAAAAAAAGATTAAAATAGGCAATGTCATGTCAAAGTGTCAAAAACTAACACTTAGCAAATAATTTTAATGGTAATGATAATTAAAAAGTGATTAAAAACCTTCAAACAGCATGGTCAACACTGGTGCAGTAGAAAGTGGAATAAGTGTCTATATGGGGTTGCACTTGTGGAAACGGTTTACTTAACTTTAAGAAAGCAAACTGTGCTACTGTAAACTTTAACAGACAAGCACCTCCAACAACAAGAATCTGTTGAGACTGCATAGTGAATGATTCACTGAAGGTGTATAGCTTTGATTATATACACAAAGGCTATGACAAAATCCTAATATTATGTAAAATTTATTAAGTAAGAGCCCTCTTGCAATGTCCAATCAGAATTTGCATAACTACTATCTTAGGGGAAAATACATTTCAGGTCACACAGTGTTGAGTGAGCTTTCATCATCAAAGTCTGTAACAGATCTCCCATTTCCATCAAAAGATGGTTTTAATGAGGAGAATAATTTAGAGCATAAGGAAAGAGACTTTTAACCACCTGTCTTGTCGAGCCTAAAACAACAATCAGGGACCAATTAGTGAACATCCAAAGCTCTGAAATATGAAAAATGAGAACCTGCACATATCTTGCACACCTTGAGGTCGTTGGAATGGTGTAATCATCATTTATTGTAATAATGCTGTTTTATTTTAAATCCGACTAATGTGAAGTTTCACTCTTGCATCAGCTAAATGAGATGTGAGTGTCAATGAGGGCCTGAAGATCAATCGACGAGCTTTACATCAGAGCATCGCAATCAAAACCTCATTCAATATTTGACTCGAGGCAAGTGATTGCAAGTCATCCCCTGGCTCCATGTCAATAGGGTGGAGATTGGGGCTTCCCTCTGTGCTTTTATCAACCTAATGCTCCTTTTGAGCTCCTGCCATCCTCATCAATACACATAATGTCTCCTTGAGTATAAGAGTGAGCACCTTTTTCAAATCACACTCCCTCCCTTGCTGGCAAAAAGCATAGTTACGTAATACACAATCACTGTCGCACAGCTGGCTTTTTCATCACCATGGTGATTGCAACATTCTCAGTGGGCTACAAGAGGCATTTTAGCTATAGGAAGCGGAAATATAACTGTAGGCTTAAAATGTGAAGATGGCCTTTAAAAAGAGGATGCTATATATAATATCTTGAACCATAAATCTGTATTATGTCATCCTGCTTATTTCACGGCCTTGTCTCTTATCCATGTTTCTTCCCCTCTACCTGCTTTCTTCAGTCTCAGCCCTAGCAATCCCTACTACTTCTATGAAATTGCTCTGAAGCCATCAATGAAAAAGTGCCCTCTCTGAGTCGGGTTTCTCATTATCCCATAGCAGCCTGACTAAAACAGAAGGTCAAGACTCAGCAGAGCCCGCGGCTGCGTGGCCGGCTTATGATTCCATTTAGATGCAATTTTCAGCTCCCTCCTTGAAACTGCGCATGTTGCTGGCTTCTTCTGCTTCCACCAGACGCAGTGTGGTGTAGATGAAGTACAGAATATGATTTACCTACTACGATTAGAATATTAAGATGATAAGGGAGGAAAAGTACTCATCTCAGAGATCCAATTTAAACCTTACATTAGCACACGATTTGTATCTGGAAGTCATTATCTGGATGATAGTGAAATTCAAGACACACTGGATCAAATACAGAAATTAAACACCAAGATCTATATTATTTATTATTATTATTTTATTTTTTTTAACTATCCATCCATCCATTTTCCATACTGCTTATCCTACACAGGGTCGTGTGGAGCCTGAAGCCTATCCCAAGGGACTTGGGGCACAATGCAGGGGACACCCTGGACGGGGTGCCAACTCATCGCAGGGCACAATTGCACACACACTACAGACAATTTAGAGATGTCAGTCAGAATGATGTTCACTCAGAATTCATTTTGCCAAAGCCATGCTTTGTTTTAATCTCGATGATTACGGCTTACAGCTCATGGAAATAAAAAATCCAGTATCTCAAAGTATTAGAATAAAGAATTTATAATACAGAAATATCGACCTTCTGAAAAGTATGTTCATTTATGCACTCAATACTTGGTCGGGGCTCCTTTTGCACAAATTACTGCATCAATGCGGTGTGGCATGGAGGCAATCAGCCTGTGGCACTGCTGAGGTGTTATGGAAGCCCAGGTTGCTTTGATAGCGGCCTTCAGCTCGTCTGTATTGTTGGGTCTGGTGTCTCTCATCTTCCTCTTGACAAAATTCAGGTGAGGCGAGTTGGCTGGCCAATCAAGCACAGTAATACCATGGTCAGCAAACCAGTTACTTGTAGTTTTAGCACTGTGGGCAGGTCCCTGCTGGAAAAGGAAATCAGCATCTCCATAAAGCTTGTCAGCAGATGGAGGCATGAAGTGCTGTAAAATCTCCTGGTAGACGGCTGCATTAACTCTTGACTTGAGAAAACACAGTGGACCAACACCAGCAGATAACATGGCACCCCAAATCATCACTGACTGTGGAAACTTCACACTGGACTTCAAGCAACTTGGATTCTGTGCCTCTCCACTCTTCCTCCAGACTCTGGGACCTTGATTTCCAAATGAAATGCAAAATTTACTTTCATCTGAAAAGAGGACTTTGGACCACTGAGCAATGGTGTTTTGAGTAAAAAGGTATTTTGAGTTAATTAGCTGATTAGAGCTCTTCTCAGGTCAACATTGCCGTATTATAAATTCTTTATTCTAATATTTTTGAGATACTGGATTTTTCCAGTATCTCATTTCCATGAGCTGTAAGCCGTAACCATCAAGATTAAAACAAACAAAACAAAAAAGGCTTGAAATATTTCACTTTATGTATAATGAATCTAGAATATATGAAAGTTCCACTTTTTGAATTAAAAAAATGAACTTTTCCACGATATTATACTTTTTTTGAGATGCACCTGTACATCATTGAGCTATAAGGAGGGCTCTGTTGATGGACATGAGCTTCAGTGCTGCACGCTCTCAGTTTCAGAATCAGCCACCAGATCACCTACATAATTGCATTTTCACATTTGGTACATATTTAAATAGTGTAAAATGATACATTTTAACACATTTATTGCACTGATTTATTTGGTTCCCTGGTGGACAAGTAGCTAGCATGCGGTGCTCTCACTGCTGTGGCCCAGGTTCGATTCCCAGTCAGGGGACCAACTCCAGCCACTCAAGGGTAGCATGAGTCAGTGCACTCCCACTGCCAGTCCCAAGCCTGGGAAAATGGGGAGGATTGCGTTAGGAAGAGCTCCTGGAGTAAAACTTGTGCCGGAAGGGTGATCCTCTGTGGCGACCTTGTGAGCAGCCAAAAGAGGGGGAGAAATTGCACTGATTTCTTTATTTTCATTGTTTACAGTATAGCCTAAAAAGCAATGAAGCTGGATTTGTAATGTGTAGTATGCATATTGCTGTTAATTGAAGTGTGGTGTGACACTTTTTTTTTTTTTTGCTGTTATCTGCATTTCACCGCACCAATAAGAATATCCAATATCCTATAAATAGCAATGTCTCGAAACAGAAAAAAATACCAGTCAACTACTTTTTTAAAAAAAATTAATTTAATAAATAGTAAATATTTTAATAAATAAATATTTTAGTAAATGTTACTAGTCTTCTAACCCCTAATAATACAGACCTGGAGCTTACTTTATATAAAATAAACCAAATTAATTTACAATACTGGTTACAAAAACTACAAACTACCCTATCTAACACCTACCACCACTTCAGCTCTAAGTCTAAACTACAATCCAACCTAAAATACAAACCAAATGCTTTTGATGTTTAATCCTGCACAGTCCTGTTCGATAAAGTGTGAAGTGTACAGGCAAGTGAATATTTTACTGTTTTCAAGAGAAATCCCCAGAGCAATGACAGAGCATGAAAACTGAGGTGGTAAAATTAAATAAACTGTATTACGTTGCAGTAAAGAGTGTTTGTGTGTAAGCACGGTTGAACAGATGGGCTGTTTGTACATATACAGCTCTTGTGGGCCGGGCCTCAGAACTGTTTTATTTATTTATTTATTTTTAAATGGACAAAGCTTTAAGTCTAGGTTCACTGGAGCAATGAGAATAAATAAAGTACAATTCATAAACACATTGAGGAGAAGGAAGAAGAGAAGGAGGAGGAGGAGGGTTATTATTTATTTTGTTATTTACATTTAAATATCTGAAGAAAAATCTTAATATCTGGAGAAAAACATTGACAAAATAGAGGCAGGAATTAATTTTGGATTCATTCAGATGAATAAACTGTTAAGTAAATCTGTGACCACTAACAATTTCCCTCATCAGCTTTTCATAACTGTAAATGTTACTTTGTGCAAATTCTTTCAACTCTGTAAATGTTAGGCAGTGTTGTCTGTGCTGGAGATTAATTCAGTGACATACTAAGCATGAAATGCTTTTGCATAATCCATAACACAAAAACAGAACATAAACTGCACAGTCTTTTAATTAAATATGGCACTAAATAGGCTACTGTTTTTTTTACACTTTCCTTAGATATCACCTGGTTGTATCACATCCTTGAAAACCTCTACATAATTCTTCTCTCCCAAGGGAATGCCAAGTTAAACTCGGCCAGGTGGCAAACCTGATTGTGATGGCTTCATTTAAATGGGAGTTGAGATCCACACCTGAAGACATGAAGACAGCTACAGCATTGAGTTGTAATCCTCTTCCTCGCACGCCGGCACAGATGCAGCCTATAAAGCGGCTAATGACGCCAGATCGAATTGAATGGCCTAGAGTCTAATGAGTAATTACCGAGACTGAAGATTGTATATGCTTTCCTTTCTGGAGTGTTGGCTATGGTTATGCCTTAATTAGCTCTTTGTTAGGGTTTGCACCGGCTCTGTGTCCACTGATAAGAGAGATCAAAACAGCTGTCTCCAACCGGTGCAAGCTTTTGCTGTCTCTGATTGCTAACTCAAATCCAATTTCACACTATTAGCATGAGCGTTGACACATGCGTTGCTCTGAGTGAGTCAGAACCTGTTATTATAACACCTTTGAAACCATTTTAAATTAGACACAAGTTTGCTGTCCAAAAATAGTTTCTTTGACTATTACTGTGTGAGATGCAACATTATGATAATTAGATCTGTGGCTGTACCGCAGCTTAGAGAAATCTGAAACAGTAATGATGTAAGCATGCTTTACATTTATAGAAACTTGATGTATTCTACTGTGTGTAGTTTTTATAACAAATTAGAATCCCAGCCCTACTTTGCAAATAAATGAATTGTACCAGACAGATTATAACAAAATCATACCACAAAACCTCACAAATCCTGGAAGTTGTAAGTAAAGAAGTAACGCGAGTTTATTAAATCAAAGGCATTCCAAATGTTTTATTTACACCTGCAGTATATTTTATATATATATATATATATATATATATATATATATATATATATATATATATATATAGAGAGAGAGAGAGAGAGAGAGAGAGAGAGAGAGCACTTAAAATTTTTAATATGATTTTTGTTCACTTATTATATTAATTTACATGATATTAATTTATATATGTGTCTATGGCTAAACATGGCTGTTTTATAAACATAATGCACTAAGCCTGACTTTCATTAGTACAGGTGATATAATGTTATATGCACTATGCTTAATCATCTTTAAATGCATTACAATCATTGATCTGAATTGTAATACTTTTTATTAAGTATACAATGTGTATAATGCTTTATATATGCTTTTTTCTAAGTACAGTTCTTTACATTTTGTTTATTGGTTTACTGATTAATATTTTACTTAAATTTTTTTTTAACATAGATGTTCTTTTCTCTTTTCTTCTTCCTCTTTTTAACTTTTCTTAAAGAACAAACACACCAGGTGCAAAACTGATGAAATGTCACTTCTATATTGTTTTGATAACTCTCTCAGAAAGCCTACTGACTTCAGAAATAATTAAATTAAATATTTCTATTTTAAAAAATACAATAATGTGCAGTAAACTGTAACAAACTCAATATTTGGTGTGACAACATTTTGCTTTTTTTTCTTAAATGGTAGTCCCAGGTACAGTTTGTGCGGTTTTATAAGGAAATTAGCTGGTAAGGTTTACTGAGCATCTTGCAGAAGCAGCCACAGTTCTTCTGATCTCTTACGTAATATGATGCTTTCTTTACTGACATACAAACATTTTTCTGTAACATTATTTTTTGGAAAAGAAATGTTTGTAAATCTTAAAAAAAAAAAAAAGGAAATAATTTAATATGCTACTTCATTGCAATGTATGCTAACACACAATGATCAGACTTTCATATAACGGTTTATTAAAATATTGCTATTTCACGGGGGGGAAGTGCATATTCATTATAATTTTATGGATGAAATGTCAAAATTACAAAACATGTGTACCCACGCACCCATGTGTGAGATGATGTTGATATACTGTACCTCCTGAAGGCTGACAAAAATGACATGGTCTATGAAGATCTGGTTATATTGATAAAAACATAGAATAAATATAAAGTCAGTGACAACCCACTGTTAATCTTTCAGCGCAAAGTGTTACCTCGTCTAAGGAAATGGGCTAGAAAACTGAAACATGCTTGGAATTTTGGCTGGAATTACAAGTAAACTAGCTGCTCAAGAACAAAATCTGTATCTTTTGACCTGAAACAGAGTTTTCGGCTTTTATTCCAAACTTTTGGATTGAGATGTTTTACATACCTTTTCTTTTTTTCTTTCAATCAACATCACACGTTTTAGCAGTCAGGATATATACGGTTTCATTTCCTGCCAGGTGTGGCATCATAATTATGACAGTCCTGTGTCAAAAACTGACAGCATCAGATAAAATCATGAGCTGCTTCTAAATTACAAGCTGTAAACAATCTGTTATTCAAACGCAGCCACGCATTCCAGTTATCTGAAAATGAAGCATAATCACTCAGTACAGCAAGGAAATTAAAAATGACAGACATCATATGATTATGGCAAGTGAGTCGATCTGTGTACTATTCACATAGACAGATCTGTCTTTCTCAATTTGGAAGTACATGTTGCATGTTTTCCTCCATTATTTCTGTACAACAATTCCAGAAAAGTTGGGACGGTGTGTAAAATGTCAATAAAAACAGAATGCAATGATTTGCAAATCTCATAAACCCATATTTCATTCACAATAGAACATAGAAAACATATCAAATGTTTAAACTGAGGAAATGTACCATTTTAAGGAAAAAATAAAGTCATTTTGAATTTGCAAAACATCTCAAAAATGTTGGGACAGGGCCATGTTTACCACTGTGTAGCATACCCTCTTCTTTTAACAACAGTCCGTATGAAGTCCAACTTCTACTATGAAGCCATGCTGTTGTAATAGATGCAGTAGTGGTTTAGCATTATCTTGCTGAAATATGCAAGGCCTTCCCTGAAAAAGATGTTGTCTGGATGGAAGCATATGTTGCTCTAAAACCTGTATATACCTTTCAGCATCGATGGTGCCTTTCTAGATGTGCAAGCTGCCCATTCCATAGGCACTAATGCACCCCCATACCATCAGACGCAGGATTTTGAACTGAGTGCTAATAACAAGCTGGATGGTCTCTCTCCTCTTTAGCCCAGAGGATGCAGCGTCCATGGTTTCTAAAAATGTTGATTCGTCTGACCACAGAACAGTTT
The DNA here is from genome assembly GCA_023630585.1 of Cranoglanis bouderius. NCBI lineage: Eukaryota > Metazoa > Chordata > Actinopteri > Siluriformes > Cranoglanididae > Cranoglanis > Cranoglanis bouderius. The sequence goes on from CM042552.1 coordinate 10,573,697, forward strand.
TTCACTTTGCCTCAGTCCATTTTTAAATGAGCTTTGGCCCAGAGAAGACGGCGGCGTTTCTGAATCATGTTTACATATGGCGCACAGAGATTTCTCCAGATTCTCGGAATCTCTTGATGATATTACAGGTGCATCTCAATAAATTAGAATGTCGTGGAAAAGTTCATTTATTTCAGTAATTCAGCTCAAATTGTGAAACTCGTGTATTAAATAAATTCAATGCACACAGACTGAAGTAGTTTAAGTCTTTGGTTCTTTTAATTGTAATGATTTTGGCTCACATTTAACAAAAACCCACCAATTCACTATCTCAACAAATTAGAATATGGTTACATGCCAATCAGCTAATCTACTCAAAACACCTGCAAAGGTTTCCTGAGCCTTCAAAATGGTCTCTCAGTTTGGTTCACTAGGTAAGCCACAAACATTCACTGCCAAAGAAGCTGGCTGTTCACAGAGTGCTGTATCCAAACATGTTAACAGAAAGTTGAGTGGAAGGATAAAGTGTGGAAGAAAAAGATGCACAACCAACCGAGAGAACCGCAGCCTTATGAGGATTGTCAAGCATAATCGATTCAAGAATTTGAGTGAACTTCACAAGGAATGGACTGAGGCTGGGGTCAAGGCATCAAGAGCTACCACACACAGATGTGTCAAGGAATTTGGCTACAGTTGTCGTAGTCCTCTTGTTAAGCCACTCCTGAACCACAGACAACGTCAGAGGCATCTTACCTGGGTTAAGGAGAAGAAGAACTGGACTGTTGCCCAGTGGTCCAAAGTCCTCTTTTCAGATGAGAGCAAGTTTTGTATTTCATTTGGAAACCAAGGTCCTAGAGTCTGGAGGAAGGGTGGAGAAGCTCATAGCCCAAGTTGCTTGAAGTCCAGTGTTAAGTTTCCACAGTCTGTGATGATTTGGGGTGCAATGTCATCTGCTGGTGTTGGTCTATTGTGTTTTTTGAAAACCAAAGTCACTGCACCCATTTACCAAGAAATTTTGGGGCACTTCATGCTTCCTTCTGCTGACCAGCTTTTTGAAGATGCTGATTTCATTTTCCAGCAGGATTTGGCACCTGCCCACACTGCCAAAAGCACCAAAAGTTGGTTAAATGACCATGGTGTTGGTGTGCTTGACTGGCCAGCAAACTCACCACACCTGAACCCCATAGAGAATCTATGGGGTATTGTCAAGAGGAAAATGAGAAACAAGAGACCAAAAAATGCAGATGAGCTGAAGGCCACTGTCAAAGAAACCTGGGCTTCCATACCACCTCAGCAGTGCCACAAACTGATCACCTCCATGCCACGCCGAATTGAGGCAGTAATTAAAGCAAAACGAGCCCCTACCAAGTATTGAGTACATGTACAGTAAATGAACATACTTTCCAGAAGGCCAACAATTCATTAAAAATGTTTTTTTTATTGGTCTTATGAAGTATTCTAATTTGTTGAGATAGTGAATTGGTGGGTTTTTGTTAAATGTGAGCCAAAATCATCACAATTAAAAGAACCAAAGACTTAAACTACTTCAGTCTGTGTGCATTGAATTTATTTAATACGCGAGTTTCACAATTTGAGTTGAATTACTAAAATAAATGAACTTTCCACGACATTCTAATTTATTGAGAAGCACCTGTATGTACTGTAGGTGATGAGATATTCAAAGTCTTTGCAATTTTATGTTGAGGAGCATTATTCTGAAATTGTTCCACAATTTGTAGACGCAGTTTTTCGCAGATTGGTGAACATCTGCCAATCTTTACTTCTAAAAGATACTCTTTTTATACTCTTTTTATCATGTTACTGACCTGTTGCCAACCTAATTATTTGCAAAATATTCCTCCAACTGTTTCTTTTTAGTAACACTTCCTTTTCCAGCCTTTTGTTGCCCCCATCCCAACTTGTTTGAGACATGTTGCGGCCAACAAATTCAAAGTTACCTTATTTTTTTCTTTAAATTGTACAGTTCCTCACTTTAAACATTTGATATGTTTTCTATGTTCTATTGTGAATAGCATATGGGTTTATGAGATGTGTAAATTGTTGCATTCTGTTTTTTATTTAGATTTTACACAGCATCCCAACTTTTTTGGAATTGGGGTTGTATATAGAAATGACAATAAATTCCAATTAAATGTCTTGAATGGCGTAAGAGGGGTGTGAGACTCGAGTACTTGAAAACAGCACTGCTTCATTTAACAAACCTAGTTCAACTTCTCAGCTAATTACCCAGGCCTTCACCGGCTGGATTTGGTGTACTAGAAAAGTGAAAATACAAATCATTGTAGGGTCGTACCCCCCCAGGACATGAGTTGGAAATTCCTGAATGTAAGCCAATGAGTAAGCATGACATTTTTAGTAAACACTGTAAAGAATCTGCTGTTCTATACTGATTTAGTGCCAATATCTCCCCTTCTAAACTGCAAAGCCAATATAAAATTGAAGAAAAAGGGCACTATCAGGGTCAGTACTGGACTACCAACAAAAGTCTCCCTATTAATCGAGCTAGATCGTCAGTTTTAATATCCTAATTAGATTAGATTTTGCTCTCTCGCTCCCCTTGCCAATCCCACCCCACTATAAAAGGAGTCTTTTTAAACAAGATCCGTGTTGGCGTGTTGGGAAGAACATGACCAGGAAGCATGCCAGGGCTTTGCAAATGGAGATGGCGCTCTGTCAATGCCACTACTTTGAGCTGAAATCAGCACAAATGAGCAAGGGACATAAAGAGAGAGAGAGAGAGAGAGAGAGAGAGAGAGAGAGAGGAGTTACATCCTGTGACTCCATGTCAGTGTGATGTCAGTGTGATTAGCAGCAAAACTGCTATAGTTTCATTTACATACAACTAAGGGAAAGCATGCATACACTCAGGGAGAAAGAGCTATATGCATTTCTATATACACCTACAATATACAGTACCTACACCAGAGATCTACACAGCAGCATCCTGATATCACATAAAATTCAGAAAAGGAAGTAAGCTTAGCTACTTTCTTGTTGCAGGTCTAACATATCCAGCATGTGCCAGAGACGTGCATTGGGAATGGGATACCCAGTTGGTTCTGATATAAAGTTTGTGAGATAAAGAAAGGCCACATTCATTAACAGGAGAGCGTATGGATTGCTTGTATAATGTGTTTAGCACATTCATTCATCCATTTTCAGTAACTGCTTTATCCTGGTCAGCTGTGGGAGTAGGCAGCATTGGTCAAACTTTCTGCAGGAGTAGGATTAGTCAAGAGTATCTGTGGGAGCAGGCAATATTTGCCAGAATTCCTTTGGTGCAGGCAGAAGTGGGATTTAAAAAAAAAAAAAACAGTCCTGTTGTCATATCTAATGTATGTCTAGTGGGGCAACATTTTCAGGAACCCCATAAGGGGAGGGAGGGAAGGAGTTCAACTAATTTAGAACCTACAGCCTATACTATGGCTACCTGCTGAGTGGCACTAAGAGGAGTGTCACTCATGGCCATTTGTTATCCAGTGACATGAAGTTCACTATCTACCTTTTCCAGATTTTACAATTTCAGTGTTCACACCCACATGGTCTGTGGTGAGTTTGAGCGATTCTCACCCTCAGTAGAGTACAGCATAAGGACTTTAAACAATACAACACAGTATAGGCACCCTGAGTTATTATCTTTTAAGTTGAACAATATCAGCATTGTGATTGATTGTTATCCTCAGTGGAGAACAACATTAGTAACTGAGTGATTCTCATACTCAATATTGAGCAGTTTACTCATTCTGAGAGAGTGTCATCCTCAATTAAATATTTTATTAGAACTATTTATGAGTGCTGTTTGCTCTTGTCTGGCAAGGTCCACCATTAGGACATACAAACCCTTGTGACAGTTTTGTATGTAGCCTAATGGTGATTATACAACTGAGTGGAGGATGTCCACTGCCACCTCAGTCACTTGGCTTGATGAGAATGTTCAAAGGAGGAGCGCTGCATAGCAGGGACCTTTTATAGGCTACCCATGTAGGGTCACAGTCATAAGTTTATGACTTTGCTATTGGTAATTGGCAAGGAAGCTAACAAATTGAGTATTCCAGTAGTTGTGAAGGATACGCCAATTAGTCGCAGAACAATGGTTACATACTGTATGTAATCCTCAAATTCATTTTGTTCACAGTTTTATGAAAAAGCCTTAATTGTGAACATAGCCTTTGGTCCAAACAGGCCCCAGATAAATGAGCGTATATAAAAATTTAACCATTTGTAATCATAATATAGATTAAATTATAACAAATTTGCAATCATAGGTCAATGTTCAAAACTACTTTGATTCACTTTAGTGTAATAAATCACTACACCAATTTTACATACAAAGACACAATCAACTAGAGTTCTTGTTTCTACTTTATTGTTTCTATTTCAGCCCAGATACAGCAGAAGGGGTTCTGGTACCATTTCATAACATTGAGAACATTGATTTAGCTAAGTATTCATTTTATTTTATAGATGTACATATTCTATTACTTGTAAGTAAACTATATACAAGAGCACTATCTAGAACATTTTAAACCCAATATTTAATGGCAGCATGCTTTCAGAAATCATTGTAAAGATTTCCATCACTGTATACATTTTCTAAGTTCATTATATGTTGCTGCTATATGTGTGTAACAAACCTCTTTCCCCCCTTGTCTTTAAACACTTAATATAGCCATAATTTATGCAAACAGTTTTTAGAGTTGAGCTCAGATATGAAATTGCAGGTGTAAGCAGTGTTGCCAGGAAGCAGGAGAATACAGGGGAAACAAGTCATTGCTTAACAAAGGAATCATAATGAGTTACACAGCAGTTTGGTGAAGACTTTTTCTCGGTCTGATCCAAAGTCCGATTGAGTCACTTCTGCATTGATAACTGCTGGGATTTGGAAAGGATAACATGTTCTCTAATCAATATATTAGGTACCCAATTTGTAGGCTTTATTAATGGACAAATGTAAACCAAACGGTACAGTATGAAAATAAATGGATAAAAATTAATACTAATTGGATTCTGGGTCTATATGATGTAACAGATGTATTTGTTTGTTTGTTTGTGTTCACTAACCTCTCTGGACATTGCTATTTGACTAAGAATTTTTGGTATATGGAAATACTCACAGTCACAATGCTGGTTCTCTTATTGCAGTGACAATTGTGAAACATAACAGCACAACAGTGCAAAGCTTCTGGTTCATTGCTATTTGGTTTGGTTTAGTTTCACACTACAGTTAATTAAACAAATCAAAAAGCAAAAAAATATGGCTGTGGGGCATGTAGGACTAGAAAATGTCCCCTAAATCTCTTTACTTCATTAAAGAAGTATAATACTGTATGGCAATTTTTCCATTACCATTTTACCAGCTATTGGTGGAGAGGAGAGTGATGTAGATTATTAGGGGGCCATGACAGATAAGGGCCAATGGGAGAATTTCACCAGGAAACCAGGGTTATACCCCTACTCTTTCCAAGAAGTGTCCAGGGATGTTTAATGACCACATAGAGTCAGGACCTCAGTTTAACGTCTTATCCTAAAAATGGCACTGTCTTTAGAGTATAGTCTACCTCTCACATTAGGAGCCACACAGACCACAGAGTGAGCACCACTTGCTGGCATCACTAATACCACTGCCAGCAGCTACCTTAGTTTTCCACAAGAAGTCTCCCATCCAGGTACTGGCCAGACTCAACCATGCTTAGCATTAGTGGGAAACCAGGTGAGAGCTGCAGGGTAATATGACTCTGGCACATACATGTTAGGCATGGGTATCCACTTCCAGAAATATCCCTTACATTCAGATATCTGTTATTAGTAGAGTTCATTTTAAACTAAATAAAAAGGCACGCTCCTCTTGTATTGTAGACTATTACACCAAGAAAGGCATTCAGATGTATTCAGATACTCAAACCAACCCATCCAAAAAAAAAAATAGTCTTTTTATGTTGGATGAGATTTAACGTTTTATTTGCATCACACCAGCAAGCCCCTCTGCCTCTCAGTGGCAGCTAACACCATGTTATTTCATTTCGACATTAATGAATACAACAAATAGCCAAATAAACTTAGCAAATTTATTATAACCTATTGCGCCATTCATGAATTAAACACTGCTAAATAATTGAAAGCAGTTTTATAAATGTAACAGTTGCACTTTAAATTTCAACAAGAGATCTCATAAAATAAGCACTTAGACTACAACTGGGGCAGTCCATTTGCTAATGCTTTTAGTTTGGATGCTGAGGGTGGAAAAACCTTTGAATCACACCTATTAGTCACCTGTCTCTAATACAACAAATGACACATTTTGGAAGAATGTGTTCCTAACAGTAGGGCCACCCCTAGTAACACTTTTGTTTAAAAGCACTAAGAATTACCTAAGGAAAACTGGTTATCCCATCCTAATAAAAATTCTAAGTAGTGTTTTAGTGGTGTACTTGGTCAACACAAAAAGATGAACACATTGTTGATACAATATCTGATCCAGTTTACAATTATTTAGTGTTCTAAAATCTTTTTTTAGTGGTGTGTCATTCAAAATCTAAAATCAATTAAGCATAGAAACCATTGTCACCTTGAGAGAATAATAGTCCACTCATCCAAAAAAATGTATTTTTCTTTCAAAAAAATGTCAAAAAAAATGTAAGAACACATGCCAAAAACTTGATGCTGTACACTTTATAAAAAAGCCTTAACAATTAGAATGTCATCCAGAGATAGTATGCTCAGGCATGATAGCCCTAGTTTAAAAAGTTCATTAAATTACACTAAACTTGATTACTTAAATATGGCACAGCATACTTTAGTGTACTTGTAGCATATCATCTTTTTTTTTTCTTGGCTAAATTCGGACAAGACAGCAACAAAATGGGCCTGAGACACAATATATACTATACATCTATCTTTGTACTAACATCTATGTATATCTTTGTATTTAGTCTTGGTTTTGGCCTGTGAAACATCAGCTTGATTGGCATAGCCTTGGTATTCTCTTGGGCTCAGCTGAGGCAGACTTGCCTACAACACTGGTAGTATGTAAGAACATCGCATACTTATACAAGGCTTTAAAATTCTATTTATCAAAGCTGTTAAAAACATACAGAGAATTATCAATTTGCAGAGTTATTCACTTTCTTATCTTGGCTTCTCTGTGCTTCGATTGGAAACAGAGCAGGTTTTAACATTAGCACACACTTGTACACATTACAGGCATTGGCAAATCTCTGACACTTGTGGGCATTGCAAGTTTATGAGTCTACAGGGGAAAAGACAAAAATAGGACAAGAAAGAAAAGAAAAAAGCTTCCTACTGCAAAACACACAGTGTAGTGTAGTTTAATCTCTTTAGTCTTGCCTAGTGAATTCTGGGTAAAACTGAGGTTCTGCAGCTAAGGCAGACCAGCTGGCAAAGGGCAGTGTCGCTGGGATGGAACAGCTGATACTTCTCCCATTAACTTTCAACTTAGGGAGAGCATGGCACATTTCCAAAGATATCTCGAACTTGGTGTTGTGATTGCCTAGGTCATATCTGATAAAAACATGATGAGGCAGCAGTTTATATTTTACTCTCCTTTGTATGTCTCTTTCTTTCTTTTAATTTCAATTCAAAACAATGTGTTAACATGACGGAAAACAAATATTATATATATATATATATATATATATATATATATATATATATATATATATATATATATATATATATATATATATATATATACACACACACACACACACACACACACATCAATCATGCAGTTCATTCAACACTAGTATGGATAACTTTTTTTTCTCTCTTTAAACATGGCGGAATGACAGACAGACAGTTTTCTTTGTAGGTCTTTCATGGTCTGAATGCATTTAGTTGGGAAATGAAGTGAGAAAACAAACAAGGTATAGAAGGATATATGAAGTGGTTCAGATCAAGAGCTCTATTAAGGTGGTAACAGGCAGGGCTGCCGGTTACACAGTGTTTGAAGGTCAAATATGGTTGGCAATAAGTGTGCACTGTATAAATTATTTTATATCTCAGTCATACAGTGTATTACTAGAAGTATTGAACTGCATAACATGACTAACTGAATACTGAGCTGATATCCAAGATGAGAATAAGGCAAGAAAGGAAACTCAAATTGATATGGACTTAAGCAAAGTAATTTAACACAGTGGATTCTGGCATACCGAGAGAAATCCCAGTTTATGCTTCATTAGGACCGAATGTTCCATGGGAACATTAATGAGAGCAGAATACAGAGACGTTAATGCTGACAGAGTTAAATACTGAAGTCTGAATTCAGCCAATAAGCCAGACTCAAGGGAAGTAATTTGTAGCATTTAGTGGTGTTAATCCCACGATCTAAAAAATCTGCCAGTTTCTCACAGTCAGTGTCATTTTTGTTTCATGCACAGACATTGTGAGAGCTAATTTAAACTCATGTTGCCCAAATTGTATTAGCTAATAACTATTGACAATCCAGTGCTCTAGCGAAAGTCCTGATCAAAATGGAATAAGAGCCATAAATCTAAAATTTTGAATTCAACAGCAAAACCTATGGTTTAAGGATAAATTATACAGGCTTTCTGTCAAGAGATGTGTGCTCTGAAAAAATGGGAAATTATGTGTCTCATAACAAAAAGAGAAGAACTCCTCATCTCTATCACTGAATGTCTACTTCTCCCTATCTACCTTTCTTCCATCATCCCTCTTCACTCTCGTTATGTCTAGCATCACTACAGGGCTTTAGAGTAAGTATACTTGGGAGCTAAATCACTTGGCTTTGGGAAGCTGTCAAATCGATCCCCAGGAAGAGAGCCAGGTCAGTGAGATGAAAAGCAGACAGCGGACCAAGAACACACTGTCGCAGTGGGCATTGTTAAAAGTGAAAGCTGCTCATTGGCTGTTCTGCAACGCCACAGGCAGAATTGGTCCTAGACCAGACTCTGATTGTGATTTCTAACAGTTACAGGATCAGCTAATGGAAAATATGTGCATTTTTCTGGATGCATTGATCAGGTTTTTTTTAATGGAAGAGATGCTTTTGCTGATAGGTCGCATAACAGAAACCTAATCCAGTATGAATTGCACAGTTATGCCATTTAAGTGACTGGATTGTAAACGGAGGTGCTTATGTATTTAATTCATTCATCTTCAGTAAGATGGATGGGACTCCAGTCCATCACACAGCACCATACACACTCATTCACCACTTGGGGAAATGAAGAGTCGGGAATCCACCTATCGACATGCTTCTGTGAGGTGGGAAGGAACTGGAGAACCCACATGGACACATATGAGAACATATGAAACTTAACAAAGACAGTAACCCAAGCTGAGGATTGAAACCCTGGAGCTGTGAAGTGCCATGCTGTCTGTTTATGTATTTGCATACCGTAAAATTTGCATCTCTTTTATTTGCAGTTGAACAGCTGTAACACATCCAGTGTGCAAGTTCATTTAGCGTTGGTATATTAACTCTCATTAGCGCAGCTTTTTATAAAATGATGTCAAGAATCAAAATCAGAATAATTTAACTGACAAAGGACATTTGCAGGTATGAGAAATTTGTTTGTTTGTTAATTTGTATTAACAAACACATTAATAATAATAATACTAATAATCATAATAATAATATTAACTAATTAATTAACTATTTAATTAATTACACAATTGAACGAAATAATAATCAATGACAAAAAATGATCAAGAATATACAAATACTGTATTTGGTCCAAATGTACAGAGTATTTAATATAATATACTGTATATACAATGGGATACTTCAAAGTGCTAATGTGCAAGGGTTCTTTTTAATAGTAGCAACATTACTGCATTTTATGCTGCCCATCACCCAATGTGTGCAGAAATGGGACATGACAGCTGTACAGTATGTATGAGCATGAGTACAGATGTGTTGAAAAGAGCAATTCCACTGAGAATATACAGTATGAATGCAGAAAAGTGTGAAACATGAGTATACAACATTGAAATATACCAGTGACAAGAGTTAATTATCGGAAATTGGAAACAACAGTATACAGTTACAGGAAAAAGATACTGCTCAAAAATATCGTACCATAGTACCATACTGACACCTACCTACCCTTCAAATGCACAGAAAACTTACCAATGACAGGTTAATTTAAGAGCCATTCTCACCAATCAAAATAATAATAATAATAATAATAAAAATTGTGCTATATAAGGAATGAAGCATGATGGGATGTGCTGATATGTTAAGTAAACTTCTCCTTACAGAAAGTTTCACCATACCAATGATGTGATTTCTTTGTCATATACAATATGTTTTTAACCTGTTTATTATTAACCTTAGATTATTGTGCAGCTTCCACCTTGTATGTCTTTGTGAATAACCTGGGAGGTAGCTATTACGTATTAAAACATGTGCATTCATATATTCCTGTGAGTTGAATGCCTGCCAGCACTACTCCGACAAATCAGATTCGAAAACTCAACAGTGCTGTGGTATAAATAGTATACATACACAGACACACACACACATATATTTTTTTCCCACCTCTTTCTTTCTTTACATGACGAAAATGGTGTAAAAGTCATGAGTGGATTTCCTAGGTCGGCTGTAGCAATCTTAAGAACTGACCACACTTGTGGTTCTATAACATCCTGTTTAACAGGAATAAAAACTGCACACATAACACACAGTGTGCTTACAATATGAACTGCTCTATGTTTCTCCCAGTGGCACAGAATAAATTAATGATTGATAGATTCAAGATTTTCACAGTTAATTTGGAGTTATAGTATGTTTTGTCTAGTGAACATTAGATTGGTTACTGAATTTGTGGCTGGAGGGGGGAAAAACATAAATCACAGTATGAACACTGTAACATAAGGCACATTCCACAATAGATACATTTCGAAAATCAGTTGTACATTTCGTAACCTTAGTATTATAATACCATTTCAGACCGAGTACGAGTGCATGTTTCTTTTTATTTAATTGAATTACAGTAAGTAACCTACTTAGTATTAATCAATCAGGGGCTTCACTGAACATTTTTCCTGCGTTTAAATAGTGGCCATTTGTTTCACTTCTGAAAAATGCTATAGATAAGTAAATATAAATAAGTAAAGTACGTTTCATTGTCTTCACTGTGTCAGACCCCATGTTTTTAATGAGATATAATGGCTGATTCATCAAAAATGACATACTTGGTAAGAGTTATCATTTTCACTCACCTAGCGTTGTCTGTAGACATTTTTCTCACCTAGCCAGCATTTGTTGCAGTGTTGGTTGCTGCCATGTACTGCTAGCTACAAACTCAATGTTCTGAATTTTATATTGAAGATTAGTTGTATTGTAGGAAGATGATGCAGTTCCTCCCCAAAGCACAGTCTGCAGTCTGCTTTGCTTTCAATAATTAATCGTGAAATATATCCAAGTCATTTTGTGTCGTCAAGTCCACAATGTACACTAGGCTTATGTCACAGTATTAGGTGGTATCAGCTGTTGGTATTGGAGCCTTTTTTACAAGTACGATTAAATGAGCACCACTGCACAGATACCAGAATCTGCATCTGTATCAATGCATCACTATTCAGGTTCAATCTTTGTTAAAAATGCATGAGAGATAGAACCTTATAATAGGTCACAAATTGCGTGTAGTGACAGCCATCTTGCAGATTCTGTGAAACACATACAGGTGCATCTCAATAAATTAGAATGTCGTGGAAAAGTTAATTTATTTCAGTAATTCAACTCAAATTGTGAAACTCGTGTATTAAATAAATTCAGTGCACACAGACTGAAGTAGTTTAAGTCTTTGGTTCTTTTAATTGTGATGATTTTGGCTCACATTTAACAAAAACCCACCAATTCACTATCTCAACAAATTAGAATACTTCATAAGACCAATAAAAAAACATTTTAGTGAATTGTTGGCCTTCTGGAAAGTATGTTCATTTACTGTACATGTACTCAATACTTGGTAGGGGCTCCTTTTGCTTTAATTACTGCCACAATTCGGCACAGCATGGAGGTGATCAGTTTGTGGCACGGTGGTATGGAAGCCCAGGTTTATTTGACAGTGGCCTTCAGCTCATCTGCATTTTTTGGTCTCCTGTTTCTCATTTTCCTCTTGACAATACCCCATAGATTCTCTATGGGGTTCAGGTCTGGTGAGTTTGCTGGCCAGTCAAGCACACCAACACCATGGTCATTTAACCAACTTTTGGTGCTTTTGGCAGTGTGGACAGGTGCCAAATCCTGCTGGAAAATGAAATCAGCATCTTCAAAAAGCTGGTCAGCAGAAGGAAGCATGAAGTGCTCCAAAATTTCTTGGTAAATGGATGCAGTGACTTTGGTTTTCAAAAAACACAATGGACCAACACCAGCAGATGACATTGCACCCCAAATCATCACAGACTGTGGAAACTTAACACTGGACTTCAAGCAACTTGGGCTATGAGCTTCTCCACCCTTCCTCCAGACTCTAGGACCTTGGTTTCCAAATGAAATACAAAACTTGCTCTCATCTGAAAAGAGGACTTTGGACCACTGGGCAACAGTCCAGTTCTTCTTCTCCTTAGCCCAGGTAAGATGCCTCTGACGTTGTCTGTGGTTCAGGAGTGGCTTAACAAGAGGAATACGACAACCGTAGCCAAATTCCTTGACACATCTGTGTGTGGTGGCTCTTGATGCCTTGACCCCAGCCTCAGTCCATTCCTTGTGAAGTTCACTCAAATTCTTGAATCGATTTTGCTTGACAATCATCATAAGGCTGCAGTTCTCTCGGTTAGTTGTGCATCTTTTTCTTCCACACTTTTACCTTCCACTCAACTTTCTGTTAACATGCTTGGATACAGCACTCTGTGAACAGCCAGCTTCTTTGGCAATGAATTTTTGTGGCTTACCTAGTGAATCAAACTGAGAGACCATTTTGAAGGCTCAGGAAACCTTTGCAGGTGTTTTGAGTTGATTAGCTGATTGGCATGTCACCATATTCTAATTTGTTGAGATAGTGAATTGGTGGGTTTTTGTTAAATGTAAACCAAAATCATCACAATTAAAAGAACCAAAGACTTAAACTACTTCAGTCTGTGTGCATTGAATTTATTTAATACACGAGTTTCACAATTTGAGTTGAATTACTGAAATAAATGAACTTTTCCATGACATTCTAATTTATTGAGATGCACCTGTATATGTAAAACACACATAACTTTTCACCTGGCATGGGGTGTATTAACAGGATGCTGCAGGTTCAGCACATATGACATTGGGAAAGAAACTATTCAGGTGCCTCATAGTTTTGGCACTGAGTGCCCTTAGCACTTTCTAGAGGGAAGCTTTTGAAATACAGTACATGACGTCTGGGCTGCAAGAAATTTGTGGCAACCTTGGTTGCTCAATTCACAGTTTTACGCAGCTCAGCAAAGGATGGAAAGTTGCAGGTAATGGCATGCTTAGTGAACTTCATAATATTCTGTTCTGCTAATGTGTTGTTTTTGGACAACACATTAGCAGAGCCAAACCAGAAAGCAATAGAAGTCATTATTCTCTGCATGATAGCTCTATAGAACTGTTTAAGAATAGTTTTCTTAACTATCTTGTAGAAATACATATGCTTTTCTATGTAGATAAGCAATTAGCTTTCCTAAATTGTCCTATTTGTAATCATTTCAGTCCATATATAGCTCTTTATGGCATATCTGCAGGTGGCTGGGGCAGTGAAGCAAGGAGGTCTGTGAGTACAGCGTTCAAAGGCTGTGCAATTCTGGTGATTTATATAGTGCTTGGTTAACAGGTGTTTTGCTAAATTGCTTGCATTACCTCCTGTACAAGCAGAAGTTTTATTGCACTTTTGACAGCGAGCTCTCTTGTCACCCACTCAACTAAAATGGAACCAAACCTTCAATCTTCTTGTTCTCTCGTCTTGTCCTTGTGTGCAGTTGAACACCACCTGAAATTCCTAAATGAGCATGTGTAACCCTACTGTGGTAACCCCACACCATGAGGAAAAAGAAGAGAGACAGTGGTATGAAACATTATCCTATGTGATATTTGCATTTCCAAGTTCTCGATTTGATATTATCAATGCTTTGGGTACTAATCAGTACTAATTTAAAATCAATAACTGCATCCCTTGGCATACCATGTCATAAGGCACACTGGAATATATGGTCAGTCAGATTTGAGAGAATGTTACATATAGTTTACATAAAAATATTAAGTCTCTCATCAAAACGTGATTTCACTGCTTATACTAAACTTAATTTAAACAAGTTTCTAATTACTATGTTGAATTATGCAGAGTGAGCATAATCAATTCATGTGGCATTAATGTAAACCATTTACATTATGAAATCTCGTGAGGATGTTAGCACTGACGGAAATAAATAAATAAATATAGTATTAAATTAAAGAAATTAAATCATGTTCAGTAGAATAGCACAGTGGTAATGTGGATGTTGCAAAATGCCACGGCTTTGAAAATACATGAGCAAATCACGTTGGGTACACGAAAACAAATCGTGCTAATGTAACTCAATTCAATCACATGGAACTTATGTACACATTTAAATTAAGTAAATTAAATGAGCTTTTTTCAGTTCAGTCTCTTTCCTTAGGGTACAAGCTTTTATTATTTTAGCATGTAAGTACAGTAATTTGTGTAAAAACGTGCTGGAATTGCTGTCATTTATATATAAATAGGACAAGATACTGTAGTGTATGCAACGGGTTAATTGGACATTTTTTAGATCCATTTGCAGATGGACTGATCTGTTTTCATTTAGAAAAGTTTTCTCAGTGATATAGCTGGTAGAGGCACATAGCTATTCAACAACTTGATCAAAGCATTTCATACACTGTGTGTATGAAAATCACTTAGCTAGTAAAGTTTAAAACATCTTTACACTCAAAAAATGAATTCATTACTCTTACTTAATTTAATTGAAGAAAGTTTTTTTTTACACACAATTTAATTTAGTTCATTCAAAATAAATCAGTTTAATTGGTTCAAAACAATTTAGTTGGTTTAGGTCAAATTAATTTACTCTAGTATGTTTAATTAACTCTATTACATTTGTCAAACTAGACTTTCTTATGTCAGTCAAACTTATTTTCTTTTATTAATTCACTGAGGTTTAAATAATTATCTTATGTTTAAACAAACTGTTTCATTTATCATTACACACAATGGATATAACAAACAAATAAGAAAAGACTGCTGTCAGTACTAATGTTAGTTTATATCACTGAGTGCCCACAGCCTAAGCACAAGCACCACTCTTCAGCACAACGGTGACCACAAAATTCAAAAACATTACAGAAACTCCTTCAAACGTCCAACATAAGTGAACATTAAACACTAACACGTCTTTCTCTTTACTGAAAAACACATAAAATAACACTTAATCCCTAAATTTACTCTCCTAATGCAGTCCCTTGCGAAGCATGCTGGGAACTACAGATCCACTGCCCAGTTAGTTGTCAACAAAAAAAATATTCATGTAGTTTTAACACAAATAAATTAAGTAAACTTAATTTTTAAATATATTAGGTGGATTGAACACAATGAAATTAAGTTGTGACAAAATGTTCAAAAATCGTGTTACTTTGGCACATTCTAATTAATTAAACTGAACAAGAGGCAAAAAAAAAAACATTTTTTGAGTGTAGGCAAACTGACTGTTTTTATAATTGCCTTTGTTAAACTTATTAAAAATATATTTCTTAAAGCTGCGGTGTCAAAGTATGTTATAGGCAGCAAAACGCAATTTTGGCCAGAACTCAACTCTCTGTCTTTTTAGTCTGTTTTCCAGGATTCAGCCATGGATACATCCAACAGGTTTTCCCAGACTGCCACACATTTGCAGTGTAAGCCAGAGATCTCTAAACCCTATATGCAAAGTGAAAAGGATCAAGACGAAAAGCAGACAGTTTTCAAGTTCTAAGAATAAGGAGAATAGTTAATAATAGTCATCGAGGAATGTCTTGGCACTGACCCTGATTATTACATGAACACAGTGTGGATAAAACGTATTCAAAAGAGCAAAAGGTCTTAATCCTTTCTTTCTGCAGTGAGCCAAAGTTCCAGCTATTTTCATTGTACTATTTCTTCTTTAGCTGCAAGGCTTCCGTGAAAGAGCATTACAAGCAAGTTGCTTGAATTTACTTGCTTTCAATGAATTAAATGAGTAAAGAAATACAAAGGGCAGAGCACCAACCCACTGCAGCTTCCACGTATCCACAACATAGGCATCAGCAGCTGTTTTCCTCCAGCAAGCAAATTGCTGTACTATATCCTGACTTTTTTTTTTTTAATTAGTTTTTAATTCTTGGTAAGTGCTGAAATACCTCTCAAATGGAGAAATCAGCAACAGTTTTAGCTCTCAGCCCAAAGCATCGTTCTTTTATGTCTGGAATAAGTTGAAGCAATGAAAGGCAAAACAGCCTGATTGCAGGTTTGGCTCCAAGACGAGTGACGAGTCTAGCAAAAGTAAACAAATTACTTGTTACTTGATGGGGCTGATGGAACTCTTGGATGATGCTGTTAAAGGAGCTTGACATAAAACAAATTAGCATCTCTTACCAAAAGCAAACAAAAGTCGAGACACTAGAGTTACTTTAAGAGTCAATGGTTCATTCAAACTGGTATTATTGGATGTTCTATAATACATATGATTTTATGACACTAGAGGTGGTAAACATACTGAAAATATTTACTAATGTAAAAGTATGCTGACACTTATCTAAATGCATACGGTCGCCTCTGAAAGTATTGGAACGACAAAGCCAATTCGTTTGTTTTTGCTATACGTTGAAGTCATTTAAGTTTGAGATCAAAAGATATATGAGATGACAGATCAGAATTTCAGCTTTCATTCCCTGATATTTACATCTAGATGTAACAACTAAAAACATAGCACATTTTGTTTTTATTCATACATTTTTCAAGTAATCAAAAATATTTGACTGACATGTGACTGACAGGTGTTTCTTGTTGCCCAGGTCTGCCCTCTTAGATTGACTGTTTAAACAATTAATAGCTCTGAACATCTACTCTTTGTTTGAGCCCTGGGTTTTAGCCCTGGGACTGTGTTTGTTGTTAAAAAGGATAAACCATCATGAAGACCAGAGAGCTGTCTTTGGGAGTAAAGCAAGCCATTTTGAAGCTGTAAGAATCATTGGAATTAACAAAGAACTACAGAGACGGGCCACAAAAGTTAGATTAACTTCTACCAAAGTTTGGGGAAAGAAAGGATCTGCTCATGATCCAAAATATACAAGCTTAATCTTCCTCCAGACTCTGGGACCTTGATTTCCAAATGAAATGCAAAATTTACTTTCATCTGAAAAGAGGACTTTGGACCACTGAGCAACGGTGTTTTGAGTAAAAAGGTGTTTTGAGTTACAGTATCTCACAAAAGTGAGTACACCCCTCACATTTTTGTAAATATTTTATTATATCTTTTCATGGGACAACACTGATGAAATGACACTTTGCTACAATGTAAAATAGTGATTGTACAGCTTGTATAACAGTGTAAATTTGCTGTCCCCTCAAAATAACTCAACACACAGCCATTAATGTCTAAACCGCTGGCAACAAAAGTGAGTACCCTTAACCCCTAAGTGAAAATGTCCAAATTGGGCCCAAAGTGAAAAGATATAATAAAATATTTACAAAAATGTGAGGGGTGTACTCAGTTTTGTGAGATACTGTAATTAGCTGATTAGAGCTCTTCTCAGGTCGACACTGCTGTATTATAAATTCTTTATTCTAATATTTTTGAGATACTGGATTTTTCCAGTATCTCATTTCCATGAGCTGTAAGCCGTAATCATCAAGGTTAAAACGAAAAAAAAAAAGGCTTGAAATATTTCACTTTATGTGTAATGAATCTAGAATATATGAAAGTTCCACTTTTTGAATTAAATTATGGAAAAAATGAACTTTTCCAAAATATTCTAATTTTTTAAGATGCATACATAAATACAAAGTGTACACAGCAGCAGATAGATTACAGTAATGGGTATTAGGTCTCATTCTCCCTGTCACATCTGTTAAAGTTTAGAATTTTTTTAGGAATTAAGATGAACTCCTTAAAGATGTCTGATTCTAAAAAAATCAGACTTTATAAATACTGTATATGATAATCCAGAAATGTAGCAATGTTTGAAAATGTAATGAGAAGAAAGTAGATGTGTTCTTCTGAAATGTAAATAAAAGTCAAATGTATCAGGCAAAAGGTAAACTCAAGTATTGTTTATTTAAAGATACTTAATAAACTGATTAAGTACTGCTGTTGGATTAGTCAAAGGATGTTTTCTGTAACAGCAGCTCTGAAAGTAGTGCCAATTTTATAGTAACTGCTCACCCACACAATTTAAGCTTAAATATAAACAGATTTAACAATATGCTGTTATTTAACAAAGAAAAACACCTAATAGTTGATATGGTGAGCCTTTCTGTAAGATGATGTATATTTAACATTTATGGCAGGAGTCTTGGGTGTCTCAGGACTTTGCACTTTCCGGTTTCTTGTTAATCTAATAAGCTGCATTTATTTATTTTTTATTTTTTTGTCATAAGGAGAGAGGATAAGAGAGGCAGGACGACTGTTTACAGCTGCTGTTCCCAAAGTGATAAGAGTAACTAAGTTGTCTTGCAGACATTTAAACAGTAAATGTAACTTTAAATGGATAAAAAGTATGTTGTAATATTAAAGTTGCAATTTAAAGTCCCTGTGAAGTGCCTTGAAAAACATAGTGTTATTCGATGTGTTGATGTAATTTCCACTGAAACAGGAATTCAGAGTGGGACATATTGAGTGGCTCCTCTGCCTTTTTAAACAGCCAATAGTGTTTAGCTTACTTCAGAGACTTGGCTAAGCCATACTTGGCAGTTAGTACCATGGATTTTTATAATGTTGTGGGCGGGGCACCAGATTCTAGAGAGCATTTGATTGGACAGAAAATCTGATAAGAAGCTGAAGTGCAGAATGAGGTCATCAAAATTGTTGATCCGTATTAGTGGTAGAGAGAGACTGTAAATATTGAATGCATATATATTCCAAATGCGAATTTTGTCATTGTTTTGGCGCACATTAGCTTATAGATAGTCTTAAGGCTAAAATATTCATACTAAAATCCACAAAAATTCAATTTTGATTTAAAAAATTTAAGCTTTGGCAAAATGCTGTGGTATAAGAGGGTTAAAATGCCCTGGGACATGCTGTTATAAGAAAGTAATCAACTTCGTTGGACCATATCACATCACCCATTGATAGTGATGGTTTTCCTGTAACAGCATGACCGTTCATGTTTTATTGCTTACTTATCTCACAGTCAATGGACCTCATTTATCAAGCTGGATATGAACAGATTTATTCATAAATCATTTATATGAGCGTTTACAAAAGAAATTTGGTATATATGAAAATAAATAAAGTTTGTATCCTACTTGTGCTGTGTGGATATTTATGCATAAGGAGCCTAACTAATATAAACCTTACTTGATCAACTTCAAATCATATAATTTGTACTTTTATATCTGGAATATTCTGTTGAGATTAAATTGCTTATTTTTTTATTATGTTTACAGGATTTAGCAGATGCCCTTATCCAGAGTGACTTATAAAAGAGCTTTGGAGTCTCTATCAAAAACATATCATCATGCTAGTACATTAGGTCATGGACTAAGAATATCATTGAGAAATTTTTGAGAAAACCAGTCATTTTATATTATTGGTATTAATATATTTAAAAAAGAAAGAAAGCAAACACAAACCCATAAATTAAGACAAATAAAACAAATTATTTAATTGTTACAAAAGAAATGATTCTTTATAAACAGAGAGTGGGCTATAGTCTATCTGTGCATAACCACAAACCAACAACAAATGCATCAATAGATGGAAGATTTAGCACTTGCTTATTATTATCAATATTATATATTATTAACTATTTGTTTGGCATAGAACTGAGTCAAAATAACTTCCACTTCAGCTTTTACAGACTCCCAGCTGTCTGTGCAGCTGTCTGTCAACTTTTATGGAGTTTTGTGGGCGTCACTACATGCACATAAACAAAAAACATTAAAAAAAAAAAATTAAAACTTTTGTAAATCCGGCAGTAAATCTTTCTTTGGCTTGACTTATCAAACCCTCCAGGATTTTGCAATTTTGCGAATTAATGCAAAATCAAGCAAACTCTGCTAAATTCGGAGAAGCTTGCAATTTTTCTAAATTACCACAGATATGGGCCAAGATGTGTCAAGTGACGTCATCACATTCAGTCAAAGCCCTCTTCACTTCACGTGCGTTGAACATGAGTACAGGTCTCATTTACCAAAAACATCACTGCGAAAGAAAACAACTTTGTGCAACTTCGCCAGTTTCGCCAATAGTTTTCCACAAAAAAAAGCACAAATACTCAGCAAGCTGCATCGCAAATTTTGAAAAAAAAAAAAGCCACAGCAAAATCAAGCTTTTTTGGCCGCAACAATCACAAAAAAAAACTCTGCAAAATCCTGTACGGACTGACTTATGCAAACATTTGCATGTAACTTCACTAAAAGTTTGATAAATGAGGCCCAGTGTTTGTGACAGAGAGGTATAGCAGGCATGTATTTGAAGATTGTAAGATGGTACTGTGTTAGTGTTACTTCACTGATTAATTAGTTATATGGCAATCTTGGACTTGGACTGAAGAAAAGCCAAATGCACTCACTGCATCATGGTCGCTGCTTGGTAACAAACAACCAATGGACTACATCCCTGTGGTGCTGAAATGGCAAAGCCAAACAATGGTGGTTTCATGCTAACTCCTAGTATTAACCTGTTCATTGTTAGCCACATCAGCATCAATTGGTTGAGCATTGGTTAGTTTAACTGTTGTGGTTGTGATCAATCAGTTAATTCTTTTTTGCTTAGTTCTCTCTCTTTTTCTTCTAAACTGAACTCCCACTAAATGGCCTCAGGCTCTTCCCTGCTGTGTTACAGATGGCTAGATTTGAAAGAGTGATCTTATGAAATAAAAGGCTGAAGCAAGGCAAACAGTCCTTCTGGGAAAGCGATCTGAGGCTCAGGGCAGCCCACATCAGTTCTCAAAAATAACAGTGAGGGTAAAGAGCGAAGTATACGGAGTCAAAGTAGAGCGCAGGGACAGAAAGTTGGCTGTCCATTACCATGCTGAGTAAAAGGGAAGGAGGTAAAAACAAGAGAAAGCTAACCAAATTGAGTATGCGCCAACATGCTGTCAGTGTCCAGATCAGAGGGCTTTGAACTACTCTGCCTTGAATTTTCATCCACCGGATAGACGTGGAAAAATTTTCTGCACACGCACAGAGAGTATAGTAATTTCCTGAGTGAAGTTATCTGTTACACCTACAATCAAACTTTTATTTAATTCTTCTATAGTACATTATACAATTACAAATACATTATTCCATTATGTTATTATTGCAGGCTTTTTATCATGGACTTCTTTTTCCTTAAGGTAGAAAATATATAGTAAGCTGTGCAAGTCTTTGAAAATATCCACTGTTTATTTATTCATGAAAGTATTATTGCACTGCAGAGCATAATCAGTTTGCATCAGCCTGGTTTTATCTGTATTGGTTGTCGTAAAAACATTGCTGTCAGATTTGCTGCAAACTTGGTGGGCAGTTAAAGGAAACCTCCACCCTGAAACACATTAATACATTGATATTGAATTATTTGTGATGTGCTTAGTGATCCTGGTGCTAATTGGTTGGCGCTGTATTTTCATTATTTCTATGAGTAGTTTGTTTTTGTGTGCCGTTCTGGCGTCTTTGGCGGATGTATTTTATTGCTATAAGGGATAATGTCTTTGTTTCACTGTTAGTGCTTTTGAACTCAACATTTGGATATTCATTGTCAGGTAATGAGGGATCCAACATGGAGACAGCAAATGATGGACTGAAAGTGCCAGAATGCAAAGCAGCTACACAACGCAGAGTTATAGCTACAAGATGACGAGCACTACTGTGGTAAAAGCAAGAAAGCTGAAGCTTTGAAACCTGATCTGTTTGAGAGTGTACAGATGAGGAAGTGATACAGACTACAACAATAAAGCACTGCTGCATCACTCTCTTTAGGTACAGATAAAGTAATTCCCATTGTTGCCACTGTCAACAGTGAGCCTGTCACAATAATTACATCATCGACTTATCATACAATATATGGACATGACCTCGATCATTTTTGCTGACCTTGATAATGCCCATTGTGTTAGGGCTGTCAAATTAAAATTCCAACTTCGAAATATTCATCAAATTTAAGATAAAAATGCACATTCAAATGCAAAAACTGTGCATTCTAATTAGTTAATTAACTCACCCAAATGCATCCTATACACATGAGATTAGTCAAACATATACACAACATAAACGTAATATTGCAACTTGCTCCTGCACAAAATGAAGCAAATGCACAAGAGAAGTTGAACTTAAGTAAGGCGCTAGGTAGAATAATTAGTCATGTTGTGAGTACACTCCTTCCTTAACAATGCATTAAAACACGGACAATGAATAACTAAACCATAAAGAATTCTAAATATTGTATTATAATAGTGTACTCATTGTAATTATATTATTTCAGGAGATCAGGTTTTCCCAACAAGGGCAGTTTTCACATGTTTTACTTGATATATGTTTAAGTTAATATATCAAATGTGTGAATATTTGGTCTAATTTTTGCATTTTCTTGTCAACTATAATGCTGTTGACTAATATTCACTGCCATTTTAGTCAGAGTAAAATTGACTAAAATTAATAATTATGACGAAATTCAAAGGATATTTTCGTCAGAATACAAAAACTAGTTTTTGACATTCCAATTTCAGTGTCTGAATATTGTTAAGAATTAAAAGTTCATTGCTGTTTGAAAGGGTGTAGTTGCATTATTATGCTATTATATTATCGTTATATCAGTGACATAAAATGGTCTTAAAATGACAGTAATATCATTTATCGCAATTATTTCTGGACAATATATCATCCAACAAATGTGGTTATTGTGATAGTTGAACGGCATTGTGGGTATATGTATGAAAACCTGACGTGAAAATAGACCAATACGTAAATGAATAAAAACTCCAATAAAAATATTATTACATAAATCTTGGTTCTCATTGATGATCACATGTTTAATTGTGAACATTATTGTGCAAGTTTTTCAGCATGGATTTTTCCTTTCAGATTGTGAGTTCAAAATTTATTCTAACTATGCAGCTGTGTTTTTGTATTGTATTCTGTCCTACATTCAATTCCCATTGGATAAAAACACCTACTAAATGAATAAATGGAAATGTAATTGTGCCACAATCCCAAAGAGAAAACAAAGCTGCAATTCTTGTCTGTTTATTGTACACCTTATTTCCCTACAAGATACCTGCTGTTGCTTGTTAATTATCTGTTCTTATATCCCATCAAATAGAAACAAGGATCTCAGGTACAAAAACACACCGCCTTGTCTTTGTTCTTCTAGACTGAAGAGAAAAAAGTCCCTTTCCGAGAGACATGCATGGTGATTGGGGGGATGGCGGGGGTTGATTTGGAGCGGGTCTCACTGTCTTATTCACCCTATAGAGACTAATTATTTTCTCCATGCTCTCTCTCCTCCTTGATGTATCACTCTAAATTTAAGAAAAGATATTTATAAGGTGGAGGGGACACACACACACACACACACACACACACACACACACAATTCTGTCTTTTCATGTTTCCTTAGCTTTTTTCCCATCTCAACACTTGGTGTTATTTTAATTCGCTGACACCTTCGGTTATTTATGCACTCGCAACTCTCACCTCTTGCTGTCAAGATTTGGAACAGTAATGGAACTGTCAATAGCTTTAAGTGAACAAACGTGCATTTGTTTGAGCCATGCACTGGCACCTTCCACCTTGGCTGGAGTTTTTCCTTCAGCATTTTCCAGACCGCTTGCATTAATTAAACCGTTTATTACTTCACCATAATGTCAACTCTGAAAAAGCCCCTACATACGAGCAGGCAAATATGCAGCGTATACAAAATGCAGCATTAACGTCATTATGCAATAGCTGATGAAAAGTTAAGAATAGATTTCAGTGTGAGCCTTCACTTTCACAGCTTCATTAATGCATTTAGTTTGGCAGAAGTTGCTAAACTGGAGAAAGTTTCCCGAGCATCTCTGGGTGACGACTAATTTGCCATGCGCCTCACAGAGTTTCTCCCACTTCCATGCTAATGATTGATAATGTTTTATTAATGTTTAGATATTCTCTGCCGAGGATCTAAACAAATTGTGGCAATTTAGTCTAGCCCTTGCCGGGTATCAATCATAAGCCGGTTGGGATGATCATGCATCAATGCCACTTTCTTACTCTCTCAGGCCCTCTGAAGCTTGATGCTGCTGTGTATTTTTAACACCGGCAAATTACTCCTCTACATTTCCCCTCTCTCTCAGTCATTCTGTCGCTGTCATGGCTTTCACACACACTTGCACACATACAGACATAGAATACAACACTTTCTATAAAAGGCAGCCCATGAATACTTCTTCAGTGTCTATATAAATGACAAATTAGTTGACTTCTTAATGCAGCCATTTTTAATCAGATAAAAATGTCAAAACAAAATCAACATTGCCATCACTGCTGCATTTGTTGTGTGGACTATACATGCAGAACACACACACACATTCAAAGTAATACTCCAGCAATTATCAACTTTTTTTCCCCTATGTACCCCATCTTTAGTATTTCACTTTCCCTTTATGGATAAAAGAACGAGTTTAAATGCTTGAAATTCACTTAGTATAAAGACAGTTATTGAGGTAATAAATGTTGATGATGTGTTGAAAACATTTGTTGGTGTAGCTTTCATGAATTCTTCAGTCAAATGCTAGTTGTGAATTAAGCTCTAATTATTTTTCAGTCCTCCTTTATGAAAAAAGTATACCTGGTTATGAATTACCAGCATAGACACAAAATCATAGAAATGCCTTAATTTCACAATGATGGTGCATTAATACTATGAACCTTACCCGACGTTCACACTAGCAAGCAACACGTAGCTCATGTTGCTTGTAGGCACATAGTGAACGCTACTTTTGTCGCTTGTGGGATGCACTGTAGAGCTAAATGCTTCTAAAGCTACAAGCTTTTGTAAATGCTTCTAAAGCTACATAAGTATTTAAACACAAATGAAATCATGCAATAATCCTTGTGAAAATAGTTTTATTTATATGAATAGTAGGTTTCCCTGGCAGATTAGCAAAGCAACCTAACTGTACTAGCTACGTACACTCACCAGAGGCATCAAAAATCTCTACTTCCCTCCAAGCTTTATTTTTCTTCTTAATGTCTCTTTCCACATTTACAGAGATGTCTTATATCTCATGATAAGATGAAACCACGGTTATATGTTTTTACTTCATTTTTGATCATCAAACGGTAACTGGGAGCTAACTGCAGCTAGGAACTAAAGTTGTTAGTGGGGAACTGAATGCAGGCATCATAGGATTGGTCCAAGGAATCATTTGAGCCAGACATTTGGATTTGCCGTTTTACGTCTCATACCCAATTTGCACATAATTGAGAAAATCTCAATTAAAATGTCGCTTTGTCATTTGTCATTAAAATTGCAGGTCTGTTTTGCACAGAAAATGAATGGTCACGTGCCACTTTGTCAATTGCTAGTGTGAAAATAGGGTTAGGGAATGCCTAAGACACCTAAGACTGCAACAACTAATCAAGAAAATCACTCAAATTCGATAATAAAAATAGTTTTTTTTTATAGGCAATGAATTGCATTATAGATTGGTTGGTCTGGGTTATAACGCATGTTATACTGTGTTACTTCACTTGAAGCCACATGTAGCAAACCTGTAATCTTGTAAATCAATTAGATTATTAGTATTTAAACTATTTTCTCAACCCAGTAACTTTGAGTAACTCTACATATTTGAATTATCTAATCATACACAAAATACACTCACTGGGCACTTTATTAGGAACACTATACTAATACTGGGTAGGACTGTTTGTGCCAAATTCTAACCCTCAGCAGAAATCGAGATTCATCAAACCAGGCTACATTTTTCCAGTCTTCAAGTGTACAGTTTTGGTGAGCCTGTGCCCACTGCAGCCTCAGCTTTCTGTTCTTGTCTGACAGAAGTGGAAGCCAACGTGGTCCTCTGCTGTTGTAGCCCATCCGCCTCAAGGTTCAAAGTGTTGTGCATTCTGAGATGCTTTTCTGCTCACCACAATAGTATAGAGTGGTTATCTGGTTACTGTAGCCTTCTGTCAGTTTGAACCAGTCTGGCCATTCTTCGTTGACCTCTCTCATCAACAAGGCGTTTCTGTCCACAGATCTGCTGCTCACTGGATGTTTTTTTCTTCATTGCACCATACTGAGTAAACTCTATAAATGTCGTGCATGAAAATCCCAGGAGATCAGCAGTTATAGAAATACTCAAACCAGCACATCTGGTACCAACAATCATGCCACGGTCAAAATCACTGAGATCACATTTTCCCCCCAACCTGATTGTTGATGGGTGACATTACCTGAAGCTGTTGGCCGGTATCTGCATGATTTTATGCAGTGCACTGTTGCCACACGATTGGCTGATTAGATAATTGCGCGAATGTGTAGGTGTTCAGGTGTTCCTAATAAAGTGCTCATTGAGTGTACTGTATTTTATATGTATTTAATAAATGTTGTGTGTCAGGTCATCATGTTGCCATCCGGTTTTTAATTCACATCAGGTGCTGGTCAATTCTAAAAAAGAGTCGATTCTCTGATTCCAGGCATTGAAAAAAAATGAACACCAAAACTTCAGAGTCAGTTCCACACACAAAAATTGATTTGCTTCAGGCAAACATTGCAATCAAAATATTTTCACCTTCTAAGTGCTTCAGTGAGTAAGAAAGAAAGTGGGTAATGGCCTTTATTTTGAATTGGACTGGTCAGAATTAAGTAAATCATGGGCTGAAATGGGGGTACGACCCTCTTCTAGTGATTGAGGCCATTGGGTCATTGGTCACACCAAAATATAGTCATAAAAAAGTGCACAGAATCAGTAAAAATGTGTGCAGAATTCTGTGACTTTGCATTATTTTGGGTGTTTGATTTGGTAAGAAAAAAAAACATTGGTAGCTTGGTGGCACTTGATAATATTCTCATACCATTAACCAAATAATTGAAAAAAAAAAAAAAAAAAGATTATTTGATTATCAAAATAATTGTAGCCCTAAAGTACCTACACTCAACTGAAATGGTTTCAAAACTTAACATAAATTTATACTGTTAGAGTGTAACAGTTGAATTTTTCAATCTGTGTTATACTATATAGTCACGTATTTTAAATGTTTATTGATTAGCTTATTTTATAAGTGAGTTTCAAATAAACAGACTTTCTTTTCTTTTCTTGGTACAGCATTGAAATTCTTGTCTGATGAATTACAGCTGTGGCACGCTGGAGGACTATTTTAAAGTGAATACACTTTCATTTTACACCCATTAATACATTCTATTTATACTCCTACATGAATCTATACAACAAAGCAAATATTAGGATGCCACACACTCAGCTATACATCAATATGGTTGTGTTCATATTCTCAGATTAAACAAATCAATGTTTGTCACTTTGACCATTCCCTTTATGCTTATCTTGGCAAAGAAAACACAAATATTTGGTGAACATGCCAGCAAATATAAGAAAAAGAGATCATATCTTAATGTTTGATTTTTTCCCCCATTGCTTTTACTCTGACCCGAGCTTGTGCCTTGTGTCTGCCTTGAATAACCCTTATTCCAGACTCTCACTATGGCATCTCACAACTCTGCACTTAGATCCATGAGTCTGATCCTACTGTGTCAGAGGAAAGAAAAAGCTCCAATCAAATCTTCATCTTATTTCAGAACCTGCCCTGACTGTCAAGTAGATGCTCATATACAGAGCAAGTTTATTCATTATACCAGATAAAAAATTTTTTAAACATGTTCAGTCACTATCATTCATTTTATCTCATTTTGTTTGCATGTTCTCAGAATGCCAAGCACAGTTCAACAATACAATGAGAATCTTACCAGTAAATTTGAAATATAAGTCAAAGTGTAAGAGTAATATTTAAAGAGATTGTATGCTGAACACTTGTCACATTGTCACCTTAGCATTCTAACAATTCACTAACCTTCAGTTTTTCATAACAGATCTTTCCTTCTGTATTACACCATCACCACCACCACTTCCGTACCATTAACATACTTTTATGCCCTTGTGTTGTCGACAACTTACCAGTGCATTGACCCATCTCTATGGATGTCCCGATCTGATCTCAAAGATTGGTATCAGGGCCGATTAAGGCATTTTTTAACTGATTGGTATCGGCTTTATTGAGCACTAACTTAAGCCTGATCCTTCGTTTTATGTCAGCTGTCATGGAGAACACAATTTGTGTCAGGACTACATGGAGATATTTTAAATTGGAAAACAAAAGCCGTCCAACAGCCACTTGTAATATCTGCAATGTGAGCATTTCGTGAGGCAATACCAACAGAGTTGCGTTCAATACTTCTAATTTGATACGGCACCTAAAAACTAAACACAACAGAATACAGTGAGTTCACTCGGGTAACTTGGGCAAAGCACCAAAGCAAAACACACTGGAGGATAGGACAGAGAAATTTCCTCTCCTGGAATCGTTAAGATAAGAGCCATAGAAAAATATTTTTAGTTTGTTTACTTTGTTATTTTGTATAAATAAATAAATAAATAAATAAATAAAATATAATAAACTATAAGGAACAGCCTGGATTCAGGATTTTTTTTCTTAATGCATTGCAGAGCTAGTCAATTGTCAAGCATATACATTGGATTGATTTGAATAACTTTAAATGTGCACCTAGCACTATGAAAATAAGTTTCGGATCCGGATAATTCAATATTAAATGACTTGGATTGGGATCGGGAACAAAAAAACTCCTTCAATCCTATAGCAATACAATTGGAAAATTGACGTTAAATAATTAATATATATTTGTTAGGCATGAGACAGAATTTGGTTGTCTCAAATACTGCGATACAAAATATTGGCGAGATGAATTTGCTTCTCTGAGGTGTATCAAGATATATTTCCATTTAATAGTCATTATAAGCGCTAACTCATCTTACTAAGCAGCAGCACCAGAGGTAGTAGCATAAAGAGAACAAGGTTTGCAAGTGGGAACCTAACTGGGATCTTGAAGCACACTTACTTAATAGTCCAAAAAATTAAGCACATCAGAAGGAAACATATGGCACATGTGTCAAACATGTGAACCACATAGCATCATACTAAATAGTGCACTCTTTTCAAATGGTGGTTCCAGACTCATATACCTCACTGTCATGAAAAATGCATGAGGGATAATAAGGAGTTAAATTAATTTAAGTGTTCATTAGAGACATTTAGCCAACCATATCATGTTTTATCTTGTAAATTTGATCGTAAAAGAACATAAGGTTAATCACCCATAGCTGTATATAATCATATTCTCCTTGTTATCAATGACCTTTAGGGTTCAATGGGCCTTGAGATCACAGCTAAGAAAAAAAAAACAAACCTCGCCTTTCATGTTTCAGCAAGCCAGTGACAACTCATTACTGTGTTGCCTGGGGTGATCAAAAGCTGGATCCCTAGTCAAAGGTTGACTTGGGTCTTTGCCATGGTGGTGTATAAATATATGGGATTGATCATCTAGAGCTGGCAATTTGCAGCGAAATCATGACTACTGTTATAACTGACGACATCTCTCAGCATGTAGCACTATGGAAGCCATGGATACAGCTGCTTGATGGAAAAGTTATTCCACTGAAAGTGGCACCTGGGTCTCATTTTGGCAAAGAATGGTATTGCTGTGTGTCAGGATGGTAGATGTTAAACCTTTATGACTGGTATACTGAGGAGGCTTGCCAGGATCACATGATTGCTGTCAGGAATTGTTTTGCAGGGTATACAATGCCACTGGCAACACCAATATTTAGTTCCCCCACATCAAATCAGCTACATCCAGACTATCCATCCATCCATCCATCCATTCATTCATTCAAGGAACTTGGGGCATGAGGCGGGGGACAGTCTGGACAGGGTGCCAACCCATCGCAGGGCACAATCACAAACACAGACTTACACACACATGCAACACATGTCTTTTGACAGGGGGAGGAAACCGGAGTACCCAGAGGAAACCTACAGCCAGACTATTGGAACCTAAAGTAGTATTTAGAGATCATATTACAGAAACATCCTAACTGTAAAATCTTACCTGATAAGAAGCCATGGCAATTTTCAGCTAGCTATTACAGGATCACAAATAATATGTTCATGATCTTCAGTCCAGATTGAAAAAGAGTATTTCAGAAGCATCTTAACATGCTAGGACAAGATGCCATTTTGTCATATGGCCAAGAACTGATGCTGAGGTCTAAGGATGTCCTAATGAAAACCATACCCAGGAGATCAACAGATTCTGCAATACTCAAACCAGTCCATCTGGCACCAACCATGATGTCACAGTCAAAGTCACTGAGATCACATTTTCCCCCCATTCTGATGTTTGATGTGAACACTAACTGGAGCTCTTGACCTGTATTTGCATGATTTTATGCATTCTGCTGCTGCCACAGTAAGATCACTGCCAGTACTGATGGGTGGTAATGGTCTGGATAAGGGTAAGGGGTTCTTTACAAAAATCATTAGCATGTTAGCATGAACCATTTGAAAAATATATTTGGCCAGCCCTGCAGCCTCCCAATGTGGGATCAATAAGGAAAGAATTATTGTGTGACTTAATAAGCCACTTAAACTGCTCTTAAAATAATAGATACAACCCTAATGAACTTTGAAAGGTAATGAACATTTTTATCAGTGTGCAGTGGTGATGCTGTTTTATTAGCAGGGATAATTAAAGTGGTTACTAGAAAGAGACACTTCGATTGACTACTAAATAAATGAAGCATCTATAAACCCTGTTGATTAGCCATATGTGTAACACTGCGGCTGAGCTTTGTCACTTGTTTTTAAACTTATTTAAGTGAAAACTCTTCAAAGACAAGAGTGTGACTGGGCAAAGTGTCAATCGCACACATATTTAATATATCATTTATCTTCATTAGGCTCAATTATGAAATGAGTTGGGCATCTTGTCCTGTCAGTGTTCTCATCCTTCAAATTTGACTTTGAAGAATCGTCACAAATGTGCAGTTCGCATTTATAAAACATCTGTTCTGGCTTAGTGACTGGCTGAAAGAATAAGCTTTGTTCAGTATGACGCTGGAAAAAGGGGCCTCGACACTGCTCTATCATTTCATGACATTAAAAAATTCTCCATTATAACTGACATTATTTCAAATTCATATGGCAGTAATCATGGGGACGACAAATCATCGCACATCTAATGTCATGCATGATGTTTAATAAATGACATTTCTGAAAGGCAGACATATGACGGGGATAATAGTAGCGATATAATGTATTACAGTATGACTTTATAATAATATCACATTTATGACTCAGATCCCCCTATAACCTACCACATTTAATTGACTGGAACTGATCAATCCCATTATATCACAACACTGTTGATTCTCGAATCAGATTGGTCAGCTCTGCCAGTAAGGTAAATCACAGATTTATAATGCATTATTGTTTCTATATCAACAGCTCATTCACAGGGACTTGTATGGTTACGCACCACATAATCTAAACCTTATAATGAACAGATTTTTTTTTTTTAATGAGCTGTTATTTAACAATCAATGCTAATTGATATGTCAAAGCTTTCTCTAAGGAGATGTTTATGAAACATTTATGGAAGGAGTCTCCAGTGTCAGGGTTGTCAAGTCTTTAGGACAGAGAATTTTGCACTTTCTGGTTTCTCTGCATCCTATTAACTTCAAGAGAGAGAAAAAAAAGAGAGGTTGGTGAGGTAACAACTGTTTATAGTTGCTATAACGTAAGTGCTAAACTTAATCTTGTTTCTCAGACATTCCACAACATAAAATATGACTATAAAATGCTAAAAAAAAAAACAATGTATGAAGTACCTTTCTTTAACTAATAAAACATAATGTAATTGCTAGCAAATTGTTATGGTATGAGAGGAATAAAACATGTTATGCTGTAATAGGAAAATTATCAACTTCAGAACTTCAGGGCTGTAATGACCACCCTGTCATTCCCTATAACAGTACACCCTGTTGTGTTTACTCCTTGCTTAAAGCGTCCACAGATTCTGCATGCTCAAAGAAATGTACTAGAGAAACTAAAACAAGTCCTGGATGATCTTTTTGCTAAAATAAAAAAAAGGAAAACAAAAAAAGGGACTTTTCAATTCCATAAGAAACAGGAAGATATTTTAAGAGCAATCGACATAACATTAATGATATTACTTATGGCATTGCTCTCATAGTTGCTATGGCAGCAATGCGGTTAGGAAATAAGAAAAAACTCATTTACACTCACTGCAACCCCATGGAATACATGAGGCACTTTAAACATAAATCTGATGCTTTAAATATCTTAAAACTGTTTAATTTCCTGCCCTTTTCCTGTTGAAGGATGGACTTTTGCCCAGCATGCCTTGCTTCTTGGGAAGTTTTATATACTACCCTGCAATTTGCTTTATTACAAAAATCAAGTGCAGTTACTCCCTGGAAATTGAATATATTTTTGATATAAAAAAAGAGATTAGAGAACATAACAGATTCACAGAACTTAATTTCCACTGCAGTGTCAGGATTCCCAATGGGCTATGCAATTTCTGAATGGAAGAATGAACTTTGTTTAGAATATTATACAAGGTGCCCGACACTTTGCACCGCAAATGGTAGATATAATAACTATTGAAATACTCAGGGGTGCAACATAATCCTAGCAAGCCTGAACTGGTAATGTTAGAACAAAAAACTGTGCATGTTCACTGTCATATCAGTATACATGCAGTGAGTTAGCTTCAGTCACTAGTATTAAACATTCAAATTGACTTATATGGTGTAGAATAAAAATAAAATAATGACAATAAAGATCATGTAGAACAGAAATTATAATGAATCACCATTCTAGCAGAATAAATCTGAGTTACATGTAAAAGTTTTTAGTTCCTGATAACCATCTCATAAGCACAATACTATATGCTACTCTAAATGAATATAAATGTATCTTCATTCACTTTTGTTTCTGGGGTTAAGATAAGGATTTTGATGACACTTTGCTCCACCCCAAAGATATCAGCCAACTGAACAGGGATTTCTCATCCTCATAAATCATGTGGCATGTTTCCATTAAGCCCAGAGCCCCTGCTTGAATTATGTCACCTGACCATATTTAGAGCATATTTAGGGCAGTCCAACAGATCTCATGGGTTCTGAGATGACATTTAATACCGATTTACAGAACCCTACAGATCTTGAGGGCTTCCGTCAACTGGT
This sequence comes from Cranoglanis bouderius, assembly GCA_023630585.1. NCBI lineage: Eukaryota > Metazoa > Chordata > Actinopteri > Siluriformes > Cranoglanididae > Cranoglanis > Cranoglanis bouderius. The sequence continues at coordinate 10,607,157 of CM042552.1, forward strand.
TCAGAGCTTAATCAATATAGGAGCTAACCAGATTTTATTAATCAAACCAGGAGCGGCTGGTATGAATTGGCTAGCACGGCTAAGCCAGTTAAATCCCAGTCGGTTACATAAAGTTAACAGGCAAGTTAACGGTTACATAAAGTTATTTATACTGAAATAACCTCACAGACATTACCCAATTATGATAACATTTAAAAATAAGTGTATTTTCACGAATAACTTATTTTCTGTTAGATGTCATTAATTGCCGCTAAGACATTATGCTAGCTACACACTCTGGAGACAAAGAGTGCAGGTAAGTTCATAGTTAAATTTGTGATGGTTTGTAAACATACTACTGCACTCCTGACTGTTGCACCATGCAGTCTCCGTGCAGTCTAGTACTGAATTACACACATAACTACAAATTTCAGTAAATATATGTACTACTACTACTACTACTACTAATAATAATAATAATAATATGTATGTAGTGAATCATATCCAATGCAGAGTTAAAAATAACCCCATGTTGGGGAGGTTCTATATCAATCCTTAGTTGGGTTACTAGTTAGGTTGTTTTGAACCCAAGAGTTTTTAGAATAAAGATAAATAGAATGGCATTAAAAAAGGGGATATGTCTCAATCAGCTCCCTAGTTCAGTAGTCAGGGCACTGATCAGGGAGTTGGCCATTTTGAGGGCTGTCCCAATCACAAAATCCTTCTACTGCACTGGAACATTTGCTCCCTAAAAAATCCCACAATGAACCACAAAAACCAGGGAGCATCGACACTCACTATTTTCCCATACTGGAAATGATGTCATGTTTTCTGAAGCAGATAAAAAATTATGGGGGACAAACTCTCAGCCAACTTCCGGCTACAAACGTAAGTAGCTTTTTATCATTACTGTAGTTTTCAAATGATTACTTACATTAGCGATTTTTAACTTTGTTTGACGTTCTATATACAGTTTGTTTGAGTATGACTTTTAAGTGTTTAATGATTTTTTTAACCCACTAGCTAGACTACGATCCTGCTTGAAGTTCAATGACAATAACGTATGAGATTAAGCTAACAAATGTACAGGTGCATCTCAATAAATTAGAATGTCGTGGAAAAGTTCATTTATTTCAGTAATTCAACTCAAATTGTGAAACTCGTGTATTAAATAAATTCAGTGCACACAGACTGAAGTAGTTTAAGTCTTTGGTTCTTTTAATTGTGATGATTTTGGCTCACATTTAACAAAAACCTACCAATTTACTATCTCAACAAATTAGAATACTTCATAAGACCAATAAAAAAAACATTTTTAGTGAATTGTTGGCCTTCTGGAAAGTATGTTCATTTACTGTACATGTACTCAATACTTGGTAGGGGCTCCTTTTGCTTTAATTACTGCCTCAATTCGGCATGGCATGGAGGTGATCAGTTTGTGGCACTGCTGAGGTGGTATGGAAGCCCAGGTTTCTTTGACAGTGGCCTTCAGCTCATCTGCATTTTTTGGTCTCTTGTTTCTCATTTTCCTCTTGACAATACCCCATAGATTCTCTATGGGGTTCAGGTGTGGTGAGTTTGCTGGCCAGTCAAGCACACCAACACCATGGTCATTTAACCAACTTTTTGTGCTTTTGGCAGTGTGGGCAGGTGCCAAATCCTGCTGGAAAATGAAATCAGCATCTTCAAAAAGCTGGTCAGCAGAAGGAAGCATGAAGTGCTCCAAAATTCCTTGGTAAACGGGTGCAGTGACTTTGGTTTTCAAAAAACACAATGGACCAACACCAGCAGATGACATTGCACCCCAAATCATCACAGACTGTGGAAACTTATCACTGGACTTCAAGCAACTTGGGCTATGAGCTTCTCCACCCTTCCTCCAGACTCTAGGTCCTTGGTTTCCAAATGAAATACAAAACTTGCTCTCATCTGAAAAGAGGACTTTGGACCACTGGGCAACAGTCCAGTTCTTCTTCTCCTTAGCCCAGGTAAGATGCCTCTGATGTTGTCTGTGGTTCAGGAGTGGCTTAACAAGAGGAATACGACAACTGTAGCCAAATTCCTTGACACGTCTGTGTGTGGTGGCTCTTGATGCCTTGACCCCAGCCTCAGTCCATTCCTTGTGAAGTTCACTAAAATTCTTGAATCGATTTTGCTTGACAATCCTCATAAGGCTGCGGTTCTCTCGGTTGGTTGTGCATCTTTTTCTTCCACACTTTTTCCTTCCACTCAACTTTCTGTTAACATGCTTGGATACAGCACTCTGTGAACAGCCAGCTTCTTTGGCAATGAATGTTTGTGGCTTACCTAGTGAACCAAACTGAGAGACCATTTTGAAGGCTCAGGAAACCTTTGCAGGTGTTTTGAGTTGATTAGCTGATTGGCATGTCACCATATTCTAATTTGTTGAGTTAGTGAATTGGTGGGTTTTTGTTAAATGTGAGCCAAAATCATCACAATTAAAAGAACCAAAGACTTAAACTACTTCAGTCTGTGTGCATTGAATTTATTTAATACACAAGTTTCACAATTTGAGTTGAATTACTGAAATAAATGAACTTTTCCACGACATTCTAATTTATTGAGATGCACCTGTATATAAACTTATATATTTTTATGTGTTTAATTTTTGGTGACGTTTTACAAAGCGAGTACGTAGCCATGTCACCGGAAATTGAGTTATCAGTATCCCAGTGTGTAGTGAGCCAGGGTCCTTACCAGTGCCCAAACTCATGTACACGATATACTGATTCACGACCTAAGGCTTGGGCTAATTTCTTTCTAGCCCAGATTGTAGATATATGCAGCCTATCAGGAAAAGTCGTGTCAAGTGATTACATAGAGTGAAACCATTAGACTTTTGCATTTGGGCTGATATGTTTCATATATCTGTGACACATTCATTATTGATTTCCCAGAATGCCTTTGGAGGAGGAACTAATGGTAGAATAAGTTTAGTGGGTTTGGTTTGTTTGAACTTTTCTGTTTACCTTTTATATTTAGTATTCTGAGGGAATGGCATGAAGCGAATAGAGCATTACAGACATGAAACACTTAATAAAAAAATAAAAAACAATAGAAATTTTGAGTGCTATAGTAACCAAAGCTGCTGCTGATTTCATAAATACCTTTCAACAGATGGCCAGGTTCCAACCTGATCTCATGCCAAACTCATACCAGCAAATATGAATACATACAAATAAAGTTGCCTCCACACCCTTACCTTATCTGTTAATTGTTTGTCATATGAGTTGACTTAGTGTTTGTGAAAATGTGATGGTAATTTTAGGTGGTTTTTGAATCAGGTTTTCATGAACATGCACTGTAAGATATAAATGGGAAAAATGGGAAATGGGAAAAAAAAACAAAAACCTTGAGATCTAAGTAAAATGGATGTTTCGGTCTTGACCTGGGTGTTACATTATTGAGCACTATATAAATAATAGAGGATTTCATAAAACCAAATGGCAACTGTGCTCGGAAGTCAAAGTTTGCTCAAAAAATCCTGTTAACTATTCCATTAAAAATGCTTCATAGTGTGCTTTAATGTTATTGCACATCAGTCTCAGCTTTTTCTCCAAAGAAATGAATTCATCTAGAAGAAATTTGTGTTAGCCTGACTGCAATCCTGAATAAATTAGACTTAGGTGAACAATACTTCATTAATTTATGCTACAGAGAAGCTTCAATATTTGTACGTAAGCCCGTATGTACAGTATTTCGGTATTTTAAGTAAAAGCACTAACATTGCCTATGTAACAGAACCTATAATGTTTATTTATTTGGGTACCTTGGCTACCTGTTCAACCCATAAATTCCATGGTGTGTGACAGTGCTGATTAGTTGTGAGAAATTTCTAATTGAATCTTTAAACACCATGTGAAATAGCTAGATAGCTGCAACTTACTAGCACTCAATAGTCACAGCTAGCTAACTAACTATCTCGACTAGTAAAAAAAAAAAATTAAAACAAAAAAAAAATAATGACAGACTCACAGTGAATCATATACAACTTTTGATTGAAAAACATTCTTCAGAGACACTTGACAAAGAGACAAGCAGTTTTGTGTCAAGTAACATTTTAATTTTTAATGAACAACGCCATTTAAAAGCTGGAAACAGCTAAAATGTAAAATGTTATAAATATATAATGTATATTTTACTATTTTGGATAGTTATTCAGTATTTCTTCTGTAATTTACTGCGATATCAATATCATATAACCATATCAACAAGCCATACTTAGTAGTTTGGCTGAGCTAAGTTCTACTGATGTCTTTTTCCCCAGTAGAGAAAACAAATATTTAACTGGTAATCCCTTCCCGTGCAGGCGACCATACTACACTGCATAATTTCTTTTAGTAATTATCCTCAGACTTTTTTACAAAGCCCTAATCCAAGCTGCTTCTGATTGAGGATACAAATCCAAAAGCAATCTCTTCAAACTCGACACAGACACAGCATGTATTTTAAAAAAAAGGCTTTCTGTAATATATTCCTTGGCACTGCATAATGTGGCTTTGATAGACTTTATGTCTCAGCAGCTCTCCCCTTTCCAATTGGGTCACATAAAGGAAGTCGGGTCACAAGAGCTCCAGTTGTAATTTGATTCCCACGGTTGTCATAAGATTTCAAAATAGCCCACTGCCAAATGTTTAACATCTGAAAGTGACATCTTTGACAAACAGACATGACTGATAAATGCATGTATAATGCACATCCACTGCTACTGCAAACATGTGACACTAAGGCCAGAAGATCAGGCAATTTGGGTGTGATTCACAGTCACGGATTTGATCCCAGCTGATGGCTTTTGCCCTTGAGAGCTACTTTAGAAGGATGTTGCTTGTACATGAGGTACATGACAAAACATGAGCCAAATTGCTCCCAGGTTAAAGAATAAAATAAATCTCTAAATCCCAGATTGGCAGTTGTAAATTTTCTGCTAAGCCAGGGGACTCAAACTCAAATTCTGTCTGGGCCATATCAGTATTTTTGTGAGCCTTCGAACGACCAAAAACTAAGGCTGTTATTTTTAAAAAAAATTTTTTAACATACTGTCTAATAAACAATAGACAGTATGTTAAAAATAAATAAATTATATATTTATTGTTTATTTGTTTGTTTATTTTTTTACATATTATCTATAAATGAACACCAATATCCTAGGCTCTAAAAGTAAAATAGGTCAATTCTAGGCAGTAGAAGGGTTAGCAGCAAATACTCTATTCTACAATACTGCACTGTTTTTGCTCTAATCATAGAAAAGATGACTAGTCACCTAATAAATTATAGATTATTTTATTTTATTTTATGACTTCTACATTATCCAGTCAGTACAAAAAACACTTTAGATTCCCAAACACTAGTTTTCTAGCAAAAAATTAAATGTTACAGAAAAATGTTTGTATGTCATTAAAGAAAGCAGCATATTACGTAAGAGACACTTTTCAGACAAAAAACACAATGAAGGCTGCTGGGTTTTGCTGCAAAAATAAGAAGCAAGTGCAAAAGTCAAAGTCTCCAGAAGAACTTGTGGCTGGTTCTGCAAGATGCTCAATAAAACTTACCAGCTAATTTCCTTCTAAAACTGCACAAATTGTTATGGAGACTGCTATTTTTATTTTTATTTGTCACACCAAATATTCAATTTGTTTCATTTACTACTGTTTACTGCTCTTTACTCTATTTTTAGAAACATTTAATTTCATTATTTTGAAGGCATCTTTGCTCTACAGCATTTCTTTGCATTTGTCTAAAACTTTTGCACAGTACTATATATATATATATATATATATATATATATATATATATATATATATATATATATATATATATATATATATACATACACCTATGGCGGGGGATTCGTGGTGGCATTGCACGGGGCTCATAAGACTGCTAGAAACGTCAATGCCCCATTAAATTTAAATTACAATATATACAAGAATTTTACAAGTTAAAATTGTAATAAAAAAATACATGAAAACATTTGTAAAGATAGTATATTTCACAAACTGCAAAGTAACATGCTTTAGGGGAAAAGGTTCTGCCATCTATTACAAAAGCTTAAACTTACAGTGCCAAGAGGTAATAATTTAGGTTGAGGATTAAAGTTTGGAAACATAGAGCTATGAAATTAGCTTCTTTAAGAAAGACACATGTACAGTCAGGTCCATAAATATTTGCATATTTGTCATTTTAGCCGTCTACCACAGTATATTGGATGTAACGTCTGAATGTATTAAACTGATTTCTGAATCAGCCTGGATTTATCAAAGAAGTTTCTCTGTATCCTTGAGCTGTGAATCCTTTTCTAACCTCTTCGACCAGATGCCATCAGAATGCGACACGAACCCCCCTCTTCAGACACACACACACACACACACACACACACACACACACACACACACACACACACACAAAACACACACACACGCAGACACACAATGGGAAAATCTCTTTTGAATGTAACATGTAATTATATGTAATTATTCGATGTCCAAATAGTGTGATGTTATCTTATTTGCATATATTGTGTGTTTATGTAACCTAACCATAATGATTTTAGATAGTTTTAATTTAGGATATTATTTTAAATGTCTGTAACCATATTTCACCTTTTAATATTTTCATAAGTCCATCGAATTTGGTATGTAGTTAATCATCTTGCGATATCCTGATTGATTATGCATATCATATTGCAATGGGATACATTATTTCATGCTTTCTCTTAATTTCATATATAATACGGTATAAACCTCCCTGGACATGCAAATCCATGTCTGAGACCAGACAAAGAGAGTTCATCCCGCCAACAAATCCATCTTCCTGATTGGCCCATAGCCCAAAGAGGCATGTGTGTTGGTGTTGTCTTTAAAACAACACCACGCTTTGAAACCCTCTCCTTACACTTTCTTCTTCACTTCAACTTCACTTCTACACTCTTTCCGGTTTCTCTCCCCCGGGGCCACGTGCCCCGGGAAGAGGAAGCCGGAATCTCTCTCTCTCCCGGACAAAGGATGCAACCGCCTCACGGCCCACACCTTTTCAAACGGCACGACGAACCAGCAAACTCTACACGACCTCGCGCGAACTTTCAAACAGAAGCCATGCAAGTATAGTTAATGGATCTATATCTGCGTTAAGATTGTACCCCTGTTTACAGGAGATTTAAGTTCACTGCTGGTTTTGAAAAAGGCTAATTAATTGTTGTTTTTGTCTGCTACCCTTTTCATTTCATTACTTTCTCTCTAAGCTCTCTCTCTCTTCTTGTATATAGATGTACATATGTATGTTTGCTTAGAGTTAGTCGTGTGTATCCATAGTTACACCTAGTTATTAAAATCTATTATCCCACGCTTGATTTGTCTCTGTTTGGTCACGTGATAGAGTCAATTCTACGCTGCATAAGATCTTGGTTACCCGCTCTAATTTTAATAACAAACTTCTGTCGTTAATCCTTCCTGGCCAGAAGGATAAGCTCCCTCTTTAGAGTTCATAATTCCAAACTAGACTACAGCTAATACTAAAAGCTGATCTAGACCACATACATAGTCATAATTAATTATAATCCGTTGTAGTTAATTATCTATGTATATGTGCACATACATGAATTCCCTTTCATGGCTGATGTATATTTATAACTGGTCACAACACGCGTTGATTAGATATATAGATATATTTCACGCCATTCGAGCTAATTCCTTATATAAATTGGAGAATACATTTAAACGTGTTAAACATCTTTTAATTCTTTACATAAATTGTAACTGGTGGAGAATATTTTTAAACGTTGCAGATTCATCCGATTTACTACATATTCTGGTAGATAATGCGGGCACGCTTTAAAACTCGTCTCCTTTAAAAAGGTGCTTTGAATCCAAGCGTGCGCTTCTGTTTCGTTTTTCATGTTTAAAGTTGATCCATTACATTATTCTGGTGGAAAAGAATAATGCTAGTAATGATTCATTTGTTACATGGATTTGACATTAAATAATAAATAATGAATAAAGTGCTGTACAGATTCAACAAATAAAACAACAATTCCACTAAACAACAGTCAATGATAAAATTCAGAACCCTAGCCAGTATTAAATGCTAAAGAATAGAAGTGCATTTTTAGAGCTGATTTAAAACTAGACAAGGAAGGAGCAGACCTAATATGTAACGGGAGACTGTTTGTGGCTAGGGGCCACAACTGCAACAGCTCGATCTCCCTTCAATTTACATTTAGAGCAGAGAACAACTAACAGAAGATTAGAAGATCTCAAGTGTCTTTGTCGTGAGTAGACAGACAAGAGGTCACAGATATGTTTGGGAGCAGACCCAGCCAAGGCCTTATAGACAAACAACAGAATCTTAAAATCTATATAAAACTTCATCGGCAGCCAGTGAAGAGAGGCAAGAACTGGTGTGATGTGCTCCGTCTTTTTGGTCCCCGTTAAACTGTAACCGGCCAAGAGACGATTGTGGAAGACCGACATGAAGTGAGTTGTAATAGTCAAGCCTTGATGTGATAAGGGTGTGAATCACCCAAGTCCTTCCTTGACAAGAAGTACTTCAATTTAGTGATAGCCCTGAGATGGAAAAAGCTGCCCCTAAGCACAGCACTGATTTGCTTTTCAAACAATAAAGAGGTATCAAACACTACTCTGAGGTTCTTTACATGAGACTGCACATTAAGTGATAGGGATCCTAACTGAGCTTGAACAGCTGAAGCGGAGCTATGAGAGCCTAGTATGATTGGTACCAATTAGGTATGATGACACCCATATTTTCCCCATTAGGTGTATTTTTTTGCTCATAAATGCAACTGATCTGAGCATCACGCTCTTTCACCTTTTTAGTATCACTCATATTTTCTTCTCCACTGACACCATCTTCAGCCTATGATCTACAGAAGGGTTTAGAGAAGATGAAGCCATTTGTGTGCAATTTTCACCTTAAAAGAGTGTGCAGCCTCCCCGCCTGCAGCTATGGATTAAATGAAATTGCCTTTTCTGTAGAACTTTGGTCAATTTCATTTATGAAATTGCTGATGCCCTTGTTTGTGGAAGCATGTTCCATGCCTCAATAAAGCACATTATGGTGAAGTTTCTCCATGAGCTCACTGCCAAGTTAGCCGCACACTCCAGTATAGCTAATATTCAACTTGCAATTCTGAAACTGTTTCCGCCAAGGTGTCCTCTCGTGTATGAAAAGTGAGATATAATTACTTTCTGCTGAAGAATACCACTGTCAGCTTTTTACATTTTTTTTTTCATTTTGCGGAGAAGTAAATTAAACCTTCGACTTCTGTGTTTAATCTGATACGAGCTCAACAAAAAAATTCTGAATCGCTTTGCCTCATAGTACAATGAACTGAAAGTGCAATTAGTGACTGTGCTTAACATGCAAGGACAAAAATGGGTTTATTTGCCAGCCAATTTCTTTCCATAACAATACGCACGAGTGTAAGATGAGGGAATTATAGGTCTAGTGACACATAAAGATCAAGCACCTTTTTCTAAACCTTATGAGTATTTCTTCTTCTTCTTCTTCTTCTTCTTCTTCTCCTTATTATTATTATTACTACACATTTTACATATTAAAATATTTGTAATATGATTAGTTATTCTGGCACTAAAATTTCAGTGATCTCAAACATAAGAGTTAATCAGGTCCGACAGACTAAAGGACAAAAGCACTGCTGCATTGCTCTCTTTAGGTAAAGATGAAGCATGGGCTAAATCTATGGAAGTAAATTTGTGCCAAAAGTATTGAACGTAACTTTTCAAGAAACAAACAAAAATATACAAGAAAGAAGAACAGCACTCTAAAACTGAAAACAGTGAACTCAGTGGCAAAAATTTAACATGGTCTTCAAACAAACAGCATTCTTTGTTAACAGTTTTCTAATTAATGAAATAAAATTTTGGTAATCATGATTTATGAAAGCACTGCCCAAGTTTTCATTTATGCTTTCAAAGTTTTCGTTTACGCTCTGCACGTTTATGTTCGCCATTCTGGCACAAACCTCTCATGTGGGTGGGGCTTAACAGCAATTTACTCTCATTGGCTAGTGAGATTTGGATCAACAGTTCCCTGACCAGGAAGTAGAGACTTCAGTGATTTTGGAGAACGTTCTGGATGCAGTTTTTCTGTATAGTTATAGTGTTTGTACTTTGCAGTGGAAATTACTTACTTACTTAATCAGTATATTAGTTCATAATTAATATTTGAGGTTTGGGTAGTCACATACGACTATTTTTTCGAGCCACTGTCAGCAGCTAGTCGAACAGCACCGAAGGTAGGAAACAGTTAACCAAAGTGATAATAAACCAACAAGTCAAGCTTAAGAAGCTTAAGCTAAAAAATAAACTCAACAAATTTCATTACAAAAAAAAAAAAAAAAAGAAAATTGGATGCTACTTAAGATCACAAATTAATTATAAAGCTTAATATGCAAGTTGTTCAGGGTGGATTTTTCCTTTAATTGAAGACCAGTGACACTCTAAAATAAAGCCATGAGCCAATAATGAAACACTGTCAGAGTTAAAAGCAGAGATCATGCCGAAACAATACAAAACTCAGAGATAAACATTCCCTCCACTTCCCCATGGGAACCCGAGAAGCCCGAGTCAAAGAGACAAAGGATATGAATGACACCACAGAAAGACTTTTGACCATCACGGGTCAAGGAACAGTAGACAATTTGATAAAAACAGAATTTTGTCAGAGTAGAAAAGATGTTGAAAGCTGTCCAAAATACAGTGCTGAGGCTGATGAATCATAGATCATTATCATTCACGTTTGGCTAGTTCCCTTATCCATCTCCTGTTACAAAACTGTTGCTATTTTTGAATTGTCAAAAAATGTATTTGCATCCATTTATCACACACGTTTCCTCCCCTTTATCTTCATCATGTTTTATGATCTGCTGCATTATCTTGATATCTCAAATTGACCGAGAAATCGTTTTCACAAATTGGATATTTAATAATGTGTTCGCTGTCACTGCAATTTCAGGGAGGTAATTATAGTTTCTACGCTTGTTATTCAGCAACTCTTCATGATCAAGAGCAGTCTGTCTGAGTATGCCCTTTCCTTTTGGTAAATCATTTATGTGCATCTATTTTATACGATATGCTACCATTAAAGGGTTATGACAGGGGTATTCAACTAAAATTAGTAAAGGTCCAGTTACTTAAAAATGTCTACCATGGCTGAATTTACCTTTTTAATAATTAATTTTAAGGATTAGTTCATGGATAAAGGTCCAGTTAAAACAGGCAAGTAAGAATAAGACATATTAAAATAAGACAAGTTAAAACAGTTTATGGCTTCATATCTGACCACTTTAGACCATATCTGAAGTAAACACCACCCACTCCAGTGACTTTTCTGTCTGGATGCACACCTCTTCTCTGAACTTCTGAGAGACATGTGTTTATAGAGCAGGAGAATAAATGCGCATTTCTCTGTCTATTCATCCAAACTTAAATAAATTTCTCTGTCTCGTCTCTCTAGTTCTCTGTGTAGCTAGTGTTTGGTCTGATGAGCCGCCTTCAGCTGAATAATTTATATAAATGCGTGTGATTGGATAAACCGCACAGAGAATGTGCTACAGAAGCTGAGAGGGTTCATGTTTACAAAACTAGAGTCACTAAACTACAGCTTTTTTGCATATGTTGATCTGCTCTGCTACAGTATTTTGAAGTGCTCAGTATGGGATGGCGCTGGGTCTGCATGCGGACCGGATGAAAGTATGATAAACTATAAAAACTAGACATGCAAAGCCTATAAACATTTTTTTTTTTTAAAGGAGCTTGTGTTTACAATCGATGCTTGCAAGTTTTTGCTATTTGTATTCTTACGTATTATCCAATGCTGTCACTAATACACAATGTTCTTTGTGTTTCAACATTACATAGTCAATCTCAGTGTGTCCGGCAGTTGCCAACTTCAATGAACAACAAACACTTAATGATATGGTAATCCAGCTACAGCTAAAAAGACTTCTCAGTAAGTGTGTGATTCATTTTTTTTCCTGCTCATGGTCATTCATATTCATGCATTTTTATTCAGCAGTACATCATAGGAACATCATATCAGGCTTAAGTGCAAATTATGAACACTTTACATGTGTCTTAGAATTTATGCCCGATATGAGCATCGACTGAACTGAAACATTGGTCGAAGTTAATCATCAGAATGAACTGAAATTAATAGGCCTAAAGTCAATTCAATCACAGAAGCCATTAAGCAATTCTGATGTTATCCATTAGCCTAAGAAGGAAATTATACATAAATGACTGGTCTGGTTACCGACTGGATTTGGATGGAACATGCACACAAATGCACACTCATGTAAGAAGCAGATAAAATGTGTATACCTTTGAGGACTAATATATCCACTCTTCAAAAGTCTCTGCCCTGTCAACATTTTTTAGATCCGCATCTAACTGGATCAGTATTTGCTCTGCCAGAATTCTGTCCCGAGTCTGTTGACCCCTGTGTACATGTTAAATGTTTTAAATTATTTAATTTATATAATTAATGCTTTTTACTTATTGCATGTTTTTACACTACTAAAATAAAAGTGGTATAAAATCATTAAATTTTCTAATTGCAATTGTTCATATGAAATTTTTCAAGTAACTAGGTGAGAATAAATAAATAAATGTTTAATGTTGATAAATTTGTGTTTATTATTCCATAAGAGATGTGTTAATTAGTACACTGCAAACAGACCTATAAACACATAAATGCAGAAAACAATTCAAACATGAATAAAAAAAATTGTTTTGCTTGTTTGTTTTGCTTGTTCATCATCCATCCATCCACTTTCTGTACCACTTTTCCTACACAGCGTCACAGGAACCCTGGAGCCTATCCAAGGCACACTCAGGGCACAAGGCGGAGGACACCCTGGACGTGTACAGACAGTTTACACGTGTCTTTGGACTGGGGGAGGAAACCGGAGTACTCAGAGGAAACTTCAAAGCATGGTGAGAACATGCAAGCTCCGCACACACAGGGCATAGGCAGGATTCAAACCCCCAACCCTGGAGGTGCAAGGCAAACATGCTAAACACTAAGCCACCGTGATCCCGTTTGCTTCATCAGTGTATCAGTGTCAGCTAAAATGTAAACACAAACAAATAAATAAGCAAATAAACATACACAATAAATACATAAAATAAAGAAAACAAACAAATACATTAAAAATATGTAAAATATAAACAGATTTAACAAACAGGTGGTCCGTCTTTACAATTACACTGACATTGACAACAAGGGGCAAAAGTAGACCATAGCAAGCTTAGCTTTTTTTCCATCCCGCAGTGCTGTAATTTTGATTTACTTCAGATCATACCCAGGGTCTACAGTCTGTCTCAAGGATCATACATGATGGAAAGTCGCTTGAGGTAAAGCTCATTTTATTCTCCCCCCTCTCTCTCTCCACGGGTTCTCTGACAGTGGAATACAGTAATAAGCCTCTCCACTTGAACTAAACAGCCTCCTTGGTAACGGAGGAGGAGGCCCAGGGCAAGGGGAAAAGCACAGAGAAATCTTATTAGGTGCAATATCATAGCTTTTTTTCTGCAAGTCGTGTGTCAGGGAAGTTTGAGCTGAGCCAAACCTAAGCATGAGCGAGTTGTTAAAGGACAACAGTCAGATAAGAAGAATGGCAGTGAAAGGAACCTGGAGAACTATATGTGTTTTTTTTAGTTCCAGCTTACAGCAAGAAGTGAAAACCTGCACCGCTGCAAAATTCAGACATGCATTTTGGAGGAGAGCAAAACAACAAGAGGTAGGGAAAAAAAACTGCTCAAACCAGCACTATTTAAGAGTCCCAGGTGGAGAGTCAACACTTATATGAGACACACACAAATAAAAATTCCCACCAGCTAGCTTTAGTCAATTCAGCATCCTGTGAATGGTACAGAAATGTTACTTTAGTTACCTGTACTTGTCTCAGATGTGCATTACTAAATATATTAAGGTAATATATTAATATTAATGCACTAAGAAGATAAGGTAAACCATACAGTATGACACAGCATTTCTAATAAGTGAAAAATAACTGGATGCCATATGCATTAACCAATACCCATTTATATATTTCACACCAGTTGCCCTGTGAGAAATGTTAACTAAATAGGATCTTGCTGTTTCTAAAGACAGCCTGAAAGCATGATATAATTGTCTCCTGGGCTGAATCAAAGCTGTTCCCAGTAGGTGGACTGTACCATGTTCGGAGATCAATGAACCTTCTCACTAGAAGCTCGCAGTGGGAAGAAACTTCAAATCATCTCATGTGAGCAAATTACATAAGTCAGTTCCCTACTCTCTAGGATGTAACAAGAACATGAGACAAATCTAAACTAGGCAAAGATGGGCAAACTATTTAGTGTACTTTCCACTTGAGAGCGATTAGAAAGCCTGGCTAGATGTGCTAATAAGCGGTGGAAGAATAGGCTGTAGCCAAATGTTCTACAGTGAATAATACAGATAATTTTGAAGGTGTGAAAATGTCTGCACATTTTAATGAGCAATGAAGTCACTATCAAATTAGCCAAGCCACCAGAGTTTCCAATATTAATGCCAGAGATGCTCTAGTATCAGAGCAGTGGTAATTGAGGTAATGACAGGAAGAATGTAAGCAGTATGTTAATTCCGGATAATTATAACAATATTTTTAGAAAAAAAAAAAAAGAAAAATAAATTATTTTTAAAAACCTTTTAATCCTTCAACTTAGTGTGCATGAAATGTATAATTTTGTAAACATGAACCAGCTTGGCTTCTGTAGCAGATTCTTTATTACAGCTTATTCAATCACATTCATTTACTGGTACAATAAAAAAATAACTGCAGAAGCAGACAGAATTGGTCCATGGCGCTGGTCAAAATTGGTAAAGTGAAGCAGGAGTGTGAAATGAAATATAACCACTTCAGTTTGCCTTATTTATAGCCAAGAACTCATCATACATTTTTAAGCAATAAAAAGTAACTTTCATTATCATTCAGCTTATCTAGACCTTTGTACACAAGAAATTGTATGGCAAATTGAAAAAAAAAATCACTAAATTAAAGCCACACTGAATAAATAAACCTTTTCTGCATGCTACAACCCTAGTATCACATCTAGGTTCTATGCAGACCAAAGTGTGGGCGTCTTCATGTGACATCTTCTGAAAAGCCTGTTCCTTCCTCCTTACTCTCAATGTATCATGGAATAAAGAACAACTTAATAATATTCAGAATTCTCACAAATTCTTACATATGGATTCCATATTGTTAGCATGTTGAGGTCAACATTCAGTTCTCTAAGAGGTTAAAAAATAAAAAGTGCAAAGAAAAAAAACATTACACAACCAAAAAGTAGTGATGAAATGTTTGTGTAACATTTCATCACTACTTTTTGGTTGTGTAATGTTTTTTTTCTTTGCACTTTTTATTTTTTAACCTCTTAGAGAACTGAATGTTGACCTCAACATGCTAACAATATGCAATCCATATGTAAGAATTTGTGAGAATTCTGAATATTATTAAGTTGTTCTTTATTCCATGATACATTGTAAAACATTACACAACCAAAAAGTAGTGATGAAATGTTTGTGTGCACAAATGCCATATAGACCTTATCCACAAGGGAACCTTCACCTGTAATCTAAATCAACTTCACACAATTTCGTCCTTGATAAAACTATTAAAGTATAAATTAGCACAGGACGAGATTAATGCATTTCCAGAAGCTTCTTTTCATACAAACCCACATGTTAACATCATGGTGATATATTTATATTATTAGATGAATTGGTGACTATTGGTGAATTCATATATAGAAAACTACTATCAGAATATTTTGCACATGCTAATATAAAGTAAAACTTTAAACCAATGGCAGTCATTAATAAAGTTAACTTTTTTTGTTAACTTTATTTTCTTTGTCGTTCCACTGAGCACCGAGTGAAAACAGTACACAGACAAAGTCATAACACTATAACGCCTACATCTTTAAATACTAAATAATTCATCATTTCAGGATTCCAAAGAATTCGTCAGTTTATGCCTGTCTTTTGTCACCCACATCACTCTGCTGGGAGTGTGTTCCCTGAGCTAAACAAAAATACAGAAAATCGTAGAATGTTTTATCATGCCAAGTGCACCACCAGCACCTTTTAGCGGAAGCTAAGACCCCCTTGCATTGTTTTATCTAACAGAAACTTGGATTGTGACCAATGTAACCTGTTAAATTAAAACCCAGTAACCTTTATTTCCAATTTCACCTTTATTTCCAAGATCCTAGAAAATGTTAAGGCAGCTCAGCCTAGGAATCACTTACCTAGGAATCACATACATTAAATATTTCAGTAAGGGTATAGGCCTCATCACAGCTGAAACAACACTGGTTAAAGTAGTAAATGACCTACTGCTGGCCTACAATCAGGTCATGAATTATTGCTTGTATCACAGTGAAGCTTTTGATATAGAGATCACAATATTCTTCTATACAGACTAGCTGTTTAAGTGAACAGCTCTTTCCTGGCTCATAGCTTATGTCATAAATTTATAAACAATTAATGGTGACTTCTCTATGAATACATAGTTTTGGTGTGCCACGAGGCTCTGTTCTAGGGCCAGTACTTTTCTTCCTATAAATTATACCTCTGCGTACAATTGTTCATAAACATGTTATACACTTTTCACTGATATGCTGATGACACAAAGCTGTATGTTTCTGCAAAACAGATGACAGACACCAGCTTAATAAAGTTGAAGAATGAAAAGGACATTAACATTGGATGCTGGGTAACGTCTTTCTGCTTAATTCTGACAAAACTGAAGTACTTCTCCAAGGGCCACAGGAATAGGGCCTAGCCCTTGGTGGCCTTTCAGTTACACAATGTACATCTGGAAATCTTTGGTGTGATTAATGACTCCAGTCTATCAACTGAAGCTGTAGAAAAAGACTACTTCATGATTTTGAAGTTGGACTATTGTAACACTGTGCTCTCAGAATGTTTAGTAAATCCCGCTCAATTTGGAATTCCTACTCAGAAAGTGGTAGTGTTCCTCAACCCTGCGTTCAGCATATTATGTTGTACCAACATGGCTACTCACACCATCAACAGTAAATAAAATATCATTTCACCACTTTAAATGAGTTTATAGTAGAATTTACTTTAGATCAGTCATCATATACACATTAGTTAGTTAAATCTTAACACTGACCATATAGCCATTTTGAAAAAGTAAATACAATATAAACTCATGATCACTAATGTTAGCTGGACTGTTTGTTGCTAACAAAACACACACTTTCATAGAGGCATTCATGTTTTGTTTTGTTTTCTAACTTTGTAGCTTGAAAATGATGGAATTCAGAGTTTAGACTTCCTATAAGTGTTAAGTCTAATGTAGTGTAAGCTCCACTTAGTCCAGAATGCAGTGGCAACAATCTTTACTAGAACCAGAAAATTTGAACTTATCACACCAATTTTTCCATCCGCACTCCTGGTAAAATTTCACATTGATTATAAAATACTACTATGTTATATTACTACTAACCTATAAAGCACTGAATGGCTCTGAGTAAACTTTTTGTCTATTATAATCCACCATGACTGCTTCGATTAAAAGATGCAATACATTTGTCATTACCATGAAAACTTTTGTTTAGACATTTTTCTAAGTAGCTTTTCTCTTATCTAAAGGTGAACAAAGGTAAAGATTATGAGGTTGGTAGTCATAGAAAGTTTTGGTAAAATGAGACGTTTTGATGCTATATTACTGGTTTTATATGGTTAGTTATTTAAAGTGAGGCCATATGGAGCTGCAGGGAAGTCTGTGTAGAGCAGGGTGTGCGTGGGGTGCATCTATGGGAGGTCGTCTGTGTGTGTGTGTTTGCGTCAATGAGTGTGGTTTCTGAACAGCTTTGCTCTATGCTCTCTCTGCCAGCCTCACCCTGCCATCTCTCACTGCCATGCTTCATTCCACACAATGCCGATGCTGTTGGCATCAGCAAAGCTTCCTTTTCGCACTTCCTTTTCACTCTTTTTTTGAAACGCCTTTTCTTTGTCTCAGGCCTCTTAAAGCCTAGTTTCTGTCTGGCACTTGAGTTATTTACACAAATTGCTCCTAGTGTGGTGCCTCAAAGTGTGACAATTACCATAAAAAAATAATGTTGATATTAAAACACATTCAACAGCTGCCCAAGCTAGTGCCATCTCTTGCGCATGGTCTATACTGACCTAAAAAGAAACTTGTCCCTATCATAAATGTGCCGCATTTTCAACACACTGACAATGAAGCGGCACTTATAAAGCATCACGACACCTGTTCAAAGCATCTGCTCCACCCACCATGGCTTCCCACACTCCTCTTATGGCTTATGTAAGATGCTCGTGTTTTTTGAAACGATGCCCATGTGGTTCTGAACACCGGGCAGACAGCTGTGTGTCATCCTTGTGTGCTGCTGCCTCTGTTATCCCCCCGTGCTGGTGCCTAACCCGATTCAGTCAAGTGTTGACAGTTAAGAGAAAGGTATGCTAGTCACTGAGGAGATGACATGCTATGCAAATATTGTCAGATTGTTGATGTTGAATTCCACTTCTTCTGCTAAAGAGCAGCTGGGATTTGCCAGGCAATACCAGATGTGCCATCAAATGTGAGTTCTTTCCAGGTACTATTTTCCAAACTACATACTTATGCTGCAGTATGCTAGCTAGTATATTCTAGTAAGGACACTAGCTACTGTATACTTATTTTCCATCTAAAAGATGGGGCATAAAAAACACTCCAACTGTAACACACTTAAGTATCATCAGTTAACTGGACTGATCTGACTAGCTATCTTGTTTTACATGGCTAGCTTACTGGCCATTAGATTAGATGAGACATAAGTTAGAACATATTTCTTTAAACCACACTATGATGTTAGGGGAAACAAACCCTACATTTAATGTGCTTGCCCAGTCCCCTATTTTGGTTGGTAAAAAACTCAGTTAACTAGGCTAAAATTACTATGATTTTACTGTGGTTTCATCAGTATTCCCACATCCCTGAGTGTTCCTGATTCTGAAAAGGTCGTTTGTCATCTGCACAAGCTAATTAAACCTGCAAAAAATAGTTCTTAGCAACAGCCAGACTGCACCCTGATTTGATTTGCTGTACTAAAGCAGGTGGCAGGATTTGGGTACAAGTAGCAGGTTCTTGTGTTACAGATTCAAAATGTGCCACACAACCATGAAATATATGAACTGACTGGAGAATATAACATTGAAAATTATATATAAAATTTTAAAAACTGCTGCTGACCACTATACCAGCAGTCTACTGAACCTACTTGTCTGGGCAACTACAAATAAAAAAATAAAATAAAATAAAATAAAACGAATAGCCCTGGTGCATAATCTGCTTGTCCCAGGTGTCCAAATTACTGATTCTTTCCACTGATATGTATGTTTTAAAGAGTACCATCAATGCGGACTCACCAAAAATGGACAGGTGAAGATTTTTCCAATCTTCAGCTCTCCAGTGGTGGAGAGCCTGTATCCACGGTAGCCTCAGATTCCTGTTTTTGGCTGACAGAATTGGAACTCAATGTTGTACCCCAACCACTCCAAGGCTTGACGTGTTATGCATTCTGAGATGCTTTTCTGCTCAGCAAGTGTGTAGAGAGTTGTTAGTGGAGTTACTGTAGACTTTTTTTTTTTTTTTATTTCTATGACATATTTGTTTCCTCAAGTACTGCACACAAAACACAAAAAAGTGACAAAAAGTTAATATCACATTAGCTAAAGGTCATTGCACTTTTTAATGCTTGAAAAATGTATTCCAAGCATTTTTTACACTGGAGTAAAAGTGGCTCATGTAGAAATAATTTAACGCAGACATACAGAAGGGGGCAAATTAGTCTTATTAAGGTGTTGGACCACCACAAGCCATCAGAACAGCTTCAGTTCTGTGGGACTGTAGGGATGGAACACTGTTCTTCCAAAAGATATTCCCAAAATTCCAAAATCTCCCATTGGTGTTTAACTGGGTTGAGATCTAGAGATTGTGAAGTCCATAGCTTGACTTTCAATGACCCTTCCCTCTCAGTGGATACCAACAATAACAGCATAAAAGAGCCATTATTTTGTCCTATAATTTTTCACCCCTCTGTAAAGTAGAACTGAATATTTAGTAGAAATATATTTTCTATTCATATACAGTACATACTATGTATTGCCAACAGTTTATCTGGCACTGATATGTAAACAATGAATGCAGACATTACACTGGAGACAGAAGTAGTGTTTTTTGTTGTTGTTGTTGTTGTTGTTTTTCTAAATCACACCATGACGTTTTGAAGGCTCACAGAAGCAGATGAACATAACTGTAACTTTTTCTAATGAATGTGTTCTTCATTGGGGGTCTGACATACAGTTAGCCCAGTTCTGGGAACAAAAGTCTATTCTGGGACTATAAATCTTGCCTGGTGTGCATAATATAATCTAATTATAGTAAGTATAGGAGTACTAGACACACTAGCAATGACAGCAAGGATTGTATACACTAGCAATGATTTCTAACTAGAAAATGTATGTACTATATTGGACCACATATCTTCAAATGAGGAAAGAGACCAGTGTGTGGCATCAAGTGGCATTTATAGCTGAAGGCTTTTAGGAATGAAAGCTAAGTACTGAATAGATAGATTAAAACATGTAGTGTCTTTAGGACCATTGAAAAAAAAAAAAATTCTGATTGAAAGTATTTCTTGCTTTAAGTTATGAAAGCAATATAAGACACCATGTCCCTAAGCAGGATA
Organism: Cranoglanis bouderius; assembly: GCA_023630585.1. NCBI lineage: Eukaryota > Metazoa > Chordata > Actinopteri > Siluriformes > Cranoglanididae > Cranoglanis > Cranoglanis bouderius. The sequence goes on from CM042552.1 coordinate 10,627,943, forward strand.
AAGTGGTTACTATAGATGAATGAATGAATAAATGAAAATCAAACATCAAATATTGCCATTTTGTTTTTACTACAGGCAAAATAAATCAACCATGTACATTGGGTCGTTCCTAATTGTATCCTATGTGCTCCACAGGTATCCACCAATGCGGTTTGATCCACAAGACAAGAAAAAGGTGTACTTTTCTTCCTTTTTTATTTGTATTTTTTCCTTTTTCCACATTATGTGTGCCAACAAATAAAATAAAATGCAATATGGCCAAAATTATGTCCACATTATCCAATTATTCCAAAGTTTCTTTACCGCAGGATGAGACATCGTCAGAAAATCGTGAGACTCCCCTAAAATTCACTCAACAACTCAAGACTGAAGCGTGCGCTACTGCTATTAATGGGAAATTTGCAAAGTGACAGTTATCAATTACTATGGCAAATAACAAAGTGTAATCTAATATCAACCAGTGTGGACTTCACACACAATATACAATACTAGAACATAAAAAGTGTCAAAATTTATGAGTATAATTTAAATATATATAAAAATAATTAAATTATTACATTTTCTCGGGGCATTTTGGCACCTACACTAATATTCAGGATTTCCACATGACTGTAGTAGAAAGTAGGCATACAATCAAATTATTCATTATTTAGATTGAACAGATGATGTGATTCTAAACAGATACAAATAGCAGGTTAAGTGTTCTTTTTGTTTGTTTGTTTTTTGGAAAGCTTATCGGAAAGGTTCACAGGACATCTGGTTTAATGCATTGGGACTAGGATCCCGATGCACACAGGAAAAAAGGGTTTAAATCCGAACTCAGACACAGATACAGATATCTAAAGCACTAAAGAAATATAGATACAGATGGCATTGTGTTACAAACCTCATGGAAAAAATGCTAATTTTTCATAAATGTATTTAAAATTGCGACGTTTGAATGCAAATCCATCATATTTCTTGCCTCATTTCACACATTAACAACATTTTACCCTATGCATTGGCAATCTGCCCAAGAAGCTTGTATGAAACTTGTTATATCCACATTTCAGAGATTATGAGATTGCGGAAGATGCTTAAAGCTCTTGTAAGCCCTTCACAGATGACAATATCTCTCAAACCTGTTTCTTTTGTTAAATTTGCATTTCAGCCTTTTTTCTATCAAATGCAACAATCAGATAACGTGGAACAGACAGCGTTCTTCACGGCTCCTTTCGCTTTTGTTCCGCACTCTCATCCAGGCGAAGCTTCGACTGAAAGGACATGCTTGCACAGCTTGGCGATTCAGTCCAGGCACTCTTGACCTTGGAAACTGTCGCTACTTTTTTCTCTCTCTCTCTCTCCTTCCTCCTTTTTTCAATCTGCTTCTCTTTTTTTTCTCCACTTTTGATTATCCATGTCCTAATTTGCAGTAGTCAGGCAGTGGAGAAGTGGCAAGGGAGCATTAGACAGCCTTGAGCCTTGTTCTGATGTACTGCAATGCTGGAAGGGTCGGTGTGAAAAGAGACCCTGCTGATTGGAGTGTAAGAATCATAGTTAGGCTTGTGCAGAAAATAATTCATACACGAGCTGGATCATGATGAAAGAAGGTTGCCTAATATTCAGGCATTTTACCAGTGTAAAACATATATATCTACTGCTCCGACAGGAGATCAGGATGAAAACCTGAAAAGAAATAGCCCAGGTCAGTCATTCTTTTTCATTTCTGCTTATAAGGGTAAACAGGGGATAAATAATGCTCTTTGTCTTGGATTAACATTTGACATTTCCACATCAAAGTGGTGTCTAATTAAACCCAATTCACTTACACATTATTCTTTCCCACATGTTCTTATTACAAAGTTCTGCAAAACATTTTATCATGATGAATTACGTTTTTAGCTCAGTTCCTTCAGTGCATTTTCTCTTTAATTCTGTCTGCCCAAGTTGTCTTTGTTTTCACTCCTGAGCCTTACACTTTGATCACTGTACCATCTGCTTTCAGGATGGCGCTACCTTGACTGGAGTTAGCAGGACGCAGGCCTCAGCCAGCTCTGGAAAAGAAGCTCTGGCCACATGCCAAACAGAGCCTGGAGAGCACCAACCAGATGGGTGTAGAATCAGGATGCCACTACCCAGTAGGGAAGCAGGCATCCAGGCCTGTTGGCACTGCCCAGGGAGGAGTGAAGGGCAGCAAGGACAGGAAATCTATTAATCACAATTCACAGGGTGTACAGAAAATGAAAATTTTGATTGAAAATTAAATGTAAACACATTCTATAATCTTTTATTTTCAACTCTTCATTAACTTTCCTCTGTTCTCATCTTTTTATGTACTTTGTGCTGTGTTGAGTGGAATGCAAATCATTAATCAGTCACTGACATAAACCAATTGGAACAAATCAGTATTCAAACGCAATGATTTGCACTGCAAGAGGTCTAACAGCTCTGATAAAACTATGATAAAACTCTTGCATCTGAATGACAATTAAATGAATGTAGGAGGAGTTTTTGTTACAAACAAACATGTCACACATGGTTATAAGTTGTTTCATATTCATTAGCTGTTAGAATATAAAGAGCATTACTGGATCATTTATGATTATATTTATTTGTTTCATATTTATATATTGATTATTTAATATAAATTATTTAATATATATTTAATTGCAAACTGACTGGAAGCAGCCAATGTGGTGGTAAAATGTATGTGTTTAATCTTTAAAATGTATTTTTTTTAATATATATATATAAGTTTATTTATTTTTTAAACATAAAAAATAAAATGTCATTTATATATTGTTGACATTAATAATTAATAAAAACATTTTACGCAACACTACTGTATTACTGGTAGTTTGTGACCAAACCTACATAGTACGATACACATCGTGTATCATAGAAATGCCTTTGAGAATCATGATATGATATTGTTATCATAATGCCAACCCCTATTCACCCCTACAATCAGCCTTCAAGATCACACTTTTCTCATTTCTCGATTCAGGAAGTGCTCAATAAAATATCTGCAAAAATCCCACGATTGGGCTAAAATGACCAGAACACTGTTTTGTTAAAAAAGGGAGAGGAAAAAACATGATCTCGTTAGAAATAACCTAGGGAATTATCCTGGGTCCAAAACCTGTCTGGATAGGTCTTAAGAGATATATTTGGGTTATTTTTTTCCAGGTAATATTGGTATGGCATAAGTATTACCTTTTTCACATGAACAGCATGCATTACACTCATATCATTTGACTTTCACATTATAAGAGTCTGTCATCTCTTTGTCAAGTGACTTAACAGTGTGGATTGACCCTGACTCAGTGGCTTTGATTTACTGGACTATTTGAACTTATGTTCTCATTTGTGCACTCACATTATGCCAATATTAATGTAACTCTCTCCATTTCATACAAAACCAATGTGTATATATATATACATCAATATAATATTTATATATATTGATAATGTAGAAGTCATACAATACATACATATATATATATATATATATGTATGTATTGTATGACTTCTACATTATCAAGTCAGTACAAAAAATTAAGTGTTACAGAAAAATGTTTGTATGTCGTTAAAGAAAGCAGCATAATACGTAAGAGACCACTTTTCATACAAAATACATGATTTTTTGCTGCAAAAATAAGAAGCAAATTCTAAAGTCAAAGTCTCCAGAAGAACTGTGGCTGGTTCTGCAAGATGCTCAATAAAACTTACCAGCTGATTTCCTTATAAAACTGCACAAAATGTACCGGAGACTGCTATTTTTATTTTTATTTGTATTTTTTTGTCACACCAAATATTGACTTCAGTTTCATTTATTACTGTTTACTGCTCTTTACAGTATTTATTTTAATGTAGAAACATTTAATTTCATTATTTTGAAGGCATCTTTACTCTACAGCATTTCTTTGCATGGAATCCACAAGACCTCTGAAGGTGTACGTACATATATATGAAATGTATATATAAATAAATCTATAGAAAATGTTTGAAATGGCTTAGTTGTAAATGTAGGTATTCCTATCCAGAATGTCCTTGGCACGGGCAGAAAACATAATACAAAAACCTGAACTGAACTGAAGCCGACACACGCTTGCACCTACTCATCCTCTTTCATTCCAACATCCCACTATCAAACACCTGCCACTGTTCCTGGAAGGTGTGTGGGCAACTTTGATGTCATCATTACCTCAATGCTTTCCTTTTCACCATATCTATGGGATCATCCTCCTTTCAAAGACACAGACATTCTGACACTGTTGGTAAAGGCTGATCTACTTTGTATTAAAAAATACATCTGATTTCAATTTCAAACGGATCACCTGCTTCTTTAGGTAATGAACCAAACAGAACGATTAATAATGTATAGGAGCAACAAAGACCAGATTGAGTGGTGAAGTTGAAAGAGTGGCTGTGTGATACATGGTCAGTCCCTGGACTACAGCTGAACTGGAATGCCTCACAGTGCTCATGCTGTAATAATGTAAAATAATAAATAATGGAACATTCTCTGACATTCGATAGCACTTGTACTGAAGCCACTTTTCACTGGGTGAAAAGTACACCTGTACTCTCAATCTAGACCTTCTCACTTTGTGCCACGATGCATCACGCTTGAAACTAGGCATGGGACAGTACATTATTTCCGGCATGATGGAAATAGTTATACCATTAAAGCCTACCATTAAGCCTATTTCTAGTCTTTTTTTTTTTTTTTTTACTAATCCCAAACTTGAAATAATTCAAGTTTGTTCTATTGGCAGATAGAGGCAAATTTCTAGCTTAATTTTTAATTAATGCTTGTTTTTACTATTTATTTCTAGAAAGAAGCAATTATACACTTACTGTTATAACTGTTGCTTCCGCTTTTGCTTTGCTATGACTTTATCTAAGTGAACTCTGATCTGTGAATTCTCCAACCTCCAGCCATTGGAAAACAAGAATGGAAAACAAAACAGCAGGACTGTGGTCTCATTGGTAAAAAAAAAAAATCAAATTAGTGGCCACACCAGACATTTCATTTATTCATTTATGCAGTCATTGGTCAGGGTGGTGATGGATCCGGAGCCTATCTTGGGAACAGTGGGTGCAAGGTGTGAGATTTCACCCTGAATGTGATGCAAGTTCGAGACAGATCACCATGCACACGCACACACATATTTACACACTCATTCACACATAGAGCATAGCCAATCCACTTGGTTTTGGGAGGTGGGAGGAAAGCGCCAAAGAAAACCGACATGAACACAAGGAGAACATGTGAAACTCTACACAAAGAGTAACCCTAGCTCAGGACTGAACCAGCGGCTGTGGAGCTGTGAGATGGCAACACTACCATGCCATACCACCACACCAAACATTTTTGAAGTTTTCTTACTGTTGATTCACAAACATTCATGCCTACAGTGTCTCTACAATCAAATGCCATCCTGATTGCCTGTAATTGGATGATTTTGAATCATAGGTGAGGAAAATAATGTGGTGAAAATCTGGTGTGTCAGTGGTTTAAACACATGCTACACAATGGTATCAGGTGACCAGTTAGTTTATGTGCTACCAAAAAAAAAATCTAGATGTATCTGAGTGGGGAAAAGTAAAATCAGTGAACTGTATGGAAAAAGACAGAATGCACTTTAAAAAAATTCTATTAACATAAAGGTCATTTAATAGTAAAAGTCATCATTTGATATTTTGTTGCATTACATATGCTACCATATTTAGAGTATCTTGTGTTCCTATGAGAGCTGACAAGTTAATAGAGTTTTATGTGTAATGTAATTAAATTATGTTGTTTTTTTTGTCAGTGTCTGTACTGTATAGTCATGCTTAGATCTACAAAGGTGTCAGTTAACCAACAGCAAATATCTTTCACTACACTTGTAGATCATTTGTTATGATGAGCAACATACCATGGAAATGGTGAAGCAAGCTTATACACTCAGCTGGTCGCTAATAAATACAAACATTTATGCTGTTTATGCTGTTCTCATAGAGTCATTTATGAAATCCTAGAAAACTAGGATTTTCTTGTTAGCGATGAGGGCACATACATCGATCAGGGCACATGCATGCTTAGACACACACATGCTTAGACAATCACACACCCACACGTGTCAACAGAGAAAGAGGGTATTTTTAGTTACACTTTTCTATAGGTCTTCATAAGAACAGTATTGATTTTTTTTTTCTACAAAATTTTCTACAAAATTTTAATGTAGCTATAAAAGGTGTTGTAGGATGGGTGGTGGCTGGAGAAAAATTAGATTCAGCCCATAGGCTACCATTTAATGATCCTGGATCTACATTTTTAAGAGAAAGAATCAGTATTGATTGTAACAGGGATGCATCAATCCCACTTTTATCATTATTCACATGATACTGATCTCCTATACTGATCTGATACTGACATCATCCTTAAAACCCATCTAGAATTTTATGCTGCCAAGTTATACTGATTTATGACAAGTTGCATCATGTTCATGTAAGATCCTTATCATCAGCATGGCTCGTGATCACTGCATAAAATAAGTCAGAGTTTCAGTATTAGGACTGATTTTTTCCCCCAATCCATTATCAACCCATGACAACAAGTCATTCTCTTAACAAATTTTGATTTCAATTCCTGTCATTTCCTTAATCAAATCATTTAATATTTTTGCACTGCTACTACAGTATCATAAATCATTTAATGTCAGGCTACATTGTAAGCAGGTCTACAGCAAACGCTTTTTTTATTCTTATAAAACAACCCTTACCTATTTTTATTTAAGAAATCACCCAGCAATTTTCTACCCATTGTAATGAGAATTACTAATTAAAATAAATAAGGAACTTAAATCAATATCGCCTTTAATCTGAACAAGTCAAAATGAAAACAAATTATATATATATATATATATATATATATATATATATATATATATATATATATATATATATATATATATATATATATATACACACATACAGGTTGAAGTAAACTATTAAACTGCAGTGATCATTTTCAAAATGATCAACACAGCCAGTTTTGTCAAATAATTGATGCACATAATGCAATATATAGAAAGTCACTTATTATATTGGGTTGTAAATACAGTAAATTTATTAATTTATGAATTTATCTGCTTCATCCCTTATTAATAATGTGACCTGACGACACTTAATTGGCCATGACCAGCAACTAGCTTAAGGAGAAAAATCCTTTTCATTCTCTAAAGTGGAGTGCTCTACAAGTGAGTCGGATGATTCAATTACTCTCCATCTCATATCCTCGTCCAAACGACCCAGATCCTAATGATGTGCATGTTGTATCCCGGCTTTTATCCAATTCATCATTCCACCACCTGCAACTTCCCCACACTGTTTTACATATAAATTATGGTTAAACAGAGTGGGGGGATAATTAAAGAGTGAAACAGTTGGGGAAACGGGGAGTGGGTGGGGGGTGTTGGGGGTGGGTTCAGGGTCCAACAACATCATTAGTACCATTTTTATTCCCTGGTCCTTCATTTTAATGTCAACATTTGGACAGAGGAAATGGGAGTCGATGAGAAACTGATGCCTGATAATGGCAGAAAAGGTGGTTGTTTTTATGCAAAGCCATTGCCTGATACATAATGTCAGCTGTGAAGATTGCTAAATCTTGTCAGTGACATAATCGAATTCTTCAGTAAGATAGAATAAGTATACACTGTGTTTAATTTGTGTTGTACACTGATAAACCCTGCTGGTATTACCATGCATTCAGATCACACATGGCTTGCTTTCCATCCATGAATAAATAGCTGGTGAGAGGAGATAATCAACCCCAAATTACCAGACGCTGCCAGAGCGAAGGTGGCACACGGTTGATCAAAGAGCAGCACGGTCGTTTAGTGCTGAGATGAGAGTGCTTTGGGAGAAAACACATTTGGACACTGGCAGATGTGGCAGGAGCTTCCAGATGTCTTCATCTGTCTCCAGTGCAATGTTTCAAAGACATTTCGCACAGATGGGCCTTGCCAGAGTCTGACGCACACCTTAGCCCATCTCATACCTTTTGATTCCAGTGACAGCACATTAACCCATCAAAAAAATGAAGAGGAACACTTTAAAGACCATGCTGGGAAAAAAAGATCAGCACATGGACCTGCCCTGATTTTTGTAATTGTTCAAATGTCAGGATTTTTTTCTGTCATTAATGTGTCAGGAGGATGTAAGTATGAGGACTTAACAGCTCTCTTTCAAGCTGTTCAATTACATAGAGTTAACCTGACTTGAATTTTAATAAGATAGAAGAATACAGTTACACTTGGCCTCTTGGTTGCTTCTCTCCCTTTCACCTGGTTACTGACTTTTGTTGGACAGCTTCCTCTAGGCTGAATCACAGTCATGCTATATTTTTTTTTTTCCATTTTTAAATATTGGACTTAATGGTCTAAATCATTTTGTTGTTCCAATTTTGGGATATATTTTTTATAACCAAACCCTGATTGAGACTTTTCCAGAACTTTGTCCTGGGCTTTTGATATCTCCTTGGTCTTGTCTTGCAAACTCTGGGGCATTCCAGGAACAGGTGTATTTATATCAAGTTCAAATGAGACTTTACTTACACACTTGTGAACTCCATTAAACTAATTATGTGACTTCAGGTTGCACAGAACTAAAATTATTTATAAATCATTTCACAAGCTATAGTAAATTGTTCCCCTTCCACGTTGATGTTCTCGGCTATTTTGAATAGATTCATGGCATATAGTCCCAATGAAGTCAATGTCAGTTCCAATGTGAAAAAGTTAAAGAAGGGGGTAAATACTTATGCAAGGCACTGTAGACTTTTAATTTGCAAAGCCAGAAAGAATTTTATTTAGGAAATTTTACTTGGAATTTGACTTGGCAATTGCTCTAATAATACGCTAATTTGAAACAAAACGGTGAATTAGATGGCACAGGGAAAAGTGAGAGGAGATAGACAGACAGAGAGAAAGAGAGAGAGAGAGGGAGAAAGAGAGATAGAATGACAAACAAAGATAAATATAGGCCATGTAGACCACTGAAGCTAAAGCAAAATTCCTTAAAATGATTTCATTTTGTCTTTCATTTCATAGAAGGTTTATTTTTTGGCAATGCTGACTGAAATAAGACATAAATATTATGGTGATGGAAGCTTAAGAAAGAAAGAGAGAATTCTCCTTGTCCTTCTCTTCCCACCATCGCTGATTAAACATGTCCACAAGACCAATCTGGTGCAGAGCGGTGTTAGTGTTTTAGGTTGCTCAGGAATCAGGGAATCAGTGCGCTACAACATTTCCCAGACGTTCAGTGTTATCAGCTTCTTTCCACTAGACGAGCAGCTTTAGGACACTCTGAAGCAGCAGCAGCACAGACTGAAAGACTGAAGTGGCACATGTTTAATAGCATCTAGAGGGAATGTCAATTACACATTCAAGATTGATCGGCCTTTTCTGTGCTCCTCCGCGGAGAGCTGGCTTGTTTTTTTTATTTTTCCTGGATCCGGTTCACGCATCCACATAATTTCTCTTCAGTTTTGGCTCTCACAAACATATATATGCTCCAACTTGACCTCATGATAACTGTACCAGCAACACCTCTATCCACACTGAAAAAATGACACTTCCTCAGTGTACTCATGCATTAATTGCTTTAAATCCTACTGAGGTCAGACTAAATAGATTTTTTTTTGTCTTACTGTTGTGATCAGTTGTGTGCCCCTGGTTCAGCTGGAGTTGAATTGAGCACATGTATCTCGATGAAGGATGGGAACGAGAAACTGATGTGCTAGTATTGCATTCTTATTGCATTCCTGGTAGAATAGATGCATGCAAAGGAATATATGGTAAGCGGAAATACATGGTAACTGACAGTACTTATTCTAGTATATATTATTTTATTACAATTATATCTATCATGTAATAGAAAAATGCATTCTTTTATTTAATCTCCTCAGATAATCTTCATGGGTTTTGCCTTTTGTTTCATTCATTTCTGTCCAAATTTCCCCTACTCTCATGGACGAGGCTTCACTATTGAATGGGATTTAATATCATCCTTAAACACTAACATCTTTGTTTGCATTTCAACACAGGCTGGAGAGGAACAGCCACAGGACTCATCTTCTGCTGCTTTACTGTCATCAATCTCACACCTTCTTCAGAGAGCATGAAGGTCCTTATTCATTTCTGTTGTGTCTATATCTATATAGAGCAGTGTATGATGTAAACAGTTGAAAGGTAGAAGTAAATATTGGGAAGAGGAAATTGTCTTGATCTAATGCTGAATATAAGAAATGAAATGATTTTGTTAAATTTCATATAAATGAAGTACAATGAAATGGTGTTGGAACACACGGAGGGCTGGATGCAGGTGCAGAGCAAATTCGTCACGTTATTAGGAACAGATTTAATATCACAGCCGAGATAAACAGTCCATAGAAATGTTGCCCCCCCCTCCCCCCCCAAAGGGTTCACTCTGGGAGCATTACCTTGCCTGGGTCAGCCTCTGGGTCGGGGGCCTGGATATTCAGGGTGAAGGTGGTGAAATTCTTGGATTAGTTGAGGGTCGAGAATGTCCTGTGCTGAGACCCAGCTTTGTTCCTCTGGACCGTATCCTTCCCAGCCAATGAGATATTGAAGTTTGCCCTGGCGGCGACGGGACTTGAGGATGCGGTTTACCTGGTAGGCTGGTTGTCCGCTGACCTCCAGCGGAGGTGGTGGGGTTTTGTGAGGGTGATTGGTAGCAAGGATACCTGGATTAACGGGTTTGAGCAGCGAAACGTGGAATGATGGTGCTATGTGCCAGTGCTGGGGAAGAGCCAGTTTATATGTTACTTCATTAATTTGTCTAATGATTTTGAATGGGCCCGTGTATCGGGGGCAGAGTTTTTTGCATGGATGTGTAGGTTTGAGGTCCCTGGTAGATAGCCATACCCGATCTCCTGGTCAATACCTGGGTGTGTCCTGACGGTGACGATCGGCTTGAGTCTTGGCTTGGTGAGCCGCTTGCTGTAGCCGTTGATGAGTGGCTGCCCACACTTGTTCACTTCATTCGAACCACTCATTAACCGCTGGAGCATGCGTGGCAGTGGCGTTCCACGGGAACAGAGGAGGTTGATACCCCAGGGTGCACTGGAACGGTGTGAGGTGAGAGGCTGAGTGACAGGGTGAATTTTGGGCATATTCTGCCCAGGGTAGGAACCGAGCCCAGTCTGACGGGTTTTGACTGTAGAAGGAGTGTAGCATACGTCCTACTTTTTGATTAGCGCGTTCTGCTTGGCCGTGAGATTCGGGATGGTAGCTGGAGGTTAGGCTGACATTAACTCCCAGCTTCTCCATGAAGCTAAACCAGACTCGTGAGGTAAATTGTGGACCCCGGTCACTCACTATATCCTCTGGAATGCCAAAATAACAGAAAACATGATTGAACAAAAGTTCAGCTGAATAGAAGGCAGATGGGAGGCCAGGGAGAGGGATTAGACGTAGGGAAATGGAGAACCGATCAATAATGACGAATATGGTGGTATTGCCCAGTGAATTGGGAAGATCGGTGATGAAGTCAATGGCGAGATGTGACCAGGGTCGTTGTGGTGTGGGAAGTGGCATGAGCTTGCCGACTGGTAGTGCTTTGGGGACTTTGGCTTGGGCACAAACGCTGCATGACTTAACGGCTTGTTGTATTTCACGTAGCATGTTGGGCCACCAATACTTGGGTTCTAACAGGTGGTAGGTGCGTTGAATACCAGGGTGGCCCATGCCCGGGGCCGTGTGGGCCCATGTTATGAGCTGCTTGCGATGGGCCTGTGGAACGAAAAGTTTAGTAGGTGGACAAGCAGCTGATTGCGAGGGATACGAGTTAGTAAATGGTCCAATTCCCACTGGATGGCCCCGAAGAAACAGGAGGAAGGCAGAATGGGATCGGGGTTCTCAGGAGTATGCTCGTCAGTGTGGATACGTGATAGGGCATCTGCTTTGTGATTTTTGTGGCCCGGATGGTATGACAAGGTGAACTGGAACCGTGTGAAAAATAGGGACCAACGGGCTTGGCGTGGGTTTAACCATTTGGCTGTATGAAGATATTCAAAATTTTTATGGTCTGTGAATATGATAAAAGGGTATTCGGCTCCTTCGAGCCAATGTCGCCATTCCTCTAGTGCCAATTTGATGGCCAATAGCTCCCGGTCGCCCACACCATAGTTCCTTTCCGTCGGGGATAGTTTTTTCCCAGAAGAAAGCCACGGGGTGAAGTTTAGGTTTTTCCCCAAAACGTTGGGACAGGACGGCTCCTACTCCCGTCTCAGAGGCATCCACTTCCACCACGAAAGGACGAGAGGGGTCGGGGTGTTTAAGGATGGGAGCAGTGGTGAATGCGGTTTTGAGTCGGGTTAAGGCTTTCTCGGTTTCTTGATTCCACAGAAGGCGGCGCGGTTTGCCGCGTAGCAGAGCGGTGAGTGGTAGGGCTATAGAGCTGAAGCCCAGGATAAACCGCCGATAAAAGTTGGCAAACCCCAGGAAGCGTTGCAACTCCTTAACAGTTTTGGGAGTGGGCCATTGGGTTACCGCAGACATTTTGCTTCCATCCATCACTACCCCTTCGGGGCTAATGACATATCCTAGGAACTTTGTGGAGTTTTTGTGGAACTCACATTTCTCAGCTTTCACGTAGAGCTGGTTCTCTAGGAGGCGTGTGAGGACCTGGCATGCATGGGTCACATGGGAGTCATAAGTGGGTGAGCAGATAAGAATATCGTCAATGTAGGCGATAACGAACTTCCCCAGCATGTCCCTCAGAACATCGTTAATGAAACATTGAAACACTGAAGTCGCGTTAGTTAGCAACTTGGTCGATGGCTTGGACCTTGAGAGGGTGTGCTAGGGAGCTGGTAAGTAGTCCAAGCTTCTGCACTGTGTTCTCATCTATGAAGCTGCCTGCCGCCCCGGAGTCGACCAGAGCTGTGAACAAAAGAGAGGTGCCTGATATGTCGAGCAAGACAGGAAGCATGAAAGCAAGTGAGACAGTTTCTGGGTTTCTGGACGAGCGGGGACGATGTCCGCCCCTCGAGAACCCCCCAGGTGAGGGCAGTGGTGGATGAGATGGTCTGCTTCGCCACAATAGAAGCACAGGTGCTCTCGACGTCTCCTTTCTCTTTCCTCATTGTTGAGCTTGGCGTGGCCGAGTTGCATTGGTTCTGTGGGAGCGTGTGTAGGAGGCTCCGGGAGGTTCCGGTGAAAGCTGCGGCTGTGGAGTAGCTGGTCTAGCCGGATGGTGAGATCAATAAGCGAATCGAGAGTGAGGGGTTCATCGCGACATGCCATTTCTGTGAGAATCATGGGTTTAAGGCCTTGACGGAAGGCGGCTTTTAAAGCAGCGTCATTCCAGCCGCTGCCTGCCGTGAACTCCAGCGCATATTCCGCGACACGGAGAGAAACTTGACGGAGTGTGAGTAATCGCTCCCCAACTTCCTGGTCGTCGGGAGCGTGATCAAAGACTCACCGGAACATAGAGGTGAATCGTTCATACGAGGTAAGGGCTTCTCCGCCTCGCTCCCTCACGGCAGCGGCCCATCTAAGAGCTTTTCCGGACAATAACGTCATGACCCACGCCACTTTTTCAGTGTCAGATATGCCTCCATGACAATCGAAATACAATTCACATTGTAGTAAAAATCCCTTACATAAAGCAGGATCGCCGGCGTGTGTGTGAGGCGTAGGCATGGGCAGACGAGATGGAGCCGAAGGGGCAGGCGCGACGGGCGGCGTCCTTTTGTTGATATCTTGGGAGAGACGCTGTAAGTTTTCGTCGACCTCTCCTAGGCGCCGGTGTTGTTTGCTGAGGAGCTGCCCGTGAGCATTGATAGCCTGACGAATTTCCTCCGCTGCATCCATGATGGTGAAGTATTCTGTTAGAATACACGGAGGGCTGGATGCAGGTGCAGAGCAAATTCGTCACTTTATTAGAAACAGATTTAATATCAAAGCAACAGTTCCAAAATCACTAGGCAGAAGAATGGTCAAAAGGCAGGCAGAGTTCAATCACACGGGCAAACAAGGTTATCCAAGGCTAGGCAAAAGTTCAAGGTCAAAAACGTTAGCAAAGTTCAGTGTCCATACAAACAATAAATCCCAGGGAAAGAGCAGTAATCCAATATCCGAAAGACATTGCGAGGTTCAAAGCCGAGATAAACAGTCCATAGAAATGTTGCTTGGTATTGTCAGAACACAGGAACGAACAAATACTTCGCGTTGGCAGTTAAAAACTATTGTCCTTATATAGTGAACTTGGGATTTACAACAGGTGTGTGCCATCAGAAGGTGGGTGACTGTGAGCGTAGGAGTGAGGGAGTGTCATGGGGAGTGTAGACCGTGGCCGCCATATTTGTAGGCTGCTGTGCATGCTGGGAATTGTAGTTGCGCTCGTGGTGCGACCTAACAAATGGTAGTGTTAAATGTTTGTAACTTTTAAACACACCCTATATATAATGTGCCAGTAGTGAGCCGACACTTGACGCACTCCCCTCTGTAACTTCATTCATTTTTTTTTTTGGCGATGCAATTTGCAGTCTTTTGTGCTTTTTTACTAAAAACTACTTATATTGGCTAAATTACAATTGCACAAAATTGTTTAGCACGGCCTTTCACAGTGACGTTTGTTGGTCAATGAGACCTTTTTTGCTGTACTCATGTTCGCTGTATGTGGATCGAAGGGGGCTTTGGCTGAGTGTGCATTGCGATGCTGGCAAATGGCGTGTCTTAGCCCAAATCTGCGGTAATTTTGAAAAAATTCCAGGCTCCTGTGAATATTGCAGAGTTTCCTTGATTTTGTCTTCATTTCTGCGATCGCAAAATTGCAAAATCCTGGAGGGACTGACTATATCATACTCATTCACTTATCACTACAAGTAGGCATTTGGGTCATTTTTCAAATCATGAACAGCTTTCCAACATTGTTTCTCCCCTTTTTGTTCCTGTAAATTGGCTTGTTTCAGTATGAGGTTATGTGGTACAGTGTCTATAAGGAGGAAATTTGATGCCGTGGTTTTTATTTCAATGTTTGCCCAAGTACAAATGCTGCAGAAACAGTGCTGTTCTTGAACTGCACTAATCACTTCTGCATTCAGTGACTTTCGCTTTGTTCACAGTGTTTTGTTTTGGTTCATGTCTTGTCTCCGCCCCTGTGATGTCATTGGTTTCTTCCTAATGTGTCTCAGCTGTTCTATGTTAATCCCACTTATTACTTGTGTATTTAAACCCCTGTGTTTCTTGGTATCTTCGCGAAGTATTAGTTCAGCCACCTCGTGTTCTGTCTACTGCCAAGCCTTTTGACTTTGTTACATGTTTCCTGGTTTCAATCCTGTTGAAGCTGCAGTGTAACTCAATACATACTGATGTTATTAATATTGTTAATTGTGCATGTTTCATCATAGTTTTTACCTCCAAATACTGAACGCATAATAAGAAATAAATAATGAGAATTTTATTTAGTTTTGTTTGTTTAATTTACTCTAGATTTCTTAAATAAAATAAAGAAATGAAATGAAAAGAGAAATAAGCCACTTTCTCATTTCTGCTATATACAATTTAATGCATCAAATAAACTGTTAGAGTTTCCCTTCGTTCTCCGAGTCTCCGGTGGACTCCAACACTTCCGCATTCCACTGCGCGCTTTCCAGAGCTATTCAAAAACTCTCCGATAGACATTCCATTCATAAAGACTCTCATGTTGTTTACCTATGCCATGTGCATTTTGTTTTCGTTCACGTCATGTCTCCGCCTCCTGTGTTTCCCCATGTGTGTTTGTTATTGTATTGCGTCATGTCTCTGCCCCGTTTCCTCATTGGTTCTCTGTCTAATGTGATTATCATGTCCAGGTGTCTTTGATTGTGGGTATTAATTGGTGTGTGTTTAAAAACCCTTGTTTGTGTCCGCTTGGGCACGGAGTATTAGTTTAGTTAGTATTAGTATAAGTTTGTCATAGTTAATCATAGTCTTGGTTTTTCATAGTATTGTTATTCATAGTTCAGTTTGTTAGTATTTAGATGTGTTTAACCGTGTGCTTTGTTCCGATGTTTCCCAGATAACTAATCTTGTTTACTACAGCCTGGATTACAGTTTGTTTTGCTCATAGTATGGATTCTTTTGTTTATAATAAACTCTTCTACATTTACTGACGTCTCCCCAGCGCATGCATCCTGATTCCCTCTTCCGACCAACACGTCTGTGTTATGTAACAGAATACTCCGCCAAACATGGATGCAGCAGGGAAATTTGGGACATGCCGCGCCACAATTTTTGTTCCTCCCCTGGACTCAGTCTCTTTCTCCCAGTGGGCCTGCATTTAGCCCCCCTCTGCTTATAATGGATTTTCTACCAAACCCCAGTATTTTCTTTGGCAGGCCCAGATGTATTTTTATAGTGTAAAGGACCCCAAACCCAGTGAGGAACAATGGGCGCGGTTCCTCTTATCACGTTTAGTTGGCTCAGCCCGCTGGTTGGCAGAGATCCACCTCGCCAGCGGGTACCAGGAACTGTATACAGTCTCGGGTTTCGTGGATTTCCTGATCCGTGAATATGGGAGCGCGGAATTTGAGCCGGACCTCAACGTATTTCTGAACAAGGTTCACCTGCCCGATCAGCTTAGCCAGTCGTTCCTGGAATACTATGAGAGGAAGCAGGCAAATGTGGCGGCCTGCACCTCTCAGCCCCAGTTTCAGGACTGTGCAACCGAGAGCTGCACCCGACCAGCCATTCTCCAGTGCCCCACCTGTAAAAATCAGGGAACTAGGAGCTATTACTTCTGCTCCCAGGACTGCTTTAAGGACAGCTGGCGAGCACACAAACAGCTCCACAGGCGGGCAACCCAAGAGCTCCAGCCGGAGGCCCAGCAGAAGGTCTCCACAGCGGAGCTGCCCCTGGAGGTTAACGTGGCGACCTCCAGCCCCGAGCTTCAGCAGGAGGCCCAGCAGGAGGTCTCCACAGCGGAGCTGCCCCTGGAGGTTAACGTGGCGACCTCCAGCCCCGAGCTCCAGCCGGAGGCCCAGCAAGAGGTCTCTACAGCGGAGCTGCCCCTGGAGGTTAACGTGGCGACCTCCAGCCCCGAGCTCCAGCAGGAGGCCCAGCAGGAGGTCTCCTCAAGGGAGCTACCTCTGGAGGTTAACAAGGCGACCTCCAGCCCCAAGCTCCAGCCGGAGACCCAGCAGAAGGTCTCCACAGCGGAGCTGCTCAAGGAGGTTAACGTGGCGACCTCCAGCCCCAAGCTCCAGTTGGAGGCCCAGCAGAAGGTCTCCACAGCGGAGCTGCTCAGGGAGGTTAACGGGGCGACCTCCAGCCCCGAGCTCCAGTTGGAGGCCCAGCAGAAGGTCTCCACAGCGGAGCTGCTCAAGGAGGTTAACAAGGCGACCTCCAGCCCCGACAAGCAGCAGTCAGAGGTTCGAGAAGAAACCTCCACTACTGCCCTGTCCATGTCTGAGGTCCATGGGATGACCTCTTCTCAAGCTAGTCCATGTCCAAGTTCAGTTCCTAGTCCAAGTCCAGGTTCCAACCCTGTTCCTAGCCCAGTTCCTAGTTCAGTTCCGAGTCCAGTTCCTGATCTTGTAGCTAGCTACATAGGTTTAGTTTCTGGATATGTTTTTGCTCTCCTTCTCAGTTCAGAGGCTGATTTAACTCCCAGCTCCGGTTCCAGTTCCATTTCCAACCCAGCTCACTCCTCTGTCTCCTCCTCTGTCTCCTCCTCTGTCTCCAGCCCTGTCTCCAATTTAATTTCCAATGCTGTTTCCAAACAAGCTTTTGATTTTGTCTATGGTTTTCGGTCTAACCGAGTTCTCTGTTCTGTTTCCAAGTCTGTCTCGAGGTCTGTTTCCAAGTCTGTCTCGAGGTCTGTTTCCAAGTCTGTCTCGAGGTCTGTTTCCAAGTCTGTCTCGAGGTCTGTTTCCAAGTCTGTCTCGAGGTCTGTTTCCAAGTCTGTCTCGAGGTCTGTTTCCAAGTCTGTCTCGAGGTCTGTTTCCAAGTCTGTCTCGAGGTCTGTTTCCAAGTCTCTCTCGAAGTCCGTCTCTAAGTCTCTCTCGAAGTCCTTCTCTAAGTCTATTTCCAAGTCTCTCTTGAAGTCCTTCTCTAAGTCTGTTTCCAAGTCTGTCTCTGATCCAGGTGCCAAAGCTGTTCCTGACCCGGGTGCCAAAGCTGATTCCGATTCAGGTGCGAGAGCTGATTCCGATCCTAGTTCCAGGGCTGACTCCGATCCTGCTTCCAGGTCAAGCTCCAGGTCAAGCTTCAGGTCAAGCTCCAGGCCAAGCACCAGGTCACGTGCAACTCCGAGATCCAGGTCAAGCACCAGGTCACGCGCAGCTATGAGATCCATGCCCAGCACCAGGTCACGCGCAGCATCGAGATCCAGGCCCAGCACCAGGTCACACGCAGCTCCGAGACCCAGGCCCAGCACAAGGTCAAGCATCACACCAAGTTCTCGACCAAGTTCTCGACCAAGGCCGAAGGGACAGCCCGACACGCTCTGCTCTGGCCTAAGGACACTGGACATCGCCAGCCTCGGGTCCTGGGGGGCTGATGTTATGATCCTGCCCAGGGGTCCGGGTCCGCCAGAACGGTCAGAACTTTTGGCGCTTCGGGAGAAGCGCCTTTGGGGGGGGGCTCTGTTAGAGTTTCCCTTCGTTCTCCGAGTCTCCGGTGGACTCCAACACTTCCGCATTCCACTGCGCGCTTTCCAGCGCTATTCAAAAACTCTCCGATAGACATTCCATTCATAAAGACTCTCGTGTTGTTTACCTATGCCATGTGCATTTTGTTTTCGTTCACGTCATGTCTCCGCCTCCTGTGTTTCCCCATGTGTGTTTGTTATTGTATTGTGTCATGTCTCTGCCCCGTTTCCTCATTGGTTCTCTGTCTAATGTGATTATCATGTCCAGGTGTCTTTGATTGTGGGTATTAATTGGTGTGTGTTTAAAAACCCTTGTTTGTGTCCGCTTGGGCATGGAGTATTAGTTTAGTTAGTATTAGTATAAGTTTGTCATAGTTAATCATAGTCTTGGTTTTTCATAGTATTGTTGTTCATAGTTCAGTTTGTTAGTATTTAGATGTGTTTAACCGTGCGCTTTGTTCCGATGTTTCCCAGATAACTAATCTTGTTTACTACAGCCTGGATTACAGTTTGTTTTGCTCATAGTATGGATTCTTTTGTTTATAATAAACTCTTCTACATTTACTGACGTCTCCCCAGTGCATGCATCCTGACTCCCTCTTCCGACCAACACGTTTGTGTTACGTAACATAAACTATTTAAACATACACGGACCATCCCCCTAAGAATTATTTTAAAATCCAGAATGTTCTAAAAATGTTTGTTTTTAGTTCCTGTTTGGTTTTACAGGAAGTTGTCATGGACAATTCTTTTTAACAGAATTATAACATTCACATTTTTTTACACATTATGGTTTAGAGAATGTTCCCCTAACATTCCCATAACTTTTAAATCATTCAACCTAATGTTAGGGGAACATTCTCTGAACCATAATGTCAGCAGATTAAGTCAATATTCCATAAGAATCTGTCACTTGGTGATACAAGCACCAAATTTGGCGCAAATTATGTCCAGGATTTACTTTTTAAGAAAAAAAATCCACCTGAAAATCCAATATGGCCGCCAATTTTCAAGATGGCCGTCTTGTCAAATGCAAAAAAAACAGTTTTCAGTGTAGAACTTCAATGAATAAAAACATGTTAATGATTCAAACGTTAAAATGAATGTATTCTGACTGGCAGAACTCAATGGTGTCAATTAAAATCCAATATGGCCACCAGTTTTCAAGATGGCGGCTATTACATGACTCTAAATTAGCGTTTTCAGTAAAGTTGTCTGATCACAGATATTGCATTGAGTTGCAGGGCAGCATCTAAGATCATTCACTGAAATGCTGTGGTCAAGCTCTATCAGTTTGTATTATTTCATATAAGAGTGATGTCAAAGCACTCAGCATGGGGTTCAGTGTCGGCTTGTAGTGTACTAACTGTAGTTGTAGTTTACTAACTGTTGTATTGGTATACTCATTGTAGTTTGTAGTATGGTTACTGTCCCAAATGCTATCTAAAAAGCCCCTGTACATATCTCAACTAGAAGTTTAGTTAGTTGTAGTATTTGTAGTTAGATAGCCGCACCTGAATTGGCAGGATGTGCCAGCGCGTGAGAGCCGAGCCAAGGGTAATGGGGCTTCAGTTAACCGGATGGTGTACAGATCGCACGGGACTTAAATGGCACTGGATGAACGATTGGGCTAGGTGTAGGGCACTAGATGCTTGAACCTAGCTGTATCCCATATCTCAATGTGCTTTGATATTTTGTGCGCTTGGGTGGTAAAAGGATAGCCCCTCGGCCTTTAACCGTATAACACAAGATGACAGCCAATAATCCATTACATTGCTCGATTAAAACTGACTGGAGGAAGTGTTGCCTCTGTCAGACAGATACAAAAGAGGAATTGACGTTTCCCCCTACCCGTTATGAGTGTAGTTCTGATGGCTATTGCATGATAGCCACAAACATACCACTCTTTCAGGCAATCAACCTGCTGCCCATCAGGTTAGACCCATCCAGATTGGAGAACATGCTCTTTCCAACAAACCCATCAGTCTCATGAGCTTAAGTCCATGCAACCACGAAGAAGCTGACTCCAGAATCTTCACACATGCTCTTCATGCAGCCAAGCAACAGATGAAATCTGTGTTTATTAAAGCATGTGACACAGACATTCTTGTTGTTGCAATCAGTGTTTTTGTCACTCTCCAGGTTGCAGGCTTAGAAATGCTTTGGGTTGAATTTGGGGAGGGTCAGTCCATCAGGTGGTTGCCAATTCATGATATGGTTGTGAATCTTGGGCCAGAGAAATCCAGTGGCATGCTGTTCTTTCACGCCTTCACTGGCTGTGATGTGGTGTCAGCTTTTCGTGGCAAAGGCAAGAAAACTGCATGGCAAGCCTGGGAGGTTTGTCCTGAAGTGACCTCTGTCTTCAAAATGCTCAGTCAATACCCACCAGTCATGGAAGATGCAGACCTCAACATCCTTGAGAAGTTTGTCATCACTATGTATGACAAGAACAGCACTACGGACAAGGTTGATAAGGCAAGACTGGACTTGTTTGCTCGGAAGCAAAGATCATATGATACCATTCACCGACAAGAGCATCCCTCATTCAGCATGTGAAACGGTCTGCCTTCCAAGCTGCCTGCATATGGGGTCAGGCAACAGTGTGCAACAAAGATGGTGAGGTCTGGCAAGTTCTCTGGACCACCCTTCTGCTGATTGCCCAGAGTTGTCAGCAGTTGACAAAATGTGGCTGCAAGACTGAATGCCGAGGACGATGCAAATGCTATCGCTTCAGCCTCAATTGTACACAGTTGTGTGCCTGCAAATGTGAGGACTAAATAAAGAACTTAACCAACCTGTGCATCAACAGAAATTCATTGCCTGATTCAAACAATACACATTATTACTCTTTAAAACAAAAGTAGAATGGAAGTTAACATAACCCTGTATATCGGCAAAGAGTAATCATATTTCTAATGCACTGGTCTACCCCAGATAAGCCGTACTGCATCTTCTAGTACTGTCAAAATGCAATATGCACAGTATTACTGTCCTAATACATCTCTCTACATTTGGTGGTCACATACCTAGACATCACATTGAAGACACCACCATGAGAGAGTTTCTTTGTATAATTCCCATTATATCACTAGAATTTTCAATCATTTTGATTTTGTTGATGCAGAATTGGACTTCTCATACTTAAAAACATATATTTTGATGTACAGACCTTCAAAATAAGATTATTCAATCAAAATATAGTTCAAACAGTTTAAAGCCAGTTCGAATGGCGGCCATCTTGGAAAATGGTGGCCATTTTGTTTTTCATGTGGATAACATAGTTTTCTGAGAGAGTAGGTCCTGGAGCACATATGTACCAAATTTGGTGCTTGTATCATCAAGTGAAAGATTGTTTCAGCAATCTGCTGCACTATAACAAAATGTGAATGTTATAATTCTGTTAAGAATTATCAATGACAACTTCC
>CM042552.1:10655000-10955000 GCA_023630585.1 Cranoglanis bouderius
CCAAACATGAGACTGCACTTAACAGCCATGCACCAATTAACAGAATGCATCTAGCAATGGGATCATTTGTAATATTTGCCAAGAGTGCCATTACTCTACTTCAAGATTTCTTACTTAGTATGCACAGAGCAATGCATCCAAAGCAAAGATCTTAATTACTTGAGAGTAAAAGGGAAAAGAAGCATTGCTCTCTCCATGATCGAGACTTTTGGGTTTATTGTTTATGTTCTGCCATAACATGGTTGCATTTTTAATTTAAAGAAAACTGAAAGTCTCATATGCATCTCGTTGCTGATTTTTCACTGGTCTTACATGCTAAACAACATGGAACATACTGTATGTGTTATGCAAAGTCCTTTAATTACCTTGATTAATTTTGGTACAAAATTGACCATATTTAATTTCAGTGTCCAAATGATTATAGTGCAAATCACTAGCATCACCCCATTAAACAATAATGGAAAAGCTTTGCTAGCACTCTAAGGACAAAGTATTATTGCATTTTTGCAGTCTGATGTGTCTCAATATCTCTATATGCCAGCTCCATTTCACCACCCCCTTCTGTTTTCCTGAATTATATCTTGATGACTAACAAAAAAAGAGGTAAACCAAACTCTTACTTCATTTCTGATAAAAGTACAACCCATCTAGCAAATCTAGACCATGCTATGACTCAAATGAATCTTAGGGAGCTTTCACACCACCTGTTTACAGTATGCCAACTAGTTTAAACTTTTTGTGTATTGCATCCAGGGTTTCCTACTTTCTCTTTTTATTTGACAGGCCAAATATCCAGAGCCAATCACATTTCTGCAGCGCTACAGTTCTGTCCTTTGACTCAGCAGGTCACTTTCCTCACAGATCACATCTACAGAAAAATTCTGTACACTAGAGCTGCAACAACTAATCGATAATAATTTATTATCAAAATCATTGTCAACAAATCTCATTATCGATTAGTTGGTTTGCATTGGAAATATGGCAGAGAGTACAGACCAAAGAGTGTCCCAAATGATGTACTACACACAATGCACTTACACTATATACTCTACCATCTAGTGTATGAATTTTAGAAGGGTAGTATCATCTCAAATGAAACACTAGCGTTTTCTTTCTTTATTAACCGGAAGTATAAGCTCTTTCCCAGTCGATGACACATGACTTCAAACGCACGTACAGTAATGCATCGTTGATGGCTTTAGCAGAATACCCAGAGTCAACGAAAATGATTTTCTTCATTTTACTGTTTACGTCAATGACAACGTTACCTTTTATGCCCATCATGACCTCAGTCACCATCAGACAGAGGCGTAATCCTCAAGTGACAACAGAAAAAAGTGTGTGACCCAAGTCCTCTAAGGCAGGGGAGCATTTTATATTAAATGCCATGAAGAAGACTGTAGCCTGTAAACTTTACAAACCTGAGCTTGTGTAGCACAGAAGCACGACAGTGATGCACAAGCACAAACTTATGTTTATATCCAAAATGCTCCGCTGTGTGCAAGGGGTTAGGGAAATTGGTGCGACATGTTTAAAAAGGTTTAGTTTAATTCAAGTTTATTGTCATTATATGCTGTATTTGCATGCTTGCAGTGTAAATTCTGTTGTTTATTATAACAGGAGTGATCTATTTGTAACGAGGCCGCGTTGCTCCTCACTCGCAATGCAGACGTGGTAATAAACAGTGGGAGCACGGGTAAGATCTGTAATGTCAAATTAAAACACTGCGATCAAAGTAAACATAAGTAAAACAATATGCCTAAAGGAAGTGAGTAACAGAAACCATAAGGTGCAGGGAAGGTGAGATTTAATTATTAATTTAGGACTGTAGTTCAATTATCAGTGCTTTGGTCTGATGTTTATATTTGTAACACTCAGTTTGTGGATTTTATTTGAAATAAATGAATAATGGTATTGATTTTTTTTTATCCGATTAATCGAAAAAAATAATATTAATATTAATAACAATCAGACGATTAATTGATTATGAAAATAATCATTAGTTGCAGCCCTATTGTACACAATCCAAAATACATGACATGTTTAATGTCATCAAATTCAAGAAGAAATCGTTTTCACATTGAAATCAAATGAAACTAGATTTCACTTAGATCTGAATTGAGACCACTGCTTTCTGATCGGTTGTTCTGGTCCTCACCTGAGTGTGATTGCTGTTCTCATCTGCAAGGAAGAAAACACCAGGGTTCAATTCAAATGGGCTTAATGGTGCATATGTGAAAGCACCTTAAAATACTGTATATTCACGGTCTTGATAATGTTCCCTGCAACTGGATTGCTGCATGTGGTGAAATTTGCTTATTTGCCACTGAGCACTTCTATACTACAATTCAGACAGTCGCTTTCACAGCTGGAGACCACATCCAGGCAAAACACAGCCAGAGAAATATTGGTTCTATACAGCTAAGCACAAAGGGAGAAAGCGAATCTCAAAAGTCTCAACATTAGGCTGTAATATGCTCCAACAGAAAAGCCTTTGCCCTATTATTAAAAAAAAAACTTTGGTGGAGAAAACAATAAAAATGCCAATTGTTTAAAGTGCTATACAAATAAAATGAAATTGAACTGAACTGAACACCACTCCACTTGAGGTTCTTTGCCTTTCCATTATTGTCATTGGCTGTTATCCCTTAGATATAGTATATACAATGTACAAACTACTCATTACATCTATATTTATTCTTAATTCATTATACATCTTTATTCTTGTGTATATTTTACTGTATATTTATTCAGATTGTTCTGATTTCAGTCGTAACATTTCCTGGGAATATGGTGCCTTGTTACATTTGCGTATAGATGTAATTCTCACCTCACTCATCTTCCAATGACATCACACGACACCCTACTGTTATCCTACTGAAACTGAAAGACAGCGTGAAAACTGTCACTGACACTAATCTGCAATGAAATCCAATGTCAAAACATCCCATGGAGCTGTGATCTCAAGCTAAATGGAGTACTCAGAGCACATGCACAGGCACGAGTTCACCCCAGCAACTGCTTTACGATTACATGCCATAAATTGAAAAGTGACTGTGGCATTTAATTTTGAAAGGAGACAAATTACGCACACGGGAACGTCTCATACTTAACGAAATCCTACGTGGACACCTGGGTCTCTTCTGAACTCGTCTCCACTAAATCACATCTTTATTTACGTGGTCCCTTTTCACTGAGGATCTCTGAATCCCAGAGGGAACAGCTTGTGTAGCATCTAAATTTCTCTGTATTAATAATAGATTTTTTTTTTCAGCATGCAGATAACAGACAGCAAACTCAATAAGAGAGAAGGAGAGAGAGGTACCTGGGATGAGTGTTGAATAATGGCAGCCAGGCACCGTCTTTCTGGTTGATAAGGAAAAAAGCGTAAGCGGCAGAGCGTGTCTGAGGCAGTGAGTGCTCTGTCTGTGACCCAGCAAACCCAGCAGGCCACAATTATCTTAGCAACTGCAGAAATGAGCCCAAAACCCTGGGCTCATGGGTTGATTATGAGAAGAACACTGCTGAGACTTGGATTGTGCGAGCTGCAAATGATGGCTGACTAGCCAAGAGGGGAAGCATGTTGAAAATTCAGAGGAATGAAAGAAGTGACATATGGCTCAGTGTTTTTTGCAAAACCATCCGGCATCAAGTTTTCAGCCTTCCTTGTCTGCCAAGTCAAGATCACTGATCAATCAAAGACGATTTGTCCATTACCTTTGTCCCACAGTGGGAATATAAATGTAAGAAGACCACTAAAGCATTTACATTTACATTGCATTTACAGAATTTGCTAGACATCATTATTCAGAGCATTTTAAAATAGTGCTTTGTATATTGCCCAGCATTTACGAATACCACTAGCATAATATCCTGTTAAGAATCACAAAAAGTGATGAAAAGTACCAGACTTTCTAGTGAATCTACAAACCTGGCTTGCAAGGCTACTTCAGAGGTGCCAACATTGCTAACAGGAAAATCACAGCAAGCAGCAAGAAGGAAAAAAAAAAAAATTTACCACAAAACCCTAGAGTGTGTTGTTGGACAAGACACCTAATTTTTCTTTCAGATATGCCCCAAGCACCAGTAATAAAACAGTGAGACAAAAGTATGGTGTGAGTGTTACTTAATAATAAGCAGCTCCTGTATTTTTTTTGTGACCAGAGAGAACACAGTCCTGCATTCCTTTTTTCTATTGGCTCACAAATTCACAGGTCAAAGTTCTGCTATATAAATTTGGTACAAAACTGAAAGCAGAATTTTCACACCTAGCATTCTTTCCCCTTAAGCGAAATGGCTTTTTGTTGGGCGAATTTTATTGCAGTTTGGTCTGATCATCAGATGTTATCTGAGAAATTAGTTTTAGCATTTTCCCCATATCTCATATATTGCATATAGCAAGGGGTCAAAATTACAAATGCTATGGTTGTCACCACTGCTACATTGAATGTGCTTCTGAACATGAAATCTCTAGTTTGTATATGATATTAACAAAATTTCTGCGAACAAAGTCAAGTCAAATGTTATTTATAAAGCATGTTTAAAGACAACAGTAGTTGATCCAAAGTGCTGTACAAAACATCATGTAACATCACATCAAATAACATCATAAGACAAGGAAAAATTTTTTTTTCTGTTGCCAAGTTCAAAACCAAAACCTAAAGTTGCAGAGTTGCACAATGTTGTCAAATTTGCACTGTATGTAAACAGCTTTTTAAAGTGTACTCAGCTATGAATTATTCAGTAACTACACTAAAATTAATAGGAAAACCCTGTAGTAACTAACCTGCCAATGAGTCCCAAGAGACCTGTAAATATGATAGCTGAAGTATGGCTATCATATTTTCAGAAGTGAAGTATATATATATATATATATATAATCACTGCTCCACAGCCACAAATGCAGCCTTTTCTGTCCAGTTGATCTAAAAATACTGTATAGACCAGTTTTTCACACCGAATTATTTGCTCTGGTATGGAAAGCTTTAATCAGGATTCCATCAAGCAATATACATCCTCCCCCATTTCACTGCATGTTGACTCTAATGCCCATCCATCTTATTGCTAGAGGTCTGGCAATTCACTGATTTTTTTTTTCTCCAGTTCATCACTTCCTAATATCTAGAACACAATGTATTAATGGATGGCTAGTGGCGCTCATTAGCATCACCATTAAAGATGACGGTCCAAATAAGTAAATAAATTATATATATATATATATATATATATATATATATATATATATATATATATATATATATATATATATATATATATATATATATACACAGTATAAATTATGTGTATACAGTGTATACAGTTGCAATCACAATTATTCAACCCCCATTGCAAATCAGGTTTATTATCAAAATTTACAGACTTTCAGCTGTTTGCAATGATCAAATCAAAGAAAAGCAATTGAAATAGCTCAACACAACGAATGCTTCAAGTGATTTATAATAATAATAATAATAATAATATTAATAATTCGTTACATTTATATAGCGTTATTCTAGCGCTTTACATAATATAGGGGGAAATCTCCTCAACCACCGCCAGTGTGTAGTATCCACTTGGATGATGCGATGGCAGCCATAGTGCGCCAGAACGCCCACCACTCACCAGCTATTGGTTTCCCCAAATTCAACTGAAAATGCAACTTATAATGACTTCTCCAGTCTCAAAAATATTCAACACTTGAATAGAATCCCTAACAACAGCACAAATATGCAAAACAGGAGTTGTCTCAAGCACACTTGATGCAACTAATCAAGGGCTTCATTAGTTGCAGCAGGTGTGCTTGAGCTGGAACACATGAAATACCTGAATTGGCTAGGGGTTTGTTGAGTGTCACGTTTGACTGCATGTTAGAAATATGGCTAGGTCAAAAGAATGGTCCGAAAAGTTAAGAGATCATCACCCTTCACAAACAAGGAACAGGGTAAAAAAAGATAGTGAAGTCACTGAATGTTCCTAGATACACCGTTGGAAGCATAGTTCACAAGTTCAAAGTTAAGGGAACAGTGGTTACACTACCTGGACAGGGCAGAAAAAGGAAGCTATCAACGGCTGCAACCAGATTTCCTGCAGCAAGACTTGGTGGCAACAGGCACTGAGGTTTCAGTGAGCACAGTAAGGCGCATATTAAATGCAGAAGGTTTCCATGCCAAAACTCCAAGATGTACACCACTACTGACCCAAAAGCACAAGAAAATCAGCTCCAATATGCTCAAAATCATATAAATAAGCCACAGAAGTTTTGGGATTCTGTTCTGTAAAACTTTTCAGCATGATGGATCAGTGGTATGTGGAGGAAGAAGAATGAAGCATACGCTGAAAAGAACACTCTGTCCACAGTCAAGCATGGTGGTGGCTTGGTAATTCTCTGGGGCTGCTTTGCATTCTCTGGCACTGGAAACCTGCAGCGTGTGGAAGGCAAGATGGATTCATTAAAGTATCAGGAAATCCTAGGAGAAAACGTCATGCCATCTGTGAGGAAGCTGAAGCTTGGGCGTCATTGGCCCTTCCAACAGGACAATGATCCCAAGCATACCTCAAATTCCACCAAGGCTTGGTTGCAGAAGAGGTCCAGGAAGATTCTACAGTGGCCATCAGTCACCTGACTTGAACCCCACAGAAAATCTCTGGTGGGAAGAAGGTGGTTGCAGCACGCAAACCCAAGAATATTTCTGAACTGGAGGCCATTGCATCTCGTTTGCAGCAGATCATAACAGCAAAAGGGTGCTCTACTAAGTACTAAAGATGCTTGCCATGAAGGGGTTGAATAATTTCGAGACTGGAGAAGTCATTATAAGTTGCATTTTCAGTTGAATTTGGGGAAACCACTTGTTTAAATGACTGGACCAAGAAAAAATGTGTTTATCTCCACATGTAGATGCTGCATTTGTTAAATGTCCATGACAAAAGTGGGAATGTGAAAATCCACTACAAAAAAACCTCTTTGTATCATCTTTTTTATGCCTATAAACTAATAATTCATTTTTAATCATTAAAGGGAAAATGTTTGACCTTTCAGTCATGTTAGTTGCTTATCCAGAACTTTGTAAGCAAGGAATTTTATGTAACCTTCAGAAATTTTAATTGCATGCCACTGCTCTAAATGTTTTTTTTTTGTTGTTGTTGTTTTTGTTTGTTTTTTTCATTTTTCTTTTTCAGCTTCCACTGTTTGGAACAACTGTGCTTTACCAATATGCCATGTGCAGCTTGCTCTCCTTTTTATCAAGGGCTGAAAACACAGAAGCACAGTTTGCATCCATATGCTAGAAATGCAGCCCAACTTCTGCAGTCAATAGGCTACATTAAAACATTTCTAAAAATATCATCAGAAAGAATATTTATTTATATGAGACAGATCACTGATAGAAGTATTAAGGATCAGTCATACAGTGGATTCAGAACGTATTCAGATCCCTACAGTTTTTGCATATTTAGTGGGTTAAATTGACATTTTTGGCCATTGTGATGCACAATAAGCCATAACAACAAAGCAAAAACATCCATCCATCCATCTCTGTACCAGTTATCCTACACAAGGTCGCAGGGAGCCTGGAGCCTATCACAGAGGACTTGGGGCACAAGGCAGGAGACACCCTGAACAGGGTGCCAACCCATTGCAGGGCACAATTGTACACACACTCACATACCCATTCACACACTTCGGTCAATTTAGAGATGCCAATCAGCCTTCAACGCATGTCGTTGGGGGACATGTGGGAGAAAACCAAAGTACCTGGAGGAAACCCCCACAGCACAGGGAGAACATGCAAACTCCCACTCCGCACACAGGACAGAGGCGGCAAAAATACATTTTTAGAAATATTTGCAAATTTCTTAAAAATCAAAAACTGAAATCTCTCATTTAGACAGGTATTCAGATCCTTGGCTAAAGGCACTCCAAATTGAGCTCAGGTGCATCCTCTTTGCTTTAATTACCTTGAGATGTCTCTAGAGCTTGACTGGAGTCCACTTGTGACACATTCAATTTACATGATTTAGAAAGGCACACACCTGTGTGGATAAGGTCCCACAATTAATAGTGCATGTCAGGCTAAAACCAAGCCATGGAGTCCAAAGGCCTGTTCACACCTGGCATTAACATGTGTCCTGGGTGAACCAACAATACAGGTGTGAACTGGGTCCAATGAGTTTGAAGACGCATTGTGATCCAGTCACTCAAACCATTCAGAGGATGCATATGGCCACATAAAATCTGTAGTGTGAACGCAAAAACATCTCAGTGTGTCTCCGACAGCAATAGAAAACTGCCTAATCAAGTGTCATGGAACTAGCTGGAGAACATGTAATCATTGCACGACTGGTTGGAAAACATGCTGAATGGAAGATGTCTCCACTGCTAGACTAATGTATAAATGCTATCAGAGGCATAGCTTCTTTCATCATCTCATCTATTATACATTTATAAGTTTCATTAGCAGACCACATGATTAAAACTTTTGAAACAACCCATACAGATAGAATAAACAGGATTCACAGACTTTTCTACCTGAACATGAATCACATAGAATATTTGTGGAGAGACCTGTGAATGGCTGTTCACAGATGCTCTCCATTGAATCTGACTGAGCATGGGAGGATCTGCCAGGAAGAATGGGAGAAACTGCCTAAATCCAGGTGTGCAAAGCTCAAAGCAAGAAGTCAAGAAGACTCAAAGCTGTAACTACTGCCAAAGGTGCTTTTACAAAGTACTGAATAAAGGGACTGAATACTTATCTAAATGAGAGATTGCTTTTTGCTAAAAGTATATATATATATATATAT
This sequence comes from Cranoglanis bouderius, assembly GCA_023630585.1. Lineage (NCBI taxonomy): Eukaryota > Metazoa > Chordata > Actinopteri > Siluriformes > Cranoglanididae > Cranoglanis > Cranoglanis bouderius. The sequence continues at coordinate 10,663,800 of CM042552.1, forward strand.
ATATATATATATATATATATATATATATATATATATATATATATATATATATATATATATATATATTGGAACATGCAGAAATCCACAAGAACAGAAACCAAATCAACATTTTGATAAAAAGGTGAATTTGTGTATCTGAAAACTGTAGTCACTAAAATAATTGTTATTCCACCCTTGTCCACCACCCATGTATATTTCAGATCTGTGGGAAACTCAAGAAGTGGTCATGCAAATTAGCAACTGTAAGTAAACAATATTCTTTTATCATATTGCTAGCCTCCTACAATCTGACACAGCTTCACCTTGACATTCTCTGTTTTTTTTATCATCCCTGGTCAATACACAATAAATCCCAGAGCTAATAGGAATCAGCTAATCTGAATCATCTCAACATTGAACATTGCAACAAGACATCTGTGAGCTGAGAGTCAGCGCAAGACCTTGTCCTATTTCTAAATCTTCATGGTCTTATGACTGCAAATTCATAAGAACTAACACAAGGAACACTCAGGAAAAGTTCATGGCTGTCTTACAAAAGCTTCATAAGTCAAAGATCGCCATTAAATGCTACATAACATTGAATATTCTCTCTACCAGTTACAATGATCTAACATTTACAGTGCTTTTAGGTTACTGGTTTTGAATGAATAGGTTTAGTGACAGTAGCTTTAGAGCTTGTAATCATGTGTCTAACTGTTTACATATTTGCAAAATTTAATGCAATGTGTTCCTTTAACAGCCAGAAGATACTCTCACACTATAGAAATTCCTGTTTTATCCTGCACTTGCAACTCGTATTCTGCTGCTGTGGTTTGTCTTACATGGACACCCATAGTTGTATATATCCCTAACAGTTATAACAGTTTATACTTAAGCTTCACCCTTTCTTCAGTGTATAAGCTTACCTGGATAGTGTAGACCAGTGGTTCTCAGCCCGCGGGCCGCATGTGGCCCATCACAAATCCAAATGCAGCCCACCATGCCGAACACAATTAAAAAATAACTTCCAGTTTTACAATTCATTTTAGTTTTTAAATTAATTTAAAAATGTACTAAACAATTATAAGTTTGAAATATAATGTTTTTGTCATATAAAATAATTTTGGTTTTCATATATTATTTTCAGCCATGCACAGACCTACTATGTACTCAATTATTACAAGCGCGCACTTCGGCAGAGTTCAATTCAAATAGTCATCAGCAGCCATTAGTTCGGTAAAATTAAGCAGCAAAATGGACAAATTTGTTATAAGGGGAGAAAAACGAAATGTGGAAAATGCCAAGGAAGGAACACATACAAACAAGAAAAGTCATAGCATCAGCAGTGAAGGTAGGAGAGTGCTGGAAGAATGTTTGCTGTTAATGAGCGAGATGGACAGCCTTTCTGTTTACTCTGTAGTAAAGTACTGGGCGTATGCAAAACCTACAATGTCAAAAGACATTTTGATACCACCCGATTGCAGCATTTGACAAGAAATATCCACCTGGATCTCAGGAGAGAGCCCTCAAGATTACTAGTCTTGAAAAAAATGTGATTGTTGAACTGAATACAATGCGAGCTAGTTTAAAAGTGTCCCAGGCCGTGACATTAGCAACATTCAAAATTTCGTGGCTCCTTGCCAAACACGGCAAACCATTTAGTGATGGGGAACTAGTTAAAAACTGTTTCCTGGAATCACAATGTCTTTTTGATGATCTGAGCAACAAGAGTGAGATAATCCGCAGGATAAAAAATTTACAGCTCAGTAATGACACAGTTATGCGTTGAATTTCAGAAATGTCTGAGAACTTGACAGAACAACTAAAAACTAAGCTAGTCACTGCTTCAGCACTCAGTTTGGCTGCGGATGAATCAACAGACATAGGAGACGTTGCTCAGCTTTGCGTTTGGGTGAGATGTGTGAATTGAAGCACTTTTGAGCTTACGGAAGATTTATTGGCATTGAAATCGCTACCTGAACAAACAAGGGGTGAGGACATTTATAGAGCACTTAGTGAAGCATGCAAAGACATGAACATACTGGCATCCTCAGTTGTCTCCATCACTACTGATGGTGCTCCCTCAATGACGGGAAAACACAATTTCGCTGAAATGCGAAAAATGTCCCCTGACTTGTTGGCATTTCACTGTATTGTGCACCAGCAAGCACTATGCAGCAAGCTAACTGATGGATACCTCATGAAGATCATGGACACTGTGGTCAAGGTGGTCAAGTTCATTCGAGCACGCCCTCTAATGCATCGCCGTTTTGTTGCATTATTGGAGGAATTGGACGGTGCCTACAGAGACCTCGTTCTGCACAACACAGTGAGATGGCTAAGTCGGGGAAAAGTCTTAAATCGCTTTCTGGCTGTACTCCCCGAGATAGTTCACTTTCTTGATGACATTTGCAAGGGAGAGAAATTTCCTGTCTTGAGAGACAAAGAATGGAAAATAAATCTTGTTTTTCATGCAGACATCACAGTTCACCTAAATAAGCTGAATCTGCAACTTCAAGGTGACGGAAAACATGTTGATGACCTGTTGAGCTGTGTTGAGAGTTTCTAAATGAAGCTAGGACTGTACACTGCACAACTCAAAGATGGTGATTTAACTCATTTCCCACTGCTGAATGATGCAAGTGTGGGTGTATTGGACATTCAACAGAGAGAAAGATTTGTTGCAACTGTCAATCAAATGCAAGAAAAATTCATCTCGCGTTTTTCAGATTTTGAGAAACTTAAATTTGCTGGACATTTCATCAGAGAGCCATTCACTTTCCCTGTGGAAAAAATCAAGGACTTGGCTGCAACTTTCAGTTTGCCCCGCCACTCACTTGAAGATGAATTGATGGATGCTCAGGCAAAAGGAAACACCCATACTGTGCAGCAATCGTCCTCAATTGCAGAAATGTGGTGAAACATCCCTGGAGAGAACCTCAGATTATTAAGTTCGAAAGTGCTTTCCATATTTGGATCAACATACATTTGCGAATGCACATTTTCTGCAATGTCACGCATCAAGTCACACTTCCGTGCACGTCTTACAGACTGCAACTTAGTCGCAACTTCGTTGTGCTGTTACTCCTTTCAAGCCGAATTTCACCACATTGGTCAGTTCCCGACAACATCAGATGTCCCATTAATGGTGAGTAGAATTATTTATTTATATGAGTAAACGTAATCATTTAGATATCATAATATTTATAATATTATCTGCTAATACAAAAATATAAATCTGGTTGGTTTGTATTGGTGGCGTAATATGTAAATGATATGCGGCCCGTGAGACTTTCACTTGGACCATAGTGCAGCCCATTGGAAAAAAAAGTTGAGAACCACTGGTGTAGACTGTAGTGTACCCAAGTATTGTTGCTGTAATCATAAAGACTGTCCTGAGCTAATCTCTTATTCACAATATAATCATGGTGAACATTCTTTCAGCACACTTACTATTGTTTTAATTTATAGTATATGGTTTTAGGAAAGTAATGATTAATAATCCCACAATTTAATATGACACATGTTACATATGTCTGGCCATGCCCCCTTCTTTTTCCCCTTCAGAGTCACAGGTGATACTATTGTCAATCAGCAATAGTTAGCAGGTAAAACAGGACAATGGCATATTTCACACAATCTCACAAGTGAGGTAAGTGCTGTTACCTTTTATTACTTATGACTTTCTTACTTACGTGTGAATTTCGAATGAAGTCCAACCACATAATCCAGTCAAATCAATTTAAATTTATAAACTGCTTCTTCTACTACTTTTTTGAGAAAATTATTTTTTTTAGAAATTTTGTTTACATAGTGCATTTCTCAAAATCAAGGCCACTTAAAATAAAAAATAGAAATAATTATGATAGATGAAAAGTGAAGTTATAAAACAAAGAAATAAAAATGTGCTGTTTCCAGGACTATTCTTTAGTCTTCTAAAAACTGAATTTCTGGATTGATAAATGAGTAGCACTTATAAGTAGTGGTAGTAGGCTGGATGCTATGTTTTTGCCACGTCAAGTAGGGCACTTTTCCAATTCACAAGTTAGAGGTAAGCATTTCAAACCCTGCATCTGGCACTTAGTGCTTTGAGGGCAGCACTTAGAGAGCTGTTCAAATCAACAGGCATCCCAAAATGGACCCACATCATTTTTAAGAGGACAAAAAATGCTGATATTTGTGCTGTTTTGTCCATCATGGGATGTCACACATACTTGTTTTTATTTTCAATGCTTGCCCTTACATTCCTCCAAGTGTTGTTGTTCTTGTTGCTTGCTTATTCCATTCTCTGTTTCTCCATATGGTATAATATACAGTGCTTTGAAAAAGTATTTGCCCCATCCGGATTTCTTCTGTTTTTGTGTATATCTCATACTAAACAGTTTTAGATCTTCAAATGAAATACAACATAAAACAAAGGCAACCTGAGTAAACACACAATAGTTTTTATTTATTTATTGAAGCAAAAAAAAAAAGTTATTCAGCACCAGTGTGAAAAACTAACTGCCCCCTTAAACTTTAGCAGCAATAACTGCAACCAAACGCTTCCGATAATTGGATATCAGTCTTTCACTTACTTCTAGGACTAGGATTTACTCCTATGCTTTGGATTATTGTCTTGCTGCATAATCCAGTTGCGCTTGAGATTCAGTTTACGGACTGAAGACATTATGGATATTCTCCTTCAGGATTTTCTGGTAGAGAGCAGAAATCATGCAAGTTTATTATTATTGCAAGTTGTCCAGACCCTGAATCAGCAAAGCATCCCCACACCATCACACTTCCACCACCATGCTTGACCATAGCTATGGTGTTCTTTTTGTGGAATTCTGTGTTTGGTTTACACCAGATGTAATGGGACCCTTGTCTTCCAAACAGTTCCGCTTTATTAGTAATTAGTATTAGTTAGTTATTAATTATTAGTTATTAATTAGTAACTACAGGGGGCAAATACATTTTCACACAGACCCAGTTGGTATTGGATAACTTTTTTGCTTCAATAAATAACTATCATTTAAAAACTGTATTTTGTGTTTACTCATGTTGCCCTTGTTTTATCTTAGATTTTGTTTTAAGGATCAAGGGTTCGATTCCCGCCGTGGCCATGTGCTTGTGGCGTTTGCAGGTTCTCCCCGTGCTTCGGGGGTTTCCTTCGGGTACTCTGGTTTACTCCCCCAGTCCAAAGACATGCATTGTAGGCTGATTGGCATGTTCAAGTGTTCGTAGTGTGTGAATGGGTGTATGAATGTGTGTGTGTTCCTCACCTGTACCCCATGCTCCCTGGGAAAGGCTCCAGGTTCCCCGTAACCCTGTAAGGATAAGTGGTATAGAAAATGGATGGATGGAGTATAAAACGTACAATCCAGGAAGGGCTTACATGTTGAGCTGATTTATTCCATACACTTATCATGAAAACGTTCTACTATTGAGTTTAAAAGTGTTTCACTATTTGAATGAGAGAGTAGTTGAATGGTTAAGTGCTTAAGTAAGTACTTAAAATGTGAAGCCAATATAAGCAAGCATACTAGGTCTTCATATAAAAAAGAAATGGTACTAGCATGAACATGATAATTCATTATGACTTTTTTACATTCTGCAAAACACCTTGCTGTTGCGTGCTAGTTTGAACATTTGGAGCTGTGCTGACTCTAGACTACTGCGTCTTGCAAGCCATCCAATTAGGCACATTTTCAGTAAGAAGGATGAAAGCTGGAGACTGAGCTTTGCAAGATCAGACCTATTCTCTCTCATTCCTATTCCTTCAAATGTAGCACTTCTAACACTTTACATGCAAAAAAAGCAGCCAAAAATAGATTTTAGCATGCTGTGATGGCAATGCAAGCTGGTCTTGTGTGTGCGACAACTGGTGTTCGTGGTGCATTTTGCAATGTTAACAGGAACTTTAGACGATCCGCTTGTTACTAATTGCCTAAAGAATTGCCAGAAAAAATAATCAGCTCTTGCTTGTTTAATTAGTCAATCAAATATAACAGAATGCTCGTAATACTTATTATGGACTTATAAAAAATAGCAACATTACTAATGATGCATTGATACCGATAATGGTATTGGTCTGAATGCCCTGCTTGTAAAAATGCTCCAATACCAACATTCCAAACCACGTGAAAAACTATGTCTAGTGTAAATTGATGTGCACAAAATTACAGCAAACTTGGTGTATTTCAAGGTTAACTATATCAATCAAGGCAGAATGCAAGGCAAGGTTTGCAAGAGAGACTGCAAACTGCTCTGCTAAAATTTCAAAACATCTACAGCATCTTCCTACATTACAAGTAACGTGATAAAACATCTTACGGAATTTTAAGTATTATTTTCAATAGCGAGCAAGATATAGGCCAACCTATGCACGCAAAGCATTATGGTCTTGTATGATCATTAAAAATGTGAGAATGATAACGTTAATTTCACACAAAGGTATTTGCAAGCATGGAGCACTGAACTGAATGTGTAGAGACACTGTCATGTGTGAGAGCATTTCAGTTATGTGAGCACTGAGCACTGAGACACACACACTTCCTTTCCTCTCGCTCTCAATCATCTATAGTTTGCTCGTGAGTCAAGGTGCAATTCACGGCACGACCACAGTCAGGTCGCCCACCCCCACGCTCTTTATTAATGATCATGTTTAAATGCCATAACATCAAAAACACAAAACTCAGCACTAGGCATTCACTGCTAGCAGCACACAAACATAAACAGATCTAAAGAATATGTTACATGATGCCCCTGATCGCTTAATATTAGGTTGCTCATTTCAGTTTCAGTATCAGTATAGATGAGTACAAAAAAACATATAGTCATACTGGTAAAAATGGTATCTATACATCCCTAAACATTACACCTGCTTTTGACCACAACAGACAGCCATGTCGTAAGGGTGCCAAACATAAAGACTGCACTGCATGCATATAAATTAGGTGTACATCGCAGTTTCACACATAATCAGAAATAACTTAATATTATACATACATAGTATAAATACAGTATCTCACAAAAGTGAGTACACCCCTCACATTTTGGTAAATATTTTATTATATCTTTTCATGGGACAACACTGAAGAAATGACACTTTGCTACAATGTAAAGTAGTGAGTGTACAGCTTGTATAACAGTGTAAATTTGCGGTCCCCTCAAAATAACTCAACACAGCCATTAATGTCTAAACTGCTGGCAACAAAAGTGAGTACACCCCTAAGTGAAAATGTCCAAATTGGGCCCAAAGTGTCAATATTTTGTGTGGCCGCCATTATTTTCCAGCACTGCCTTAACCCTGTTGGGCATGGAGTTCACCAGAGCTTCACAGGTTGCCACTGGAGTCCTCTTCCACTCCCCCATGATGACATCACAGAGCTGGTGGATGTTAGAGACCTTGCGCTCCTCCACCTTCCATTTGAGGATGCCCCTCAGATGCTCAATAGGGTTTAGGTCTGGAGACATGCTTGGCCAGTCCATCACCTTTACCCTCAGCTTCTTTAGCAAGGCAGTGGTGGTCTTGGAGGTGTGTTTGGGGTCATTATCATGTTGGAATACTGCCCTGCGGCCCAGTTTCCGAAGGGAGGGGATCATGCTCTGCTTCAGTACGTCACAGTACATGTTGGCATTAGCTCCCCAGTGCTGGCAGCACTCATGCAGCCCCAGACCATGACACTACCACCACCACCATGCTTGACTGTAGGCAAGACACACTTGTCTTTGTACTCCTCACCTTGTTGCCGCCACACACGCTTGACACCATCTGAACCAAATAAGTTTACCTTGGTCTCATCAGACCACAGGACATGGTACCAGTAATCCATGTCCTTAGTCTGCTTGTCTTCAGCAAACTGTTTGTGGGCTTTCTTGTGCATTAGCTTTAGAAGAGGCTTCCTTCTGGGATGACAGCCATGCAGACCAATTTGATGCAGTGTGCGGCGTATGGTCTGAGCACTGACAGGCTGACCCCCCACCCCTTCAACCTCTGCAGCAATGCTGGCAGCACTCATACGTCTATTCTGCAAAGCCAACCTCTGGATATGATGCTGAGCACGTGCACTCAACTTCTTTGGTCGACCATAGCGAGGCCTGTTCTGAGTGGAACCTGTCCTGTTAAACCGCTGTATGGTCTTGACCACCGTGCTGCAGCTCAATTTCAGGGTGTTGGCAATCTTCTTATAGCCTAGGCCATCTTTATGTAGACCAACAATTCTTTTTTTCAGATCCACAGAGAGTTCTTTGCCATGAGGTGCCATGTTGAACTTCCAGTGACCAGTATGAGAGAGTGTGAGAGCAATAACACCAAACTTAACACACCTGCTCCCCATTCACACCTGAGACCTTGTAACACTAACGAGTCACATGACACCAGGGAGGGAAAATGGCTAATTGGGCCCAATTTGGACATTTTCACTTAGGGGTGTACTCACTTTTATTGCCAGCAGTTTAGACAATAATGGCTGTGTGTTGAGTTATTTTGAGGGGACAGCAAATTTACACTCTTATACAAGCTGTACACTCACTACTTTACATTGCAGCAAAGTGTCGTTTCTTCAGTGTTGTCCCATGAAAAGATATAATAAAATATTAACAAAAATGTGAGGGGTGCACTCACTTTTGTGACATACTGTATATATTTATTTATATGGCAAACCTTTTCAGACAAAGTGATGTAAAACTGAGAGAGGATTACAATCCAGTTAATTAAGGGCTTCGAGACTTCATCATTCAGAGCTTTCTGGCTTTTGTCAAAATTTCACATTCCATCCATAAAACATGCCATATGAAAGAGACAATACAAAAGAGTGCTTAATGGAGTGTCTCCATGCTAAAAAATAATGAGCAAAAAATATTTTCTTAGTTTTCTTACTAACATTTTCTTACTAGCATGCCAATATACAGTGGTCAGCCATAGCATTAAAAACCATCTATCTAATTTTGTGTAGGTCCCCCTTGTGCCACCGAAACAGCTCTGACTCATCGAGGCATGGACTCCACAAGACCTCTGAAGGTGTGCTGTGGTATCTGGCACCAAGACATAAGCAGCAGACCCTTTAAGTCCTGTAAGTTGTGAGGTGGGGCCTCCAAGGATCAGACTTTTGTCCAACACATCCCAAAGATGCTCAGTCGGATTGAGATCTGGGGTTCAAGGTGGCCAAGTCGACACCTTGAACTCTGTCATGTTCCTCAAACCATTCCTGAACAATTTTTACAGTGTGGCAGGGCGCATTATCCTGTTGAAAGAGGCCACTGCCATTAGGGAATACTGTTGCCATGAAGGGGTGTACTTGATCTCCAACAATGTTTAGGTAGTTTGTACATGTCAGAGTAACATCCACATGAATGCCAGGACCCAAGGTTTCCCAGCAGAACATTGCGCAGAGCATCACACTGCCTCTGCCAGCTTACCTTCTTCCCACAGTGCATCATGGTGCCATCTCTTCCCCAGGTAAGCGGTACACATGCAGCTGTCCACATAATGTAAAAGAAAACGTTATTGATTAGACCAGGCCACCTTCTTCCATTGCTCCATGGTCCAGTTCTGATGCTCACATGCCCATTGTAGGTGCTTTCAGTGATGGACAGGGGTCAGCATGGGTACTCTGACCGGTCTGCAGTTATGCAGCTAGCTGTGATGCACTGTGTGTTCTGACACCTTTCTATCATAGCCAGCATTAACTTTTTCAGCAATTTGTGCTACAGTAGCTCTGCTGTAGGATCGGACCTGACGGGCTAGCCTTCACTCCCCATGCGTATCCGTGAGCCTTGGGCGCCCATGACCCTGCTGCCGGTTCACCAGTTGTCCTTCCTTGGGCTATTTTTGATAAGTACTAACCACTACATACCGAGAACACTTCACAAGACTTGCCATTTTGGAGATGCTCTGACCTAGGCCTCTAGCCATCACAATTTGGCCCTTGTCAAAGTCACTAGGATGCTTATGCTTGCCCATTTTTCCTGCTTCCAACACATCAACTGCCTACTATATCCCACCACTTGACAGGTGCCACTGTAACGAGATAATCAGTGTTATTCATGTCACCTGTCAGTGGTTTTAATGTTATGGCTAACCGGTGTATCTCTAGTATCATTTTAATTTGGAATGCCAATATAGATGTTCTAAAGATCTAACTCTTTAATATTATTTTTTATTTGGCATTTATTTTTTTATTTTTCTTTCATTATTTTTTCACATTTACTTTATGCTTATTTTTGTACTTTTTATTTTTTCACCTTCCATTTTATCCTGTGCATTATATTACATTACTTTTTATCATTTTATTTCAATAAATAAAGTTGTTTTATTATTATTATTATTATTATTATTATTATTATTATTATTATTATTATTATTATTAAACTGGTGCTTATTTCGAATTAAAATTTTACAAAGTAAAATAAAACATTTGGACAGAGCTTAAATCATTAAGACATTTCAGTAATAATGACATCACCCTACTTCCCATGGAAAATGAGTTCAATCTAAACAGAAATATAAGTAAATAGCCTTAAAATGAAGTCTTAAGAACCCTCAGATGTACATGTTTGTGCTTTCTATGACACTTTATTGTTTATATCCATATCGCTGGTGGTTTCTTTCTCGCACCCACACAGCTCTTGTGCCAGTAATAGCTAAAACAACTGCCAAAGCTGTGTATCTGGCCTTTTTTTTGCCTTCTTGCCTTGATCCTGAGCCACTGATGAGAGGTTAGGCAATCTCCAATGCAAATCATCTCTGTGATTAAAGCTTTTGATGATTGTTAATTTATTTTGCCGCTGAAACTATGGAATTATTTTGCTTTTCTTTAATGCATTTGAATCCAAGCATCCTTTCAAGCATGCCTATGGACAATATTAGTCCTTCATTTAACTAGTAACAGGTGCATTCATGTACACATCATCACACATTTTTTGAGATTATATCATTTCAAATAACAGCAAAACATGTCAAATATGATTTTATTCGTTTTTGCTCTGCTTTTAGCTGTTGATTAATTTCTTTCAGCACTGTGATAATATGAATTAAGGATTTCTTTACTGATTATCAGAATGGAAGCATGGCTCACCTATCTTTATAACTAAAGCTTTTATTACATCTGATGTGTTCAAGTTTGAAAATTAATAAAAACCTAGCCATAAATAGTTCACATAAATACCACTGGAATTCCACTCTTGATCACTCAAGAGCTGTTTTTTTCTACTTTTTCTTTTTCAGCAACCTCAAACAAAACACCTCTTCACTCAAGGATTTTGGATTGCCTACTGAATGCTATCCTTTTATTGGCTCACCTTTTATTGGTTCACTCCTGCAGGAATTAGGGTGTGTTTTATGTAAATTAGATGTATATGAGCATGCACTGGGTCATCGACAAAGACTGATCATTGTGTGCATGTGACAACAATATCACAAATTTTTTCCCTAATGTGGCTTGTATGGGAGGGTTGCAAGAAAAAAGCCACTCCTCAAGAAAGGCCACATGCAGTCACGACTGAGCTTTGCCAAAACGCACCTTGAAGATTCAGGTCAGATGAGACTGAAATTGAATTATTTGGTCTCAACACCAAATGATATGTCTGGCAGAAATCCAATACAGCTCACCATCCAAATAACACCATTCCTACTGTAAAGCATGCAGGTGGTAATATCCTGTTATGGGGGTATTTCTCTGCAGCAGGGACTGGAGCACTTGTCAGTATGGAAGGAAAAATGGATGGGGCAAAATACCATCAAATTCTTGAGTTAAATCTGCTGCCCTCGGCCAGAAAGTTGTCAATGCGAAGAAGGTTTACCTTCCAACATCACAATGACCCAAAGCACACAGCAAAACTGACCACAAAGTGGTTGAAGGAGAAAAAGGTGAATGTCCTTGCATGGCCTAGTCAGAGCCCAGACTTAAACCCCATTGAAAATCTGTGGAATGACTTCAAGACTGCAGTCCACAAATGGTCACCATCAAATTTAAGTGAACTTGAGCAGTTCTGCAAAGAAGAGTGGGCAAATATTGCAAATTCTAGCTGTGCAAAGTTAGAGACATATCCCAGCAGACTAAAGGCTTTACTTTTAAGCAAAAGGTGGTTCAACAAAATGGGGAGTGATTCTGTTTTTTATTTTTTTTCTGATGACATGTTGGTATTATCTCTTTCACTTGGATAAGTTGCACTGAGTAAATACAGCTGGATAAAACAAAAACTGTGTCCGTCTTCATTTCAGGCTGAAGAGCAACAAAATGTGATTATTTTAAAGAGGGTGTGATTCTTTTCTATACCCACACTGTGTGTATATATATATATATATATATATATATATATATATATATATATATATATATATATATATATATATATATATTTATTTGTTTATATAAAATATATCATTTTTGTAAACACACAAACACGCATATATATATATATATGTATGCATGTGTGTGTGTGTGTTTAAAAATTTTTATTTAACATTGAAAAAGAGAAAACATTTTAAAATTAAGCTTAAATACAAAAGTTTACCATCAAATCAGCTCCTTCCAGTCAGTTTATAATTATTTTTTAAATTATAAAAAGATATCATAATAACTGTGATATCTCAGAAAAGTCTATTGTGACACAATTTATCACAATATATACAGTATATATAATCATATCACCTAACACTAACTGCTATCATAATCACTAGGATTCATCCCTATATGCATCCCATTGTTCATTTTTTGATTAACACTGTTTATGGATGAGAATGCTTTAGCTGTTACAGTAGACAAGCTCTAAACCCTGGCACTAAATCACTTTGGCTCATCATCACATCCTGCAAGCGCTCCAAGATGATGGCAGCAATCTATAATCATTACAAGAACTGTCTTACATTAATTGTTTTTTGCTTTTTATTTTTTTATCAACAAGCCCTGCTGGATGTAGAGACCGTGGAGAGAAACATGAAGATTCTGGGCATCTTCAGGAGTGTGGTCCATCTGTCTCAGTGGAAGTGTGTCTGTGTGTGTGTGTGTGTGTGTGTGTGTGTGTGTGTGTGTGTGTGTGTGTGTAAGAATGGTGGCTAGACTGTGGTGAGAAAGCAGATGTCCTACCTCTCCATGAGCACCCACCCCACACACACACACACACACACACACACACACACACACACACACACACCCTTTCCTTCCACATTTGTGTATAAACCTTCACAGTGTCAGTGTAAACACTCCACAGCTTTATACTTCCATTAATACCTATTTACATTTGTGTGTGATGCAGCCATAAAAAGCCTCCCCTTTTGTTTTGTGATGCATTCACGCAGTAACAAATACTTTTTGCACCACATTATCCTGCGCAATAAGACTACAATTTTAACACATGCTTTTTATTATTATTTTTTTTAATTCAATCCATTCTAAGCTTCTCATCAGGTCTTGCACACTTACAGGAGAATTTAAAAAAAAGTTCATGTATTGATTCTCGCTATTCACACTGCAAAAGTGGGGAAATTCAATTAAGGCATATAACAAAGGCGCTGAGGCTTGGGAGGGCCAAAAAACAGATTTCTGCTCCTGTAGAAGAAGGGAAGGTGATAGGACTTGTCAGAACCCTTCCTTATTCTGGCCTAAAGTTTTCAGAATTCAACACTGAGCCATAATTGTGCCTTATAAATAATGAACTGTTCCTGAATCTAGCCAGAAGGACAAAACATGCAATTTTATGGCAACTTATGTTTGCAAAGTGCGTTAATTCAGCAAATGGATCAAGGTTTGCGTGGGCGCATCTCTCAAAATAACATTGTCATTTTGTTCTAAGTATGTTATCACCATTTCTAATTACTGTTTTAAGACATTGCTGTTATTGTAAAATCAGTGTCCAAATATGTACAGTCAAGAGTTAAACATGACTGACATGAATGTTAAACATCCTGTCTGACTAAGACACAATGTGGTCTGATCAAAAATCATGCACACATCACCTAAAATCCCACACAAACACAGGACCACCATGGTCTCATGCAGTTTTGTAAAAATTCACTTCACTCATTTCATATAAAATGGGGCTGAATTTCAGTAACAGGCCCAGTACTAGCAAGAAAGATTGCACTGATATAGGATCAGAGTAAACATGTTTTCCAGTATTCATATTTCTCTGCTGTTTGATGTTGACTTACACTCCACAGATTGTTTGCCTTAAAGCCAAACATGAATCCTGCATAATTTGGCAGAAGAAGCTTACATAAAGTTCACTAAAAAGGATGGCGGTCTGTGATTTATATTGGATTTCAGCCAATACTCTGGGCTATGATCAATATCATCAATATCAAATGGAAAAAAAAAAACAAAAAAACAAAAAAAACAAATAGAATCAGAGCAAGCCCTGAATGAAAACTTATAAAGGTTAAGGTTGTTGTTTATGTGGTTTAGAGGTCATACCTTTTCTAACAACTTTAATAACATGGAATTCAATAATAATAATAATTAAAAAAAAACTTGCTTGGACAGATCCTTATAAATTGTTCATGAGACAAGGTTCCACAGAATATAAGCAAGCCATGCATTTATGCGTTGGAGCTGCATGATATGGCCAAAATATTAGGTCATCATGGAATGATACAGACTGCAACAAATGCACAGTAAACTGACTTGATTAAAGACTGCACTGATTTAACCTGCAAATTGAAAATGAAACGTCTAATTTTAAGATTGGTATCACAAAGTCCAGCACCGCGATGCAGAAACGATATATCAGATTGCGCACAGGGCGCGCGCATGTTCATGCGCCGCGCACGTTTCTCTGGAGAGCAACAACTTGAAACTCTTTTATTGCATGAAAAGATGTTGCTGATGAGGGGAAAACAACAAACTAACGCTTCTGGGATAAATAAGTTATAAGACTCACGCTGCTGTTCTGGCCGGACCAGTGCACCATGGCTTGGTTGTGAGCCGAATCTCCGCTCAGGGCGAACGTGGAGCTGGTGAGTTGCAACTCATCTTTACTCCACCTGAGTGACCTTTCACCTCGAGCTCGTCGGGATTTAACATCATCCCCGGATCCTGGTGCGTCCCTGCGCATTCTGCGCGCGCGCTGTTTCTTACGCCGTGGAAGGATCGCACCAGGGCGCGCGCTGTGTGTGTAGGGTTTGTCCGGCGCTTCGTTGCGGGTTAAACTGGACTTCCGGGTGCCGCGCGCTGTCTCCAGTGCCTCTTGCGCGCGTGTATTCCGTTTGCGCCTTGAGAAACCCAGAGATTCAGCCCCGGGATCAGTTGCGCAGTCGTGCTCAACGCTGAAAACCTGTCCGCGTCCTAGAACTTCGCCTGTTGCAGTAACAGCAGCGTCCATGTTGAGCAGAAGCTGCCTCGGGCGCCACTTTCCCACCGGCTGACAAAACCGGCAACTTATGTCCGCCTCAACCAGCATCCCGAAACAGAGCAAAAACAGGGCGCAGGAAAGCCCGTGCCAAACTAGAGCGAATCCGTTCCTTCTCCGCATCGCTGAAAACACTCTCTATTTCTCTCTCCGTGCACTCCGCTTTCAATCCTTCCTTTTTCTCGTGGTAGTTAGAAATGAACTCTTCTCCCAAGTTCCGGAGAGCGCAGCGTCGATCGCGCCGTCGCGAAAAGTGCAAGCGCTCTGAGTTGAAAGCTTTCATCAAATGAATAGGAGAAGGAGGAGGAGGAGGAAGAGGAGGAGGAGGAGAAGCGGGGTTGCCAGATTGGACGGACGCTTTCCAAACCGAGTCGCGCTTTGAAATCGACACCAAGGCGCACTGAAACTGTTTGTGTGACTATTTTTGTTTCTACATGAATTACAGTTTATCCTAATCAAGCAACAAAGGGGGGCGAATATTTTTCTACCCATCACTCCAGGTTTCATCACCTCCTATTGAAGTGTGTATTTGAATTTTAATCAGGATTGAAGCAGTCCCATTCATTCATTTATCTTCAGTAAGTACTTTATTCAGATTCTGACCCGGAGTCTATCCTGGGAAAACTTGGGAGCGAGGCAGGAATACATCCTGGATCGGACACCAGTTCTTCAAAGGCGTCATGCACACACACAATCGCACATTCATACACACCGATGGGGCAATTTATCTTAGCCAGTCCACCTACTGGCATGTTTTTGGGAGGTTTTTGAAACCGGAGAACCTGGATGAAAACCACATGGAGACAGGGAAAACATGTGAAACTCTACATGAACTCAGGAACCCTGGAACTGAAAGGCGGAAACACTACCCACTGTATCTCTACCTTTACCTCTAAGCTGTGTGTGTGTGTGTGTGTGTGTATTGTGGATGTCCGATGATGCTTCCTTGCAGAAATAAAATATTTAATCTGCACAGAATGCCCACACAGAAATGTGCATAAAATGTTAGCCAATTAAAGTACTTGACAAATTTACCAGCCACTTGACTCTCAATACTGCACTGTGGCTTATCATATTTCTTTTTCTTTTTCTTTTTTTTTTGAAAGCCCAAACAAGAGCGCAGGTTGAAACAGAGACCGTCCCGCTGCAACTCAAAATCAGCCCCAACCACAACCAACACTAGCTAGCTACATTAGCTGTGAGCTGAGCAAGTCATATGAATTTTTCGACATCTCAGACAGTCACCCGTTAAAGCTTGTTAGCATAGCAGTGCTTCGCAGAGTTGTCTTCCCAGGCTAGCTTGCTAATGCTAACCAGGCAAGGGAAGAGTAGCCGCATTCCGTGCGGCTCATGGAGTAGTTCTGCAGAAGGGTCTACCCAAAAGAATGAGGTTGTGCTCAGCAGGAAATTGAGATGAAACATTGGTGCCACCCATCGATTGTGTCCAGCTAGAATTATATAACCACTAGTGTTCATTAAGCACTTGGCTTTTTTGCTCTTATGAACACACATTTTGGTTTCTTTTGGTTTCTTACTTTTCCAGATTACATAAGAATCATGTGTCACGGAGAGTTTGACATTGTAAAGTAATTAGATTTAGAGCGCTAATGCTGAATTAACACTTACTTCATTGAACCGGCAGTATTAAATGAGCACTCACAGATTTTAATTAAGCCTCAACCACTGTTCTGCTTCTCATTCTCATAACACAACATTGGCATATTTATTTTGCATGGTTTTCTATAGAGTTAGTGGATACTAATCCTTATGGTTCGAAGTTGTAAAGGAGGTTAAACCCTGTAGGTGTTAATTTAACACAAAGCTTTTTTTTTAGTGGGTTTTAAAACTGTAATTAGTGTGTTTATAGTCCAGTCCTGCTCAGTGAAAAGGCAGAGTGAAACAGGGGGAATAATCCTCCTTGTGACTTTACTCTATTTCATGTAATAAACATTTCACTCAGTACTGGAATTTGTAAATGTGCACATCGCAGGACTGAATTAGAATTGAATTAAAAATGGATCAGCCAAATATGGGTCA
Source organism: Cranoglanis bouderius (assembly GCA_023630585.1). Lineage (NCBI taxonomy): Eukaryota > Metazoa > Chordata > Actinopteri > Siluriformes > Cranoglanididae > Cranoglanis > Cranoglanis bouderius. Next base: position 10,681,146 of record CM042552.1, read on the forward strand.
CTGTGGTGCCAAGCATTCAGCATATAAGCTACTTAATTTCATACACAGCAGAAAGCATAAATTTATTCCTCTTATACCACGATAATTTGCCAATGGTTACAATGTTTGATTTATTAATTAATGACACATCATACTTTTATCCATTTATAGTTATTTTTAAGGTTGTGAAATGTCCACAAGATGTTATAGTCAGTCCCTCCAGGATTTTGCGATTTTGTGATCACAGAAATTAATGCAAAATCAAGCAAACACCGCAAAATCCACAGATTTGGGCCAAGACACGTCATGTGACATCATCACAAAGCTCATTCAGCCAGAGCCCCCTTCGAATTCACATGCGCAATGAGTTCAGCTAAAAGGTCTCATTTACCAACAAACATCACTGTGAAAGACTATGCAAAACATTTTTGTGCAATTGCAATTTTGACAATTCAAGTAATTTTCTGCAACAACAAAAAAGCACGAAAAACTTTGCAACTTTGCAAAAAAAAAAAAAAAAAAAAGTTGCATCATAAAAAAAAATAATAGTAAAAAAAAACACAGCAAAATCAAGCATTTTGGCCTACAGCAATCACAAAAAAAATGCAGGTTGTCATCCCCTCTGTTCTGAACACTTACTGTGCTATTACAGGGTGCTGACACTGAAGATCCCTTTCAATATTGTTAATGAAATAAACAGAAAACCTCACCATATCAATTTCTTTTGATAAACAGCATATTTATTATCAGTCTTAGATTATGTAGCACGTCCGCCATACAAGTGCTTGTGAATTTTAGACACGATGGCCTATTAGAACTATTATTTTTAACATAAATTTGAATTACTAATGCAAGATGTGCTGTTATAGAAAATGAATGAACACCTGTGGTATACAGTAATGTGAATTAACATATACAGTGCTGAATGAACTCTTACGGTTTAAAAAACACTTTCATAATAAGCTCATTTGTGTGATGTTACGTTTTGGTGTAGGTGTTCATTCAACCCTGGGAATGTTCTGTCCAGGGAATCTGCTCTGTGTGCAAATTTAAATATGTGAAATGAAGATGTAAATTGTTCTTATAAATTCTTTCACCAAATTTACAGTGCCCTCCACTAATATTGGCACCCTTGGTAAATATGAGCAAAGAAGGCTGTGAAAAATTGTCTTTATTGTTTAACTTTTTGATCTTTTGTTCAAAGAATTCACAAAAATACTCTGCTCTCATGGATATCAAACAATTGCAAACACAACACAGGTTTATCAAAAAAAAAAAAAAAAAACTTTGTTAAATATAGGCATGCAACAATTATTGGCACCCTTTTAGTCAATACTTTGTGCTACCTCGCTTTGCCAAGATAACCGCTCTGAGTCTTCTCGTATAATGCCTGATGAGGTTGGAGAATACATGGCAAGGGATCGGAGACCATTCCTCCTTACAGAATCTCTCCAGATCCTTCAAATTTTGAGGTCCACGCTGGTGGACTCTCCTTGTCAGTTCACCCCACAGGTTTCTTCATGGATATCAGACAATTGCAAGCACAACATGGGTTTATCCAAAAAAAAAAAAATCTTATAAAATAAATATAAATATATAATAATAAATAAATTAAATAAATAAATAATAAATATAAATAAATATAGATGTGCAACAATTATTGCAAAAACACCCCATGAATTCATATGAGAGAAATATACTCGAAGTATATTCCCACTGATATTTTAATTTTTTTTTAGTACACCTATCTTTTTCTTCATTTAATAAACATCACACCAAGACACTATCGTAATCAAGAAACAATGATGTAGTGTAGCCTAAAGTAGGCTAGTTTATATTAATGCTGTAGTACTGAACTTTTGCCTCTCTGTCGGCATCTCTGCGTCCTCTGCGTGGATGAATCTGATGGTTTGAGGTATTTGTATGGATTGTATATAAGCTCCAATACTTGACAACAGAGGTTGCGGTGAATACAGTTTTCTTGGAGTAGAGGTGAGTTGTTCTGTCTCATAGCTAGCATAAAAATAATTGCAATTTACCACACTGACCATAGCAAAACAAACAAAAAAACATCAACACAGGAATCTCGATACCTAGCTGAATGTTAGCTAGATACCCATTGAGCCACTGAAATGTCTGCTCTGTTCAACAGAAAAAAAAGCCATCTCTGCTTCAATCCCTTCAGATCTCAGAGTTCTTGCCATCTCTCAAAAGCCATGCTGATATTTATTCTCGTTTTAGCACGGGCTCTGTCACTTTCCCTTTTTGACTGCAGAATCTCCGCAGTTTGAGGCTTCTTGGTTTTGACAACAGGTGATTCCCCAGATGTCAACGATGATTGCCGTTTAGAACTATCCAGATTAAAACAGCCATCTAGATGACAAGTTTAGATTCTAAGCACCTGTTTAAGAACAAGCTACAAACTCTAAACCATCCTCAGCCCCCACACACGCAATATAGTAGCTGGGTCTTCTTCTTTCTGTTTACGGACGTGACATAATCACGCAAAGGCGAATGACATCAAACTGACATTTCCCACGAAATCCGACCTTCTCTTCCTTTTGGCTGTTCCCTTCAGGGGTCGCCACAGCGAATCATCTGCCTCCATCTAGCCCCATCCCCTGCATCCTCTTCTCTCAGACCGACTACCTTCATGTCCTCCTTCACTACATCCATAAACCTCCTCTTTGGTCTTCCTCTAGGCCTCCTGCCTGGCAGCTCTAACCTCAGCATCCTTTTACCGATATATTCACTCTCCCTCCTCTGAACATGTCCAAACCATCTCAGCCTGGCCTCTCTAACTTTGTCTCCAAAACATCTCACATGTGCTGTCCCCCTGATGTACTCATTCCTGATCCTATCCATCCTCGTCACTCCCAAAGAGAACCTCAACATCTTCAGCTCTGCTACCTCTAACTCTTCCTCCTGTCTTTTCCTCAGTGCAACTGTCTCCAAACCATACAACATCGCTGGTCTCACTACTGTCCTGTACACCTTTCCTTTCATTCTTGCTGGTACTCTTTTATCACACAACAGACCTGACACTTTTCTCCACCCATTCCAACCTGCCTGCACACGCTTCTTCACCTCTTTTCCACACTCCCCATTGCTCTGCACTGTTGACCCTAAGTACTTAAAATCCTGCACCTTCTTTATCTCTTCTCCCTGTAACCTCAAGGGTTAAATCCGAAATCCGACCTGACAGCTCAAATTATAAATCATTATTTTAAGTTTACCGTTGTGAATCTGGGTAAGGTAAGGAGACAGTTTTGAACACTGATTTTTTTAATGTACTTGCTCAATAATAGATTTTTATTAGATTTTAACCAAAAAAAGGTCAATACTGTAGCTTTAACTTCAAAAGTCAAATAAAGACAGCACATTTTCCAAGGAGCCTAATTATAAACATTAAGACAGGAATGCATTAAACATAATCCAGTACAAATTTTCCTGTTTTGTTTTTAGTTTAGTTTTTTTTTTTTCATTGCAATTTTAGAGCTGGGAAAATCTTCCACTTGACAGATAACAAGTCCATGTGGACTTGTTCTCACCTAATGTCAGTAAAAGTAAGAGTAGAAGAATTCAGCTCTCTCTCTCTCTCTCTTACCATCATTTTCCCCTGCCAAATTAATATATCTCATAATTGCAAATCAGATGTAAATGGAACAAAGATTACATATATATTTATATATAATTACTTGTCAAGAATCACTTTCTTTTTTGGATGAATAACGCTGCACTAGATTAGAATGACTTTCAAACAGATATTTGCGCTGATATTCAGTGTCTTTATGTTTTTGTAATTGTTGCAGGATGTCTGTTTAGTATGTATGCACAATTGTCTAAATTGCTGTACAGTACATGAACTTACATCTGACTACCCATTTCATTCTCTCCCTCTCTTCCAACTTCTCTATGCATCTATATGAATTAAACCCCGTGCCTTGTCATACCAGAGGTGTTAAAAATGATTAACAGCTGCACAGGCCTCGACTCACAAAATTAAATAGATATATTGTATTAGATTAACGGTATTGCTATGGACAGGCCTTCAGAGCTATGGTCTCACTCATCATTATCTCCCTCGTTCTCTTCCTCTCTCTGTCCCCATCTATCTGCCTATCCTCTCTCTATGGGCCAGGCTCAGAAAAATAGCTCAGCCTCGTCATCTCATCCCCAATCCCTTGTTCAACATGACTGTTCAAATCCCCTCGGTAGAAATCAGCGTCATTAAAGTGCGATTTGCACATACAACATGCGGTCATACATACAGAGCTGTACAATAGGCTACTCTAGGGCCACCCTCATGCATCACTGAAAAGGCACTCAAGAAGCTCTGGAGAGTGAACAGATTATCTTGGATCAAATTTTCCCAGACTGACCTTTTCAGATTTACAGGGATGAAAATGTCATTGCTAATATCATCATGTTCATCAAGGATATTGCATTTTAATTTTGTGGCATATGGTTTTATCCAGACTGGATGTAGCTTTGACCACTACTGAACATACACTCACTGACCAGTTTATAAGGAACACCTGTATACCTTCTCATTCATGCAATTATCCAATCAGCCAATCATGTGGCAGCAGCACAATGCATAAACTCATGCAAATACAGGTCACACCAAGCATCATAATGGGGAAAAATGTGATCACAGTGACTTTGACTGGAAATGCCTTGCTGATGAGAGAGTTCAGAGAAGAATGGGCAGACTGGTTTGAGCTAACAGGAAGTCTACGCTAACTCAAATAACCACTCTTTTCAACGGTGGTGAGCATAAAAGTATCTCATAACACACAACATGTCAAACCTTGAAACGGATGGGCTACAAAAGCCAAATACCAGACTGGGTTCCACTCAATTTTTTACACATCAGCATCATTCAAGATTGATGAAAAACAAGCAAAGATAAAATATGAGAGCTTTTTGTAATAATTATTGTTTAAAGCTAAACTGTTTTGAACATACAGTGGTGCTTGAAAGTTTGCGAACCCTTTAGAATTTGCTATATATCTGCATAAATATGACCTAAAACATCATCAGATTTTAACACAAGTCCTAAAAGTAGACAAAGAGAACCCAATTAAACAAATGGCACAAAAATATTATACTTGGTCATTTGTTTATTGAGGAAAATTATCCAATATTACATATCTGTGAGTGGAAAAATGTTACGTAAAGTAGGTGCTGACGGATGCAATCACAGTTAAATTGAAATCACGAGGTAACGCAAACATGAGAAGCAAGAAACATGTACAGGCTGAAATGTACAGGCTGAAAACACTGAAACAATACTTTGTGATGTAACAATGAAACACGAGGGTATAAATATTTAAACTAATAAAAGGGGGAAACAGAAACGGCTGTGGACAATGATGGCACATTAGGGAAACAACCAATCACAACACAGGGGCAGAGACAGGACAAAAACAAAAACAAAACACACGTGGCAAAGAAAACAAAGACATGACAACATGGAGGTGCATGCTGTCACACTTTGGGCAGTTACTGCTAAGTACACTGCTCACTCTGCCACTCAGGGCAAGGGGAAATGCCTGACACAAAAGTATGTGAACCTCTAGGATTAGCAGTTAATTTGAAAGTGAAATTAAAGACAGAGGATGACAATTAGGTGTGAGTGAGCATCCTGTTTTATTTAAAGAACAGGAATCTATCAAAGTCTGATCTTCACAACACGTGTTTGTGGAAATGTATCATGGCATGAACAAATTAGATTTTTGAGGAGTTGTTGAAGCTCATGAGGCTGGAAAAGGTTATAAAACCATTTCTAAAGTGTTTTGAGAGATTCTAGATTCTAGAATCTAGAGAGATTGTGTACGAATGGAGGAAATTTAAGACCATTGTTACCCTTCACAGGAGTGGCTGACCAACAAAGATCACTCCAAGAGCAAGACGTGTTATAGTCCGCGAAGTCACAAAGGAGCCAGGGTAACTTCTAAGCAACTAAACGCTGCTCTCACATTGGCTTATGTTAATGTGCATGAGTCCACCATCAGGAGAACACTAAACAACAATGGTGTGCATGGCAGGGTTGCAAGGAGAAAACCACTGCTCTCCAAAAAGAGCATTGCTGCCCATCACGCAGACAAGCCAGAAGGCTATTGGAACAAATATTTTGTGGATGAGACCAAAATAGAATTTTTGGTTTAAACACTGCATTCCAACATAAGAACCTTATCCCATCTGTGACATATGCTGATAGTAGTATTATGGTTTGGGTCTGTTTTGCTGTATCTGGGCCAGGACGACTTGCCATCATTGATGGAACAATGAATTCTGAATTATACCAGCAAATTCTAAAGGAAAATTTCAGGAAATCTGTCCATGAATTGAAACTCAAGAGAAAATCAGTTATGGAGCAAGACAACGACCCTAAGCACACAAGTCATTCTACAAAAGAATGGTTAAAGAAGAATAACGCTAATGTTTTGGAATGGCCAAGTCAAAGTACTGACCTTAATCCAATAGAAATGCTGTGGAAAGACCTGAAGCAAGCAGTTCAAGACTGATCAACAGTTACCAGAATCGTTTAGTTGCAGTTATTGTTGCAGGGGATTACACCAGATACTGAAAGCAAAGGTGACCAAGTATGATATTTTTGTCTAATTTGTTTAATTGGTTTCTCTTTATCTACTTTTGGGACTTTGTGGAAATATATATATATATATATATATATATATATATATATATATATATATATATATATATATATATATATATATATATATATATATATATATATATACACTATACTTATCCTACTCAGGGCCACAGGGAGCCCGGAACCTATCCCAGGGAAATTAGGGTACAAGGCAGGGGACACTCATCGCAGGGCACAATCACACACACCACGGACAATACTGGAAATGACAATCAGCCTACACTGCATGTATTTGGACTGGAGAAGGAAACCGTAGTACTTGGAGGAAACCCCCAAAGCGCGGGGAGAACATGCAGACTCACAGGGTGGAGGCAGGACTTGAACCCCCAACCCTAGAGGTGTGGCAAACATGCTAACCACCAAGCCTCCATGCCCCCCCCCCCCCCCTTTTATTTTATTTTATTTTTTTACGTGGATTAACTTGGTGTCACTTGTTTGGTTTGTTTACAGAAGGAGGCTGTTTCACCGGTTTTAAATATCCCACTCCATCAGGTTTCCTTGTATACTTTATTCATATACTTTATTCTCTGAGTTTCTCTAGTTAACATTCTACAAGTTGAAAACCAACAGGGAGTGAGGGCTAAAAGGCCACACTGACTATATGAATCAGTTTCACATGCCAGCATTTGTGAAAAAAACAATTATCGCCCAGACAGATGAGTGATGATATGGGGTCCACACACAAAAAAGAAAACACCTTGCTGAAAGCAGAGTTTGAGCTGCTCCTGCTGGTGAATTCTCCATTCTACTTCAGAGTCATGTTTTCTTCTTGATTTAATTAGGCACAAACATCAAGCCTGTAAGGAGATACAAATGTTATCCATGTCTGCATAGTAACAATCCAAGTTTGGGTACATTTGATGGGGGGGGGGGGGGGGGATTGTCATGAGGTGGAGACAAATTGTGGAGATGTATGCAGACTAAATACATACAAAGTTTGTGAATTTTGAATGCACAGATTTCATGTTAGCCTAAAGACAGAGAGAATAAACTTGTGTGAAACTGGACTGCCTCTACAGTGTGGAATACATCCAAACAGATTTGAGAAAGTAACAACAGTAGGGTGACTTACAAAGAGAGCCTTTTAGCCATGGATCTCCTGGGGGGGAAAACCCAAAACAAGGCAACAAATAAAATGGAAAAAAAAAAAAAACCTTCCAAACATGAGACCTCAATACTGAATTGCCTTTTTTGCATAGTCTTCTTTTTGATCTCTAAAACAGAGACTTCTACTGAATAGAGATGTTTCCTGTATGGAGTATTGGTATTCCTCCACTGCTGAGTTCACTGACTGGGTCAGAAACAATCAGGGTGCTGTGTCTTATTCAGTAGAGCTCAAAGGCATGGCTTCACATTCTGGTGTGAATATGCCCTTTCGTAGTGAGGTATGCTGATTTGTGATCAGTTTGATCTTTAAATCCTAAGCAGACTTGAGAAAATGAAACTGCTCCTAGATGTGAATGACAAGGCAATTTAATTTAATTCATTTGCTTCAATAAAACCAACATCCAGTTTCTAAATCAACAACATCAGTGTCAAAATTATTTGCAGATACCACAGCAATTCTCATTCGCCTTGTATCTTCACCACCCTCTTGCTCAACACCTTAAGGGTTCTTTGGTTTTCAACCTGGGGTAACCCTTAAGGATTCCCTCAGAGGCACAAACCAAAGAACCCTTCAGATGGGAGATGGGTTTTTATTTTATAAGCGTGTACCCTTAGAGATTAGTGACCCAGACATTTAACTAAGATGTTACTCCAATTTAATTTGAAGTCTTTTAAATATTTCTTTACTTGGTCGTGAGTTTCCAGGCAGAATCATTTAGGCATAAAAATGTTCCCTTTCAAGCAGCAGTGACTTTGTGCCTTAAATTCCAAAACTAAAGGCCAGTATGTGCCAAACTGCCATTGTTGCAGAAACACGTGTGCCATTGTCTCTAAATGGGCAAATATTCAACCAATATGCAATAACACTCAAACAGGACCATAACCAGGAGCAAACGTTTCCCCCATTTTTCTCTTCAATTTGGTCACCCACCCACCAGCTATGTATCCCCTATCCCCCAGTGTGTTAGGGGAAGGCTCCAAGACAGCATAACATACTCAGAGGAAAGTTCTATCTGTCCTCTTCTGCACAAATATCTATGATTGGCTAGTGTTGCTGTGATTGACAGGGGAGAGCTTGCACTGGCTCTCACAGGATCAAAAGTTTAGGTCAACACTGAAGAATGTCAACATGCAACTCATTTCGTAGGTAATATTCAGTAATGCTGAATGTGTACTACATCAATTGGTGTTTCATCCATCCATTAACTGCTCTGACTCACAGCTATCTCTCTTTCTCTGTAGTGATTACTGAAAAAGCATACATAAAATGACATCAGCCAACTTTACTGCAACTATCAAGCTGACTTGAAAATTACCCTTAAACACTCAAATTTATTTATACTGTCGCATAAGCTCAAACATTTATGTCAGAGCTATGTCAGATGTGCATTGGGTGTCTCTAAACAAGAAGTTAATGTCTACAGTAGAAGTATAATGCCTCATGAGAGCTAAGCACAATGGATGATTAAGTCAATGGGCAAACCTAAAGTGACCCCCTTTGCTACTCTGTGGTCAGTCAAAAACAGATTATCAGTTTCCATATTGAATTGGACAACAAAAATACCAAAACCTTCCAAAACTTCCATTGTCTGGGCCTGTATGTCTTCATAGCTAGTTATAGCCATGCACAGAAACTCTACACTATTTCAATAGTCCATAAGACAATAGCCAGGTACACAAAATTTCATCTTCAAAATCCAAACAAGTAACACCGTCATACATCTTTCAGTGTACACTATCTCTGGCTCAATCAATCAATTCCATAGTTTATTGGTGCTGCATGTCACACTGTCACTGTAATAATTTCTCAGTGCTAACTGGAATTGGTATAAGTAAGCTATCAAAAACTCCAAATTGTTGGCAGAGTAGTTTTGGTACCTTTGGCCAGCCTTCTTCAAGAGTTCCCATATATGAATGTGCCAATTCTGTCAATTCCAGACCTTGGTGCACAATAGACCTAGTTAAGGACAAAATGGTGAAAGAAATGGTGAAAGAAAAGGAACTTGTCAGAGGCAGAAGTGGAAGTTATTTTGAATAACGTCTACACCAATTAAAGAAATGTCAGTTGGTAGTGAAACAGAGCCTGAAAAGGGCAAAATCTGGAGCTAAATTAAAGAAAATGTGAATTAGGTGTGAATTAAATGAGGTGAAATGAAATTCGTTTGACATGAAAACAGAGAAAAAAGATATCTACACTGTAACTACGTGATTATGGACACCAAGTACAGCATACAGGGAAACTGCTATGTTTAAAACATAGTTTCTCCATGACTGTCGGGCCAGAAGTCTGGCCTCATGTGTTTGGATGCACTCTCCCCTGATACCGTTGAAAAAGCAGGAAGGCATTTATCAGAAGGAAACCTGGAGTATTTAGGATGAAGCAGATGATCACATGCAGCACAGTAGGGAGTATATCTTTGCAATCATTGCAGATTGAGACTTACCAGATCGGTCACTTATTAGTCACTTAGTCTTTGTGCTAAAGTGATGCTCTGCATTAAAAAAAGATACCATGGAAAATGGAACCAGCATGAACCATTGCAGCCCGTCCTCCCTTTATACAGCAGCGTTTCTTTTGTCACAGTTGAATAGATGGTCTTTATATTAATTTATAGATTTGTGTTAATTTATTTCATTATTGCCATTGAAATGAAGCAACTGGGTTTCACTAATAGTTTTTATATTTGACACTGTATTCCACGTATGAGATTACATTAAAGCATTGGCAATTACATGTTCACCCTGAGGTGCAGTTGTGTACAGGCTGTGCACCAGGGGCAGTTTACTATTCATTCATTGATCTTCAATAAGCACTTTACCCTGGCCAGGGTCACAGTGGATATGGAGCCTATTCTGGGAACACTGGGTGCAAGGCATGTTTTCACCTACAGGCATGTTTTGGGAGGTTGGAGCAAACTGGAGAACCCAAAGGAAACCCACTTGGACACAGGGGGAACATGAGAAACTCCATACAGGCAGCATTTAACTGGGGACCCAGGATCAAACTAGGGACCCTGGAGCTGTGAGGCAGCAACACCACCCGCTGGTCCAGCATGTCGACATGCATAAATTCTTGTTTAAATTATAGACACATAGAGCTTGATCAAAGTTTCATGTTAGCCAAAGGCACAGCAATATGCTAGAAAAAAAAAATGACGTGCCTCTAGAAGGACACATTTCTACACAGCAGTAGTTCTATGAATTCAACACTAGGTCACCAAGGGATGAACGCCTGACTCTGTCATCTGGAACAAAACAAAAATGTGGATTTACTTGTGATCTCAGCAGGCTGGATTTACAACCTTTGTTACATATTGAGAAGATGAAGGTCACAAAGTAGTTCTTTCTTTCTTTCTTTTTTTTTTTTTTTTTTAACACAGCATGCGTACCAGTGTGGGCTGGCTGGTTTAGTTTACAGTGTTCAAAGTTGGGATTTGGGGAAGGAATAACTAGAGTGTTGTCTTTGAGGGCCTTAATTTTTCTTCTCTTAAACCATATCAATGACTTAACAGAGAATCTATTGCTGATACGAAAGAGGCTAAAAATAACACACTATGCCCATTAGTCACTTCTTCAGTCAATCCAATCAATCCAGTTCGGTTCAGAGTGAGCATGTAGGAGACAAGGGAAGTATAACAAGGGAAATTTTTTTTTTCATCCACCAAAGAACAAAACATGTCCGTATTTAGGAATGAAGTCATGAAGGAGATTAATTTTATTAGTTTGAGGTCAGGGGGTCATGAACAAAACTGACACAGCCTTCCCTCATTTGCTTTACAATGTAGTGAGCGATGTACTTTCATGTGTAATAGTATTAACAAGACTACATGCCATGTGCTATTACTGATGGTGAATGCCGTTGATTTGTATTTTTCTCTCTCATTAGTCTATCCATGCTAAGAATACAAGACAGAGAAAATGAGAGAGTATGAGTATGCTCCCTGCCAGGTTTTGTGTTAAGACTAGATTTCAGTTTTGCCAGTTTGGGAAGTTTGGTTGAACAAAATGTACCAGCGAAATTCACCCTTGCCTTCCAAAGAGGATTCCTTAAATACCAAGTTACAGAGTGCTGAAATAATTTCATCATTCTGCTATGTTTAGATGCTGAGCCATTGTGAACTTCCTCCAAGACTGAGATTTCACTGTAATGAATGTCCTTGCTGTAATACATAGAATACAGCAGTTTTAATTTTGGCAGCTAATTTGGATTTACTCATTTGTCAAAAAATCCATAGTTTTAGTTATACTGTATACTGTATTAGTCATTTTGCCCTCAATAGTTGTAGTCTAGGTTTAGCTAACAAAAATCAAACGAAGTAAAACTGTACTATATAGCCAAAGGTATGTGGACAAACCTGATAAATATTGAGTTCAGGTGTTTCAGCCACACCCATTGCTAACAGGTGCAAAAAAGGTGCACAAAATCAAGCACATAGACATGTAATAGAATGGGTCGTAATGGAGCTTTTGGTAACTTAGAATGTTCCACTGTCATAGGACGCCACCTTTACCACAAGTTAGTTCATGAAATTTTTCTGACCTGCTAGATGTGCCCAGGTCAGTTGTAAGTGTGATTACTGTGAAATGGAAGTGTCTAGGAACAACATCTCAGCCACAAAGTGTTAGACCATGGAAATTCGCAGAGCGGGGCCATATAGTGCATACAAATCACCTATCCTCTGTTGCATCACTCACTACAGAGGTCCAGACTGCCTCTGGAAGCAACATCCGCACATGAACTGTGTGTCAGGATCTTCATGTAATAATAATGTAATAAGGTTCCATGACCAAGCAGCTGCACACAAGCTGAAGATCACTAAGCACAATGCCAATTGTCAGCTGGAGTGGTGTAAAGCACACTGCTACTGGACTCTGGAGCAGTGGAAATGTGTTCTCTGGAGTGATGAATCACACTTCACTATCTGGCAGTCTGGTGGATGAATCTGGGTTTGGCGGATGCCAGGAGAACGCTACCTACTGGAATACATGGTGCCTACAGTAAAGTTGAATGGTCTGGGGCTGTTTTTCATGGTTTCATGGTAAAGGGTAATGTTAACGCTGTTTCCTGTTCCAGCATAACTGTGCCCCTGTGCACAAAACAAGGTCCATAAAGACATAGCTTGATGAGTGTGTTGTGGAGGAACTTGATTGGCTTGCACAGAGTCCTGACCTCAACCCCACTGAACACCTTTGGGATGGATTGGAACATCAATTGCGAGCTAGGCCTTATCATCCATCCTTCTCCTGTATCGCTGCTCATTCAGGCAACTGTCCAATCAGCCAATCACGTGGCTGCACAAAATCATGCGGGTCAAGATCTTTAGTTAATATTTGCCAAACATCAGAAAGGGGAAAAATGTGATCTCAGTGACATTGACCGTGCCATGGTTGTTGGTGCCAGCCAGGTTGATTTTGAGTACTTCAGAAACTTCTCATAGCCTGAGCTTTACACACACAACAATCTATAGAGTTTCCACAGAATGGTGCTAAACTGTCCAGTTTCAGTAAGCCTGTGCCTGATGTAGCCTCAGATTCTTGTTCTTGGCTTGAGAGGAGTGAAATCCAATGCGGTCTTCTGCTGTTGTAACTCTGTAGTGAATTCAATATGTTGTGAATTCTGAGATGCTTTTCTGCGTGGTTATTTGAATTAGATTTCCTGTCCTAGCCAAACCAGTCTGGTCATTCCTCCTGCAGAACTGCTGGTCACTGGAGTTTTTTTTTTTTTTTCTTTTTTGCCATTGTATGTAAACTCTAGAGAATTAGCAGGTGTACAGGAGTTCCTATAAATGTGTGTTCCCCATTAGGTTATTTTTAGCTTTCCCAAGAAAGCTAATATATAATATACATCTTTAAATTTTAAAAATGCTAAAAAATGTACATTGCCATCACTGGCTTCCCAGCACTTATGCAAATTATGCAATGTGTGCTGGCTGAAACTAACAAAAGCTACAACTGTGTCTTTAACATGCAGCAGCTGGATTGTAGTGGACACATTTAATAAAGTTGCACTAGTGATTTTTATTACACCTAATAAAAGTAAACACATTTCTGCTAGAGTTTCTTCAGTTCTGCTAATTCTAAAAATGGCAATACTGCTGTGAAAAAGTATTGCCCCATCCTGATTTCTTCTGTTATTGTGTATATCTCATACTAAATTGTTTCAGAAATGAAAACAAAATCTAAGATAATACAAAGGCAATCACAAAGGAAACAGAAAATACAATTTTGGAATGATATCCAAAACCAACTGGGCCTGTGTGAAAATGTATTTGTCCCCATAGTTACTAATTCCCCAAATCTATGAAACTGCACTCAAAATGGGGTTCAGCTGGACTAGACACAACCAGGCTTGATTACTGCAAACCCTGTTCAATCAAATCAACACTTAAAGAGAACTTTTTCCAACAGCATGAAGTTGGTTAACAGGTCTTACCCAGTAACACACTATGCCAAAATTGACAGAAATTCCAGAAATGATAACGAAGAAGGTGATTGAAATACATCAGTCTGGGAAGGGTTACAAAGATATTTAAAAGGCTCTGGGACTCCAAAGAACCACAGTGAGAGCCATTATCTCCAAATGGAAAAACTCGGCACAGTAGTGAACCATCCTAGAAGTGTACAACCTTCCAAAATTCCTCCAAGAGCACAGCAACTAGTCATCCAGGAAATCACAAAAGAGCCAAGGACAACATCAAAGGACCTACAGGCCTCTCCTGTATCAGTAAAGGCCAAAATAAATAAATAAATAAATAAAACTGTATCGTGTGTTTACTCAGGTTGCCTTTGTTTTATGTTGTATTACGTTTGAAGATCTAAAACTATTTAGTATGAGATATACACAAAAACAGAAGAAATCAGGATGGGGCAAATAGTTTTTCACTGCACTGTATTTAGTTTCAATCAACAAAATTAAATCTTTAATACAGGTCATAAAGTGCTTAAAATTTGCTTATTAATATTCTGACTATATAAGCCCACTACTTAAATCCTTTTAGTTTGGTGTATATAAATAATACATACAAGCAAAGCATGTAGAGTGGAATATCTTTCCATCTTCAGAGGATCTGAAGAGTCACAATCTGAATGCACCCATAAATCCTTGAACGCCTCTGCAATTTGAATATTGCATGAACCATACAGCTGTACAGTGCACCCATTCATATCCTTTCACAGAGGAAGAAACCCACAAACCTAGCTATTCTGATACAACCACCCCGCTTCAAGCAATATGGATACACAATGCTTCAAATGGAAATGGAAATCCATCTAATGCAGCTTCTTCTTGCAGTCCTCCGTTGATCTTTTCACCTTGGTACCATTTTTATTAGTTTTAATAAATGTAACACATACATACAGTACATATTTCATTCTCTACTTACAGATGCAATTCTAACACATCCTGGCTTTAAAAATGCAGTGTAATAATAGAACATGTTCATTTTATTTATGTTTATGGTTATGAAAAGCAGCACATTTGCATAGTTGCCTTCAAACAGCATTTATTGCACATACAGATACTGCATCTTTGCATACACATGACAGAAATATGTAATGTGACTGTCGTGTATCTGTTCTAAATCCAGGAGGAAAAAAACTGACAGGACAGGAGAAAAAAAAACAACTTTTGATCTGCCTGAAGTATTTATTGAATGTGCACTTTAAAATCTGATGCATGAGCTGTAAAATATTAATACTTTACAGTAGACTACAGTGTGAAAGACCCATTATAATTAATGATTAACTAATTTTAAGTCCACCATGCTGGCAGTTAAAATCATTTAACAAAATAAATCAGATGTAATGGGCCACACTAAATTACAAAACTAAATTACAAAAATTTGGTTAGCTTTTTTGTTGTTTGATTGTACACACAGTTTTCTAATATTAGACCTATGCATGCACCAATCCCAGTATCAGAGCTCCAAGTGTCAGAGCTACAAGCATCTGTTGACAAGTCAGAGGCGTGATAGAAGACAGATTGTTGTAAATCACACTATGTTCATGTACAAGATGTGTCGTGTCAGCCAACATGACAACCATCCATGCCATAAATACATCAGTGGATTAAATTAGAAATTACATTCAATTTAAGCAGAAACAGCTTACTTGATTCCAAATATGGAAGTAGATTCCATGTTGTAAATGTTAAAAAAAAGAAGTGTCCACATTTTCAGTCTTTACAAATAAAAATGTAAATCATTATAACTAAAATTAGTCAGGACAATTTTTTTGTCCTCACAGTTTTTTTTTTCCAACATTGTCTCACATTTGAAACAATTAAAATCTTCAAATCACTAGTATGCAACATTACATAATCAAACAATATGTAAAGTTAGACTTTACATAGAGGGTTAGCATTTGTACTTTTTCCTTATTACTTCATACCTCCATCCATTTTCCGTACCGCGTATCCTGCACAGGGTCACCTGGAGTCTATCCCAGGGAACTCAATGCACAAGGCGGGGGACAATCGCACACATTCACTCACTAGGGAAATGTCTTGGGGAGGAAACCGGAGTACCCAGAGCATGGGGAGAACATGCAAACTCTGCACACACAGGGTGGAGGCAAGATTTGAACCCCCAACCCCGGAGATGTGAGGCAAATGTGCTACACTGGTAGCCCGGATTTAATGATTAATTAAATGATTTAATGACAACATACTTAAATTATTTAAGTTTGACTGCATTACTATAAAAATGTAAGTAGATTCTACTAATTTGTAGTTTGAATGTGTGAATAACTTTAAGTTAAATGGATTAAAATGATTAAGTTTTTGTCCTGACCACACCTCCCCACTCTTTAGCTGTTGCAGTCAGACGACGCCATTTTCTTGCGCTTGCAAGTGAATTTGAGGAGCTGTTGGTGAGTATAACCACTAAGCCACCATGTCCCCCTTACTTCATTCAAAAACTTCATATAAAAAAAAGCCAGATCACTAATATATAATTTCCCCACTACCAACAGCAGTTTAAAACAGAAAAAAAGTGAAAATATGGGTATTGTGTCAAAAGTGGAAGTAGCTCATCAAGATTCTACTAGAATTTTAAAAAAGTGTTGACCCTTAAATGTACTTATCTTTTCAAATAACTTTTTTTTTAATCAACATGGTCTTGCATTTGAAACAGTTCCAATGTTCTACTCACTACTTCCCGTTTGTAAAGTTAGACTTTTTAACCTCACATATAAAACAAAAACAAACAAAAACATAACTTTATTATATTAGGAAAAAGTGACTAATAAGCAGTCCTTGCTCAAAGATGATAGGTGATGGTGTCTGTACAAATTGGTATGCATTTGATTGGATGTTTTAAATAAAGTTGAAATGTACAGAAACATGATAATGAAATTTTGAGAGAGTTGAATAGAACAGAGCTACAATGTATATAATTTTCATCTAATCTTTCAATTTAATATTTTTAATAATAAAATAATATTTTATGAGCAACAAAAGGCACTGCTTTGTCAGTCCACTAGAAGAACTACATTCCTCTACCATGTTTCACACTTGCACACATCGAGCCACTTCATCCTTTGATCCACATAAACAAAAACAAAAACACAAGGAGTGCAAAGAATAAAATGGCATGCTAAAAGGTGTATTTCATGATGATGTGGTGATATCAGTGTGTTAGGATTTATGCATATATGTAGACCTGTATATTGCACCACCATTATTATTTATTTATTATTTACACATTGCAGACATATTAACAATACTAGTCACTTTTAATATAGTTTGATTGAACCAACCATAATCATATTATTTTACGTAAATAATATGGATGAAGTTGCACAAATCTGCTATCATGATATTCCAAGATGTGGCTATTTTGATGTAAACTATGTAAATAGGTACTCTTAGAAAAAATCCTTGACCAGGATAAAGCAATTACTGAAGATGCTGAAGATGTACTCATGAAAGAAAGAAAAGAAAAATCAGCTAAGCATACTATAACATATAAGCATATACAGTATAATCATGTTTCATTGTTTATTTATTGTAATATTTACATAGATAATTGCTTAGTCTGTCTTCCTTTTTTAGAGGAAATGAATAAACAACAGACTTTTCTTATACCTCTTCAAAACACTTATTGTTTCAAGCTTTTACGTCACTATAAAAACAACATAAATGGGCAAGGTCTGAAGCTCGATTACATCGGTATGAATTAACTTCTGATTAAGACCAAACTCTCTAAACCCATCGGCTCATTTACATTCTGCAGGAGGACAACAAGTGGCTTTGAAATTGACCCCTCGTTTTAATTGGTCCTTGCAATTACGAAGAGAAGAGCCTTAATGAACCCTTAACATTTCATTAGCTGGTCTCCGCCTTACCTCTGTGACCTGAGAGAAAGCCCATAAATCCGATAATTGTGGAAAACATAACTGAGTGCCTTATAAATAACAAAGACCATGTTGTTCAATGGTATTTTCAATATTTACTTTGAATTCATTCTGGATTATTTATTTAGTTATTTTTTACAATGCATTTTAAAAAGGGTTGCAGCGATACTGAAAGTAAGGTCAATTGCTCTTTCATAGTGTTAACCGTATAAAATTAAATCCAGATGCCACATATAATGTAACTGCAAGAAAACATTTACCACTTACATTATTTTGCATTTCTAGCTATATCCTTGAACTATATCCTGTCTGATCTGTAGGTCACTTTTGATTAAAGCATCTTGCACATGGATGTAAATATGGAGAGGAATCAAAGTGATAATGGATATCCATCAGCAGGCAATTCAGTTGAAGAAATACAAATACAAATATTTTAAAACACTTGCCAGAAAGGTTCACAAGCATCTGGTTGAGACTACATATAGGCATCATGAACATAACAAAAATGTAATGTGAGCGGAAGATGTTTATGTTCAGGTGGTGCTGAAAGTAGCTGAACCGCTCATGACAATGAAAGACCACACTCGTTCTTAATAGCTTTCTGGTCAGGGTTGCTGTGGTTTAAATTAAGCTACTAGTTTATATTTTGGGTAATAGAACCAACCAAATTCATTAGAAAATATATGACACTAAACATATCTCTAGCTGACATCAGTTATGAACTTGAGTGATGTAACTGAGGTTGAGGAACTGACAGAGCCAGAGTTACAGACCACACTCACAATGCTGCTATTTGTACCTTTTTTCCAGTTTAGATTTTTAATTTAGTATTTAATCTAAAGAGAAGTAGGTCAGGTTTTCATTTCACTGCAAGTTATATGTTGTGTATAATTGTGTATGTGACAGATAATTGAAATCTGGAAATTAGACTTAAATCCGAATACAGATACAGATATAGACATTTGGAACACAGATAGAGATACAGTGGTATTGCATAACAATGATGGAGTGAAGGCAAAACAGAAATCATTTATGAAATTCCATGTTGGATTCATGAAAAATACATGGTTTATGCCTATCATAAGTTCACATATCAAGGCATGGGGGCAACTTCCAAGGAATTATAATGAGGTTTGGATTTGGAACATATGAATCGCAACGCAAGGAAAGATAAGAAAATCAATTCATATATGATCACTGCTCTCAACCTATTAATTCATAACTCTGAATACATTTTGGCTCAGGAGTCCTGTCTTGCCTTTGCATAGCCATAAATGTAAGTTAAGAGATACTAAAACAATTGCGAAAAACCAATAAAAACTTTGCTTTGTAAAACTGTAGTGATAATGTATGAATATTTGTACAACAACATATTTACAGCCCCATTTATGGTTAAAAATAGCATTTTATCCAAGTTTACTGTAATTATAGTAAACAGAAAAAGCACACATTAGCGTGTCTAGATGCTGGCTGTCGGTTTATATCACATGTCCTGCCTAAATAAACCCGGCTTCGATTATTTGATAGTTTGGACACCTAATGTGTATGTTTTTTAAAATGCGTTACATGCCATTGCAGTATATGCTCTAGCTTTTGTAGCAAGAATTTTCAATATATATATATATATATACAGTCAGTTCTTGAAGTTGATTTGTTGGAAGCAGGAAAAATGGGCAAGCATAAGGGCCAAATTGTGATAGTTAGATGACTGGGTCAGAACATCTCCAAAATGGCAGGTTGTGTGGGGTGTTCCCTGTATGCAGTGGTTAGTACCTACCAACAGTGGTCCAAGGAAGAACATCCGATGAACCAGCGACAGGGTCATGAGCGCCCAAGACTCACTGATCGAAGGCTAGTCTGTCTGGTCCGATCCCACTGAAGAGCTACTGTAGCACAAATTGCTGAAAAAGTTAATGCTGGCTATGATAGAAAGGCGACCCCTGTCCACTGCTGAAACTGGACCATGGAGCAAAGGAAGAAGGTGGCCAAAAGAATTGCTGGACAAACACATCCGATTCATGGAGGCCCCACCTCACAACTTACAGGACTTAAAGGATCTTTTGCTAACATCTTGGTGCCAGATACCACAGCACACCTTTAGAGGTCAGATCAGAGATGTTTTGGTGGCACTATTTTATATTATTCAAGAAATTAAGTATTTATCATTCCCTCTGTAGTACAGAGATCCCTTGAAAAGAGAGAAGGGAAAGAATATGAACTCAGTGCAGCAGCTAGAGGCGGTTAATTCCTCACAAACTGGATTTTAAAAGAATAGGGCAGCAGGTAACACAACTACCATAACATGATGAATCTAATCATATAATATGGAATGGTATGTTATGTTATGCTGTAACTGGTGTTTTAAAAATCTTGATCCATGTGCCCATTTTGAACACAAGTGTCACTGCACAACCTTGCATTAGGTGTGAAGAATCCAAGTCCAAGTACACTTCAAGAGTACACTATGTAGTTCTATTTCACCATGTCCAGCCACCAGATAAATTATGCCAACTATGTCATGAGGAACAGAATTCACCTTAGGACTAAGTGGAAAGGTGTTCAGAGGTGCTGCTGCAGTCAGACCACTAGGGGGATGATAGAAACATTAGGAAATAACCTGGAGAACATGCTTGATGGTTGAGTCTTGGTGTCCTGCCCAGCTATAGACTATGGTGATGATTTCCATCACCCAGTATGCCAGCCACTGCTAAGACAGGGGAGACCCTCACGCATCCTGTCCCAGCATGCTGTCCAACCCTGCCAGAGAAAGCCTCAATCAGCAATATGTTGACTTGGCTTTGGCAAGGAGGTCCAACTGTGCCTTGACAAACCTTTCCCAGATCTGGGTTACTACGTCCAGGTGCAGATGTCGTTCTCGTGGACGTACGCGCCATCTCGGCAGTGCATCTGTTGCATCATTGTACAGCCCCAGAGGATGAGTTGCTCTCCATGGATGGTCCGATTTCTTGGGTATACAATCTATAGAAAGGCAATTGATGGTTGATAAAGATGGCCATCGCAACATTGTTTGAATGGACTAAAATGTATCTTTGAATCAGTAACAAATAGATAAAGATATATCCATATTTCTGAAGCATTTCCCAAACATATACACTCACAGTATTTGAAATTAATTACTTAAATTGTTTGTGCTCTGTGTAATTAGACAAATGTTAATTACTTGTTCTTGGAACTGAATATGTTTGCAATGCACCAGAGCATTTCATTATTAATAAGGGAAGTAAGCATTATATGATTTAATAGCTTTGATTTAATAATTCTCCAAGCACATTCAGACTTTTTCTTCTTCCCTTTTTAGGCTACAACTGAGTTTGTTAGTTTGCTCTGTTCTTTCATAATTAGGAAAATTGATCGTGTACTTGGATGGCTGTCTTGATTTGTTTTGCATTTTGATTCCAAATGCATTCAGAAGAAATCCAAGTGAACACTGGCAGAACATGCGCAAAGACTCTGACAGTAACCCATTTATTTATTTATTTTTAGAAAATATATTATACGTGTACCCTTATTAATCAGATATTTTGCTTGTTGCTGAGATCAAAACATTGTCCTTTCAAAAAGCATTAATCAGCTTGACAGACCTTAACAGAAAATAAACTCATGGCTAAGAATCATCACTTGGGCCAGAATGCTGCATTTACAATCTACTATGTTCTAAAAGAGATTTAGTGGATTTTATCTGAAGGTCATTTAATTCATGTGTGTGTGTGTGTGTGTGTGTGTGTGTGTGTGTGTGTGTTTACTTCATCTATGTGCTGTGTCTGTGCTTTGTCCTTTCAATGAAATTCATTTATAATGTGCCAAAACAGACAGGTGACAAATTGAAGAAAAAGCCAACATAAACAATCTTAGTACTGTAAGGTGTAGGCCACTCGAGCCACCAGAACAGCTTCAATGCAGCTTGGAACAGAATGATGTTTTGATGATCAGGACACTCTCTAATACGTCGCTGCAAAATTTCCCACTGATGTTCAACCGGGTTGAGATCTGATTACCATAAACGCTATAGCATAAGAGTTTTTTTTAATCATTGCATACTCCTGAAACTATTCAGCGAGCCTTGTGGATGGGGACGTTGTCACCAAGGAATAGTCCACTCCCATTAAGATGGAAATATTGCATCACAGGATGAATTTCAGCAGTCAAAATAACTTTGTATTGATTTGCAATACAAATTTGCAGGCATTTTTGCACTTGATCATAAGTTTCATAACTCAGGATATGACATGCTGAAATGAGATAAAGATTACTATAATGGTGTGGGTTTAAATTCGGGTTCAAGTTTATTATCAAGTGCACAAGCACAGAGTACAATATGCAGTGAAATAATTACTCTACAACAGTAGATATATACAGAATTGTCGACACGAGTGGAGAGTGCCAAAGTTTTACAAGTTATATTTTGAGTGTTGGGTAACCATTGTTTATAAACCAGTTGGTTTATAGTGGCAAGTGTCTACAGGAGAGTGTAAAACTACAAAACTTATCATTCAGAAAAAAGCTACATAATGCTGCAAATAAAGGATAGAAAAGTGATAGAAAGATGGTGTCCTTGAACCTGAATATGTGTGTGTGTGTGTGTGTGTGTGTGCTGATGGACTTAAGCCAGAAAAGGCATAAAATGTTCAAAACAATCTTCAAAATTTACTGTAGAATAAAGAAAGAAATAAAAAAAAGAATCCAATTTTATTTAGATTCAGAAAGCATAAGAACAAAATACTATAATTGATGTCAATCTGACTCTCACATAAGTCTGAATATGACAATTGAGAGAACATCGCCATTCTGTAATATGTGGTGATTTGGCTCTAAAAGCACGGAGAGAAAGAGGTTTGAATGACACTCCAGGCTTTGATGCCGAGAATGTCCTGAAAATAAACAACACATGGCACGTATGATTGCTTCTTTGAATTACAATTTTAGCAGCCCAGTAATAAAGGAAATGAAAAAGGAAATCAACAATAGGATAGTGCTCTATCATTATAGGGACTTAACTTTTGATACACTCATCTATAACCTATTGGAGATTGTACACACTACACACACACTAGCCAATTTAGTAGATAAACTTACCTTGATAATCTACCTTGTAGATGTTGATATACTATGTCCATTGGAAAGTATGCTCACGTCTGTTTATACTCACTCTCAAGATATGTAGCTTATATAATAAAACCAACAAAGCACTAATTGTCTGTTTGAGCTCACTTATTATGCCTTTAATGTGGCATGATGAATTAACATCAGAGAAACACTCTCTTCAGTTGTTGTACTACATCTGGTGGGACATGAAGGCTTGGATAACTAGAAATTAAATGCTTTATATGCTCTGTGGGAAACAGGGCATGTGGGCAGTAATGCAATTTATCCAGTACCCACTGGACACATTTAGGATTAGGTGTTTTTAATTGTCTACCTGAGGAAATGTCATAATATGGTTACGATGCAACATTTCAGCCCCTTGAGGGTATGGTTTGAGGGTAATTGCTTTGGAAATATAAGCTGTTGAAGGATATTAAACAATTTTAGCAGCCAGAGAACCCATTACTTACTTACATGGATTCTTTATATACTGCTCCATACACAAACACAAGCAATTATGATAGTTTACAACAGTTTTTACAGTCAATCTGTCTGTTTCTGCAGGTGCATGATGGCATTCCTGTGTATTTCTATGTTGTTGTTTTGTGCTGCATTTGTATTTTTGTACTCTTTTTGTATATGTTGTAACACAATCACACTAACTTAACTAACTTGCCAGTAAACCGGGTTACTAGTTTTAATCTACATGCTCTACTGCATGCTGGTTTAAATTACATAATTTACCTAATGTTATCTTGGTTGCTAGCAACTTTGGCTTTATACCTTGTAAGTTACCCTTATGTTAGGTGGCTTTTAATGACCTAGATTACTGGTTTACACAATATAATCATAGCCCCTAATGTTAGCTAGTGTAACAACACCTAGACTGTGGTTAGATAATAGTGGGTGAATTTATTTACAGTTGCAACTTATAAGACAGTATGAAACAGAAACAGGAATGAATAATAATAAAAAAAGACCTCAAACCTAGAACACACATGCAGACACACTGTCATGGAATTCTTGATGTCAGCTGTAACAAAACCTATAGACTGAAACTTTAAGGGCTTAAACAGAGACTACTTCAAACGTCAGAGAGCTTCAGAGGAAGTTGCAAAGCATTGGGACTGTGTGAATGAACTTGGCTAAAATAGCATCCTTAATTGGCTGTGGAATATAACAATGCCAAGGCCAGGACTGTTGGCACAATATGGCGAGTTTATTACAGAAGTCACCCTGGCAGTATCCACAATAATTGCAGAGATACCTCCATTACTGCTGGTTCAATTTCTCCACCAAACTGTTGGACTGGGCTGATGACTGAAACTGAAACTTTAGGATCATCTTGATACCCAGGTGATAAATGAAGGCCTTAATTAATCAGCCAAGTGAACTAGGTTACTCAGTCAGAGGTGATGTCGTTAGGGAGACCAAATCAGTGGAAGATGTGCTGGAACATGGCCTCTGCAGTCTGACCTGTAAGAAGGATCAGACAACATACTAAAAAAATACTGATCAACCACTTCCAGTTTGGTGGTGTTTCCTCTGGACTAGAAGATCAGAGAGTCCAACAAGAAGTGAGATCAGGGTCTTTGGGGTACCAGCAGGGGTGCCATCTTTTAAATAACACTTTTTGATCCCAAGGGTAAATAAGAAAAATAAGACATTTTTCCTGCAAGTAACTGTCTTAGATATAGGAAACAGGGAACATGGGTGACAAACATGCAAAGGTTAGGCCACTGATACAATTTAAATAAACCATTACATACCTGTGGAGCATGTCACAGAGCATCTCATGAATGATGTATTCTGGTCTTCCCCCTTCCAGAAATGTGGAGTAGTGACCACAGTTTTAGATCTTATGTGGTGGAAGTTTGGTGGCACCTTGCTCTATGGAGATGGAGCTGCACTATATCTGAAGACCAGTGTCCAGTGCCCCCACAGTAGAGACACAAGCCCTCCCTCAACTATCTGGCATACTTCTTCTGATAAAGTCAGGTTTGATTCACCACCCTGGCATCCATGGTGTGGGAAGGAGGACTCTCCATTAGATGACTTATATAGCAAATGTGTGTTTTTTTTTTTTTTTTGCTATCTAAGCATGTTACCCAGATGTACTGAGACACAAGTCCTCCCTCAACTATCTGACATACTTCTTCTGAGACAGTCAGGTTTGATTCAACACCCTGGAATCCATGGTGTGGGAAGGAGGACTCTCCATTAGATGACTTATATAGCAAATGTGTTTTTGTTTTTTTTTGCTATCTAAGCATGCTATCCAGATGTATTGAGTGAGAACAGCTGTGGAGTGATAGGTAGTTTGCTATCAAACTTGTATCCTGTTTTTTTAAGCAACCTGGACACTCTTTCACACAATAATTTCTATCAAGCTTGGCTAACAATTTACAAAAAATAGCCCAATGTTAGTTAGCTTGTTATCACACTGGATGACTGGGTTACACAATATAATGGTACTTACAATGAACAATAATGACTACTAATGTGACTACTATTAGTGACTACTTGAGTAGTATCAAAGCTGCTACTGAAGAACTTTTTTGTACTATTTATGAGAAAATATAGATGTAGTTTGTGGCCAATGCGCTTTTTACACAGATGGGAAAATAATAA
Source organism: Cranoglanis bouderius (assembly GCA_023630585.1). NCBI lineage: Eukaryota > Metazoa > Chordata > Actinopteri > Siluriformes > Cranoglanididae > Cranoglanis > Cranoglanis bouderius. Next base: position 10,707,004 of record CM042552.1, read on the forward strand.
TAATCCAATGAAAAATTGCTCTTCTTGAAAAAACAAGCTGCAAACACTGATGTTCAAAAGTACAAAATAGTATTATTGATGTCAACCCAGCTTCCACTTCACTCAATCCTGAAAATGAGCTCGAATATGTCAATTGCTAGCATCCCACAGTTCTGTGATATGTGGCGAGTCGGCTCTCAACGACACTCACCAACACTTCAGGCTTTGAAGAACAAGTCTGCAAGCAGTGTGTTTGTAAACAAGCATTTAAGGTGCAGAGATAGACCAAATATTGTAGCTGTAATGCTTTAGGCAAACTGATGATTATGCATTCCCGCAATTGCCTCAGAACATCCAGCTTTGATTCCCTGATGATGATGGATTTGATGTGCATCTGAAGGGCAGGAAGAAAAATGAAAAATCGCTTACCAACAATCAACTCCAAAGGGAAAAAATATAATGATCATGCATCATGAAAATTAAATATTATGGGGGAATGATGCAAAACAGCATCTAGGGTCTGGCACTGAGAATGAGAATGAGATTTGTTCTCTCTCACACACCTTTTCTCTCTTTTCTCCTTTTTTTGTCTTTCCTTTACTGTTTATGTGGTAACTTCATAGCCACAAGATGTACTACTTCAAGATGTATATATATATATATTTTTTTTTATTTCAAAATTATGCTCAGTTTCTTCATTTGCTCCCCCTGGCTGGCACTAAGGTGCAATTGGAAATTGCAGAACGTTTAACAAGTAATCATAACACATATGGGTATAAGTTCCATATAAAGGTTCAGGAATATGCATATACTGTATATATACTTATATAATGTTTATATTCGCAGCTGTAAGTGCTAGATCTTTAGAACATCAAAAAACAACAACAACAACAACAGTCAACTCAGGAATTCTGGAGGGCACAATAATTTAGCACGTTTACATCGCACCTCGGGGTTGTGGGTTCAAATCCCACCTCTGCCCTGTGTGGAACTTGCGTGTTCTCCCTTTGCTTCAGGGGTTCCTCCGGGTACTCTGGCTTTACAGTCCAAAGGCATGTGTTGAAGGCTGATTGGCATTTCCAAATTGTCCATAGTGTGTGAATGTGTGCGATTGTGCCCTGAGATGGGCTGGCACCCTGTCCAGGATGTCCTACACCTTGTGTCCCAAGTTCCCTGGGATAGGCTCCAGGCTCCCCCATGCCCCTGTAAGATAAGCAGTACAGAAAATGGATGGATGGAACTCAAAAATTCTGGACTATCATAGCATCAAACTGAAACCTTATTTTGAGTATTTCATTATGTCAAATAGAAAATTGCCCTGTTACAAGAAAATGTTTGAGGCATAGGTGAATAACACCATGATGTTATTTTCTGAGGAAATGGTTATATCATAGCCACTTACAAATGTTTACTGACAGAGGTTTTGCATTTTTGTTTAATCATAATCAAATAATATAAAAACAGCAAACTCATTATTTTATTTAGGTAACTTTCTCCTCAGAAAGATGGATTAAAAGAATTAAGTCAGAAGAATTATCAATATTAAAATTAAAATTACTGATTAAAACAGTCATTTGATGATTAGTTATAGAGAAGGATAATATTTTGGCCAGGTCTGGTAAGAATGAAGATGTACTGTATATTTAGGTAGGCTGAAGACCATCATTAGTACTACTGGCTCTTGACTAAAGAAAAAGGGTTCCAAAGCTAAAATTCCATAAGGTATAGATAAAATGCAGTCAATATCATAAATGATATTGTCACAAATAAGGTCATTTACAGTACATGTTTTGTTGGTTAATGTTTTTACATTACATTCTAAGACTTTTTCTTTAGCAGTTTTGTTCCATTAGGTTACCTAAAAGGCAAGTTCATTGAAAAAAACAGTGCAATCAATTTCATCCATCACCCTCTGATCCTTGTGGAGTGCTTAGATTTATTCAGTATAACCTGAATAGAAGAGTAACAGTTTGTGTCAGAAGAGTAGATATTAGTTTTGTTAACTCCTCTATTTTCACATCACGTTCGACTGATTGCCTTCTCATAGTTCGCTGATACAATTGTAGACCTGCGGTGACTCAGATACAGAACATCTTAGCTCGAGAAACAAGGCCTTTCCCAGAAAGTATCCCACTTGTCAATAAAAGATAAATTGATGTCCTCAGTCTATTTTAAGTCAGCTTTTTAACACACAGAGTCTGCTAAAGATTTCATTCCCTTTCCTAAATATGTATAGAAAACCAGAAATTACTATGTTGGTTTCTTTATATTGTCCAGCATCATTAAGATTTTTTTTTCACATTTATGATATCACATGTTGTTTACTCCTACATATATTATGATAATTCCAATATACTTGTGTTTGTCAAAAGCTGTGGGAAGCAGCTGACTCGAGCGCAAGGAAAACAGGTGATGTGAATTATCCTTTAGCTACAACCTGGTTCAGGTTTTATACAATCGAATTATGCTTATTAAAACATTTTCCAGTAGAAGGGCAATGAAAAGCAGAGAGCCAAAAGCTTCATATTGGTTTATTGACATAATAAATAAGCATAACTACAGGCCTAGCCTCATCAAATATTTATGTGTGTTGTCATGGTTTCATCCCAATTTGCTTCCATGGCAATTAGGCAGATTGATTTAGAACTGTGATTAAGTTTTTGACTAGAAAAATAAAGTGTCAGTTCTCATGCCTGCCAAAAAATCTAAAATATAATGGAAATTTAAATGATTTTCAGTTTCATTTATAAGGATAATTTATAAAATTGCATGTAAAACCACAGGTATAAAATAGAAGGAAATATGATAGAATGTTAGGCAAATGTATACAGCTTAAATCAGAAAAAGCAAATTACAGTTTTGTTCTTAAGTATGTATAATGTATATATTCTGTACATACCACCAAATTACTGTACATTAATTTGAGAATTTATAGTTCTGTAGTGTAATTATCTGCTGTGTAAACTAGACAATGCAAAAATAGGTGTGTGTATATGTTTGTCATTTCACTCGTGTGCTTGTTGCACTGAATTCCAGGTGGACTTGAGCAGACGAGGGTTGAGTTTTTTGCTCAAGGGCACGGCATGACCAGGTAGAGCCACCAGCCATGGATTCTGACCTGGACCTGTGGGTTCAAGCCTGGAATCAGCTACGGGAATTAAGCTGTTGAATGAACTTGATGCCAAAAATCTTTAATGCAGTACATGAAGGAGCTGATTTGATAAAGAAAGAGAATGATTTCATGATTTCAGGTTTTATACAAATGACAAACCTTTAATATTATTACTTTTTCTATTAAGGTGGCTCATACCAATATTTATTTATTTGTGATCACATGTTCATGTTGGATTGGATGCTTTGATCACAAAAGTTGTAGTTAGTATAACAGCAGTGAACTATTATTTTGTGGTGCAGTGTAAATTGAGAGATGAACCTGGAGGTAGCTTATAACCAAGGATTTCTCATAATCTAGTTTGCCAAATACCTAACAGCATGAAAATACAGCTACCTGATCTGCTAAATCAGATCTCCTACGATTGACAGAATGCACTGAAATATACAGAATAATCAGTATATATATGATAGCAATAATGTGTGTGATAAAGAAAGAAAGAGTATGCTTGGGTGTGCATGTACACTTACCATCATCATGCAAATACAGATCAAGAACTTCGGGTAATGTTCATATCAAACATCAGAATGAAGAAAAAGTGTGATCTATGTGACTTTGATTGTGGCATGGATATTAGTACCAGATGGGCTGGTTTGAATATTTCAGAAACTGCTGATCTCCAGCAGTCTCCAGAGTTGTGCTGCTGCCACATGATTGGCTGATTAGATAGCTGCATGAATGTGCAGGTGTACAGGTGTTCTTAATAAAGTGGACGGTGAATGTATTTACATTTATCAGACATTATCTGTCAAAATTTATTTGCTAAAATAGTAGACTATTTAAAAGTAATGTGTAGCATTTTCAACTTACCATTGGATATGCAATATATGTTAGGTAAATTGGATATAATAAGAAGTAAAAGAAAACGGTAAAGACATCTGCCTTCCTATTCAGAAAAATTTGTTGAATATCCCTATTACTAAGCAGGGATTAAAGTACAATGCAGTTTTGAATGTAATTTCTTCCCATTAGTTCACTGGTGCAAATCAATTACGACAAACCTAAAGGTACCTTCGGCAACTATCCATGAAATAGAAATAGTGTTTTAGCCAGTATGATTGCTTTTGCACAGTATGCATATTTTGTCTAACCAAGCTTGCATTTGAGGCACTCAAAGCAAAAGTCACTGGTTTCAAATTGACTTTCAAACTTCAAAGAGGAATTTCAATGAAATTTTAAGAGCATTCAAAAAGGCCCTCAAACATTTGCCTATCTGGGTCATAAATACAGAGAAACAGCTCCTATATTAGCTCATATAGGGATGTGATTATTAGGAAATTAGTTAAATCTTGAATGTTATCACTAAGAGCCAAAATGCAAAAGTGACACACACTCAATGGACCAAATAGGCAATGGAAATGAATGCACATGTTACAACTCTCGCCTGGAATCCATGTGTAATGAAAATCCAGTGGGCTCACCCTCAGCATTTTCACAGCAGTGATTTGGGTGATGAGAAAGAAAAGGGCTCAATTAAGTAGACAACAATGATAGTCAACATTTTTGAGGAGTCTGAAGTTGGTATGCCAGTCAGTAGGATAATTTGCTAACGAAGGTAGATTGTGTGGTGTGCTCTTTATGCCAGTGATCAGTTCTTCTGTCAAGAGGGGGCAGCTAGGGAAGTTGTCTCAGGCCTATACCAGATGGGGGCCCATGGGTTACATTGTCATGTGGAATAGGCCTGTCTGATCAAAATATGTTAGTCAGTGAAGTGTGTTTTTCCAATGCACATTTGAAAAAAGGATCAGCCCAAACAAACAAAAAAAATAAAATGAAGAGAACTTAGTTTGAAATAAGTTTCCACCAACTTGAAAAATTACCCAGTAACCATGAAAACACAAAATGCATTCAGTGAACAATTGATAATATTAGCTGCAGCATAATTACTAGTGTAGTTCATCCCCCTTGAAGTGAAGTAAAAAAAAAAAAAAGGCCTAAATTGCATTCCTACTACATTCCTGGAAGACCATGCCTCTGTATATGTAATGTCCCAAGCACAGTGAGAACAAACATACCCTAAATCCTGGACAGCTCAAACTGTCACTGCCATTAACTCCTTCTCCTTTTTGCCTATGGCGCCATGTCTGTGCTGTTATGCTAAGAATTAGCATTGTATATTATACATTCCCTTTACACTCCCTGGGCATAACACATCATGGATTCCATGGCAGAGTTTTTTTTCTTTAATAAGCCTTCATTCACACTGCACTTTTGAGCTATTGAAAGTATGTGTCTTTTCCATTTGTACATTAATACAACTGTAAGTGCAAATGCTTCGTAATTGCATTGGGACTCTTAGGGGTAAAAAGCCAGACACAAAGTAGTTAAGCACTTAATGTACAGTGTAATCACTGTATTATATAATGTAATTATCCTTTAGTTTGACATCCTTTTGGGTCTAAATCAATTATAAAAGAGTGTCTTTGTTTCATTGGTTATGAAATACAATTTTGACTAGATTCCTTATACTTTACCAATGTAAGTACAATTGTATGAACTCCAATTTAGAGCAATGTAGAGAATATGAGGAGCAAATAGGATATAAAGATTTCTCATACAGCTATAAATCATTTGTCTCTGAGTTGAGAAATTCTTCTCAATAAGGTTAAATTATAAGTAGACGCATACAATAAAAACTTAGATTAATAATGACTATTATGGTACCTGGTCATACATCTAAAAAGGCTATGCTTACAAGTTGTGCTTATAACTTCAACAGCTAATGACCAGACAAATTCCAAGCTTTCACAACAAATTAGACATACTGTAGATTTTAGCACAAACCTTTGTGTTGCATGTGATTTTTGGCAGACATACAGTAAATTGGCAATGCGGTCTTCCACATTGTTTAATCCAGATCATATGCCTTTCCTCTTGTGTATTTGGTTTAGGAAATAGATAAAACTTCACTCCTTTCTTTTTTTCCACACATTTTATGATACACCTGGACACATCATCAATGATGTCATCAGGTGTTTTTTTGGTCTTTTATCATTAGACGTCCTTGCCCATATGATCAAACCAGGGTTGATCAACTCCTGATATGTCAAGGTGGTGCTACATACCTGCAGCTTTTGATCCACAGCCACCTAGAGGCAGTTTCATCTTTAATCATCACCATCTGTATTGCCCTTCACTTGGTGGCTCCTGTGATGTCCAGCACGATGTAGGATATGGATTAGTTGGCAAATTCTCTGCACCCAACATCAATGGGCTCACACCTCACTCAATACCCGTTGCTGCTGCGAGGCTCTACTATATCAGCATACTTTACCCTCTTCCTTTCATGGAATGGACCATGTGGTCCTCCTAAGGAATGGTAAGTTCCAAGAGAATGACCTGATTGCTGGTTTCGGACAGCAGCAATATGTCTGACCCCAGTGATATTACTGTAACTGTCTCTGGGATTAGAGCTGCTACCCCAGATCACTAGCCATTGATTGGTAGTGTATCATTCAACAAGTAGAAATTATGGTGAAGATGAAGGAGCTTCCTAAAATTCTCAGGGTCAGCAATAAAAAAACAGAAGAAAAAAAGAAGGGTTGTGTGTATGATCCCAAGAACTCCATATACACAGTGAAGTACAGAGGTTGAAGCATCATGATATGGGCCTGCTTCTCTGCAAAGGGTAATGGGGGATTACATGTCATTAAAGAAATCATGACTTGGGCAATCTACCCAGATATTTAGAGTAGAATTTAATCTCATAGCCCAGGAAACTGAATTGTGGGAGAAGATGAATGTTTCAGCAAGACAACGAGAGCCAAATACTGTATACAGTCAAAAATGCCTTGCATGGCCTAGCAAGTCTCCTGACTTGATTTTGTGAGGATTTTGTGAGTCTATCAGAGGAACCCTTATAACTTTGGGGAACTGAATACTTTTGCAATACTAATGTCTGAATACTTTTTTTTTTCATTTTCAAACATATCTTTGCTTATGCTCATAAATACATGCTGTTTTGTTCATATTTATAAGAACAAAGTCAAATTATACTATATATTTAAATTTGAAGTGGATATATTGTACACTGGAAGTACAGCATATTAAATAACAAAAAAATATTCAAATACTTATTTCTCCTCACTGTACCACATAAGACTTTTTTTTGTGGAGTGTTGTGGAGTGAATTGGAACTTATTGGTGGTCTTTCTTTTCCTGAAAACCAGTAATCTGGCTTTATAGGATCTCACACAGGCCTCCTACAGATCCTTTAGGATCCACCTGCTCCATAAGTTAAGTGTGTTTGTCAAAATCATCCATCAAGATTGTCCATTATTTTGGAAATTATTTTTGGAGAGACTTAACCTCAGACAGTGCCTTATTGGGTATACAACTTATTGAGTATTCCTCCTGGTGCTGGGACTGAACTGGCTCTGACCTTCTTGACCACCTCCTGAACCTCCTTCCAACCAGACTCCTTCATGTCAAACTCTTCACTTGGTACAGTTGGGTTCATTGGGGAACTGTACTGACCTATGTCTTGTTTGCATGCTTCTAGTAATGGTCAATCTCCTTTTCAGAACAGTTGAGTAGACTGCTTCTAGCCTACCAGCTTCTTCCAAAATTCCAAAAAGATTTGCTAGAATGACATTCCACTTCCTGGCCCTCTCCTTTCTCCAGCTTGATGCCACTCAGCCCTCATCAAGATCTGACAGGAAACTGTACAACTCTGAGAGAGCTCTTTCATTCTCATCTTCCACCTTGAACTGGTGTCTTCAGGCTCTTCAGCTGCTGTCTGAGCTGATGAATCTTAGTTGCTCTCTAGTTCATGGTGAGACTCTTAGTTTACTTACTGCCTGTGTTTGAAATGTATTACTGCTTTCTAGATTACTTCAGTAATTATGCTATTTTTCACTCTAAAAACATGGTAAGATTTAAATAACTGTGAAAAAGGGATCGACACCTTTTCTGCCAAACATACACTTATATATGTATGTTATATATATATATATATATATATATATATATATATATATATATATATATATATATATATATATATATATATATATATATCATTTAGCCAAGACCAGAAGAGAGAAACATCTAGATGAGTGTGGGGGACATCTATAAGTCTGTATCTCCATATTAATGAAGGATTAAATCAAATGAAGATTTTTAAGCTACCCTACTTGTCTTCCTTTTCCAAAGCTGTACCTCTGGCCTTCTGGGAGTCTGAAACTATTTGCCGTGTAATTTTGAACACAGGAGGATAAATAATTCAGCTGGGCTGCAATATTCATGAGGGAGGTTATTACGTATAGACAAGGCACCACAGGCTAAACAGGAATCACTGTCTTGCCAGCTGGCTGTCAGAAAACTTTCCAAACACAAACCCTCTGTGTGTGTGTCTCGGTCTTTCTCTTCATCATTAACACCATCTCTTTCTCTTTTAGTCTGCAATCTGAAAGGTCCCCTTTCCCTATCCGAGGGCATTAATGAGGGTCGTAACCTTCGCTTGAATGAATGCAAAAATAGACTTTTCCCCCCTCTCTCTTCTTCCTTCTTTCTCTGTCTCACTTTTTACTTTCATGAATTATTTATCTCTGTATTTGATCTGAATCTAGACTACAGTGCTAGTTATATTCAGCACCAAAAAGACTTTTAGGAAAGAGATAATGTTCAGGAGAGTTAGTAGAAGTGTACTATAATTGTGCAATTCACTCGCACTCATTTTCCTAAGTGAGTTTTATTCATTTTTTATTAAAGCAGAGTTTTCTCATTTCATTGGTTGCAAGGCTTTCAAGTAATAAAGATGTAATGCAGTGATTGTGATAAACTGCACTCATGCATAGGCACACACCTACTCACTGTCTTCTGCATATGACTGAAAAAATTTGCCCCTTAGTGCTTCAGCAAGCACAACCCCGGGCTGTATCACAATGCACACATTGTTAATTCAGCCAGAAACCATGGCACACCCTCAGAGTTGCATATCTCAGCTTGTATGTGTGTCTGCATGCGTGCCTACCAGTTTCGCACAAGCTAGTGGTTAGCATTTAGAAGAATTAAGAACTGTCAGTTCACCCTGACAGTCAAGGAAAGTCTTTAAATCTCAACGCTGCTGTGATCAGTCTCTGTCCGGCAGCTGAGCTGGAGAAAGATAGATGCATTCAATAAACATGGTCTTGAGGAATCTGCAGGAAATGATTAAGAGTGATAAATGATGGGCTGAGGATTTTTTTTTTTTACTTTTACCGTGCTTCATTTGACATCCATTATGCCTGTGATGTCCAAAATGCACACCGAGAGAAACAGTAGATGTGGCTGTCAGACATAATTATAGACTCCTGAAGTAACACAGCATGAAGCAAACCATGTGGAATACACAGAGAACTGGTGCCTTTTCTTTTAAACCTTCATAAAACCACAAAACTGTGTTTAAACATAATTTGAGATAAAAGGATGGACTTGATGAGCATAGACTCACAATAATAAACAGTTCATGCAAGGTTACTTAATAAAAAAAAGTTTGAAATGGTTTGTGCTTGGCTCTTGTTGCAACATTGCATGTACACAAATTTGCTTCAATTTAAAAAAATTTTTTAATGAAATTGAGATGGGTGAGGCTGTAGAATAAAAGAAGGTGAAGGTTTTAGCTTTCCTACCTGAAAATTGCTTTTGCATTGTTATTTCTATAAATAACAGATTATAATGCATCAAGAATCAAGAATGTATTGGGACATAACAGGGCCATGATGAGCTCTCAAGGCCTTAGAAACTTTCATTGTACGTGCTGAGCTCCTCCTCACCTTAACTGATGCTTTGGATGCACCCTCTGATTCTCCCTCGCTCTGAGACAGACATTCAATTTAGACGGTCATCCTCCCTTGACCCTAATGACCTTTCAACACTCACTGCAATGTTATTACTATATTTATGATCAGCTCGATGTTTGAGTTTTTTCACAAACCATATTTCGGTCAGTATGGAGACATGAAACACCTACCATATTCCTGAGTTGAGGTAAGCATGCAAAGGTGAGGAATTGTGTATATTGATTAAATACATTTAACTCTTGGGGTAGGAGCTTCTCACAATAGTTTGCTGGAAATGTTTGCTCATTCCCCCTGATAAAACTGGTGCAACTCAGTCAGGTTATAATTTTTCTGTTCACTCCACAAATTTTCTATAGGATTTAGGTCAGGGCTTTGTGATGGCCACTCCAATATTTCCACTTTGTTGTCTTTAAGCCATCTTGTTAAACTTTGGAAGTTTGCTTAGGATCACTGTCCTGCTGGAAGACTCAGATTTGATGGAGTTTTAACTTTCTGGCTGATGTCTGTCTCCTTCCTTATGATGGCATGTATTTTCTGAAGCCCACCATTCCCCTTTCCAGCAAAACACCATGCTGCCACCCCCCCATGCTTCACAGTCAGTCTGGTGTTCTCTCGGATTAAAAGCCTCATCTTTTTTTCCTCCATACTTAGCACTGATCATTATGGCTGCATAAATTCTGTTTCATCTCACCAGAGAACACTCCTTCAAAAGGCTGGTGATCACCTGCAAACTTCAGTTTGGCTTTTTTGAATGCCAGTCTTGCCAGACTAGGGGCTTATTCCTTTCATAGCGGGCTTTCAGGCCATGCTGATGTCGGACTGTCTTAATGGTGGATGTATATTTTGGTACCTGATTCCTCCAACTCCTTCACCAGTTTTTTGTTGTTGTATTGAGTTCTAGTTCAAGCTTTCAGACAAAGTTTGTTCATCCCTGGCAGTTAATATGTGCCTCCTTCCTGAACAATGCAGTGTCTGTGTGGTTCCGAGATTTTTGAATATAATTGTTTGCACAGATGCTCATGGTACCTTCAGTTGTTTGAAAATTGCTCCTAAGGAGCAGCTGGAAGGAATTTTTTTTTGTGATTTTGACTGAGTTGATTGGATTTTCCTACTGTATCAGGGGCAGAAAGGCACTGGATCTAAAGGTAAACCCTTAATTACTGCCATGGGTGCACTCCCAATTAACTCCTAATTATGACAATTGACCAGTCGAAAGTTTCTAAAAGTACTTACATCAATTTCTGGAGTCTTTCAGACTATTTAAAGTCAATTTAGTGTAATTTAGTGTAATTCTGATATAGTGAATTAAAGCTGAAATAAATCTGTCTCTGATTGGTTTAAAATGATCTTTGGTGTGAACACTTTTGGTAAAGAAATGCATGGTAACATTAATATGTGGAGTTGTGAAAAACTTCTGTATTGAAGTTTCTGATTGAACTTCTGTAGCCTAGGTATATGTAAATCTTGCCTACAACTTTAAATAAGACATGATAATGAATTCTATTAGTCATTCATAATAAGCTGAAAAAGGGTTGAAAGGGGGTATAAAATCCACCAACTACAAGCCCAGCATTATTTGTCAAACAACACAGTTTTGTGGATGTTCACTATTTATACAGTATCACCTTTCTTCAGCATAAAAAGTCAACTTCACCCAAATACTATATCAGACTTATTTTTTTATTTATAAAAAATAAGAACAAACAGTGCAGTTGTTGCTACTAAAGGCCAATTCACTACAAAATATTCTGCCTCACAATGATCTTTTAGTCATCAACACCAGCTTTCTGTACAATCGTGCACCTATCCATCGTGCTACATTACATCCTGCTACATTTATTCATGTGCATAAGTGAAGCATAGGCACAATAGAAATTCATACATAAAAAATAACATTACTGTATTACAATAAACAATATCAGTAAATTACTGTAACAGTAAGCTTACTCTAATAAACTAGTTACAGTAACATTACAGCAACAGTGTTGCCTGAACATTTCGGTAACACAGCACTGAAAAGTCTAATATTTAAATATTGAAATAATATACAGTGACAGAGGACAGAGACCAAAAATGTCTCTCGGATAGCTGGTTATTTCTACCACTAAAAGTGTTATACAATCAGAGTTCACTTACAGATTGTATATCATTAAGACAATGTCACAGTACTGCACTATGTACACGTCTTAAAGGGTTCTTAAAAGGAAGGATTGGATATTATTACAGCAGTATGCCTTACCACACCTCTGGATAATGTATTCATACAAACCCCGCACCTTTTTATAATTACGCTGCTCTGTGCCATGTTACCACCTGTACTGATGTTTATAAAGATACCAAAAATATAGAACACACCGTTCTTATGACTTGTTTTTGTGCATACTCTATAATCACAATAATAGAGCCTTAATTTGAGGCAGCACTTCTCTTGAAGACTGAACATTATATGGCACTTTAATAATTACAGGTGCATCTCAATTAATTAGAATGTCATGGAAAAGTTCATTTATTTCAGTAATTCAACTCAAATTGTGAAACTCGTGTATTAAATAAATTCAGTGCTCACAGACTGAAGTAGTTTAAGTCTTTGGTTCTTTTAATTGTGATGATTTTGGATCACATTTAACAAAAACCCACCAATTCACTATCTCCACAAATTAGAATATGGTGACATGCCAATCAGCTAATCACCTCAAAACACCTGCAAAGGTTTCCTGAGCCTTCAAAATGGTCTCTCAGTTTGGTTCACTAGGTAAGCCACAAACATTCATTGCCAAAGAAGCTGGCTGTTCACAGAGTGCTGTATCCAAGCATGTTAACAGAAAGTTGAGTGGAAGGAAAAAGTGTGGAAGAAAAAGATGCACAACCAACCGAGAGAACCGCAGCCTTATGAGGATTGTCAAGCAAAATCGATTCAAGAATTTGAGTGAACTTCACAAGGAATGGACTGAGGCTGGGGTCAAGGCATCAAGAGCCACCACACACAGACGTGTCAAGGAATTTGGCTACAGTTGTCGTATTCCTCTTGTTAAGCCACTTCTGAACCACAGACAATGTCAGAGGCGTCTTACCTGGGCTAAGGAGAAGAAGAACTGGACTGTTGCCCAGTGGTCCAAAGTCCTCTTTTCAGATGAGAGCAAGTTTTGTATTTCATTTGGAAACCAAGGTCCTAGAGTCTGGAGGAAGGGTGGAGAAGCTCATAGCCCAAGTTGCTTGAAGTCCAGTGTTAAGTTTCCACAGTCTGATGATTTGGGGTGCAATGTCATCTGCTGGTGTTGGTCCATTGTGTTTTTTGAAAACCAAAGTCACTGCACCCGTTTACCAAGAAATTTTGGAGCACTTCATGCTTCCTTCTGCTGACCAGCTTTTTGAAGATGCTGATTTCATTTTCCAGCAGGATTTGGCACCTGCCCACACTGCCAAAAGCACCAAAAGTTGGTTAAATGACCATGGTGTTGGTGTGCTTGACTGGCCAGCAAACTCACCACACCTGAACCCCATAGAGAATCTATGGGGTATTGTCAAGAGGAAAATGAGAAACAAGAGACCAAAAAATGCAGATGAGCTGAAGGCCACTGTCAAAGAAACCTGGGCTTCCATACCACCTCAGCAGTGCCACAAACTGATCACCTCCATGCCACGCCGAATTGAGGCAGTAATTAAAGCAAAAGGAGCCCCTACCAAGTATTGAGTACATGTACAGTAAATGAACATACTTTCCAGAAGGCCAACAATTCACTAAAAATGTTTTTTTTATTGGTCTTATGAAGTATTCTAATTTGTTGAGATAGTGAATTGGTGGGTTTTTGTTAAATGTGATCCAAAATCATCACAATTAAAAGAACCAAAGACTTAAACTACTTCAGTCTGTGTGCACTGAATTTATTTAATACACGAGTTTCACAATTTGAGTTGAATTACTGAAATAAATGAACTTTTCCACAACATTCTAATTTATTGAGATGCACCTGTATATGGAATTATGAACTTCACTTACTGTACTTAAAGTGCTTGGTCAGCATACATATAGAATACAGCATTAAACTGTGGGCACATGTTCTTTAGAGAATGGCACAAATTATCCAAAATGTGGGCATTATTTATTAAACCAGGAACACAAACTAACATAATGAAACACAAAACATTGTGCAGCACACAATATGGGTTTTATACAAAATACAATATCTCAGAAACAAATAGGCCTATAAATAATGTCAGTTTGAATATAATGACCAAAAATGTGTCCTGTGAGTGGGAAAACTCAGAAATGTTTCAATAAATAGGCAAAATCTTATTGGACACATTTAAACACATTATGCTAATATTTGAAGTTCTCTATGAACTATGCAGGTGTGTCTAATTTTTACAATAAACTTTGTTTCTGATCACTGTATAGCCATTATTATTAACAGCAATGCACTTTTATTTGAAAATGTAAATTACTGATCTGAAATAAGGCTACATTTCAGGAAAACTAATCAGTGTTGGTTGGTGTTTTCAGTTATCCTGGAAGCATTCTTTTCCTGTACAAATTTACACTGGAGTTTTAGCACTTCCAAACGAATATACTGTATGTGGCCAACAGTGTGCCAGCACTGTGTTAGCGAATCTTGATTGATTTGAAATCTATTCTTAGCTGGCATTTAACGTGAATGATTTTCAGCATGAGCTCCCTCTCCCTGCGCCATCCCCAATGCCTGATGCCGGACAGGACCTGCACAAGATCAGGATCGAACTTTTACCTTACACAACCCAAGAGGCCGTGCATCTGCCACAATCAGTCTCCCTCCACTGCTTCCCAAAATGAAGAAAAAGGAAGAGCAAGTGGCCATAAAAAAAAGGCTGGATGTCAGGATTTTCTGCAACACATTCACTCATGTCTCATCTTTCCTTATGGGTGAGGGAATGAAGAGTTTGATGCACCACTAAAAACACAATGACCTCTTTGGGAAATGAACCATGTGGTGGAGCAGATGATAGTGGTGGATGCATGCAGAATTATGATAGAAGTGGGAGTGTTGCTTGAAATGTATGCCTTAAGTAAAAGTAAATGCTTTATCCAACACTGCCGTTAATGTTTACCTGTTTAACAACAAATGCAAGTCAGTTAGTGATTGATTAGCATTTCATCATCCATTATTACTAACAATGATGATCATTTTCATACTCCATTTTAGTATTTTGGGGCTCAAATCTCATCTACTAAAGTTAAACTTTACTCTAAATTTAGAACTTTATGTGAACTTAGTAATCACAATGGGTATAAAACATGGTAGGATGATTGATTTCTAAGCTTATACCCAACTCGCTGTTCCCTTGATTCAGTCTAGCCTTTATAACCTTTTTATACTTTATAAAGCAGCATGAATAGAAGTGGGTTGACTCTTATCCACTATATTCTAGCTTAAATCACTGATGATCACAAGGCCCATGGGGTGAAACATCAATGCAGCATGACGACAAGCTAATTGTGGCTAGTTTTTTCAACCCTAACATTCCAAATAGTGCCCTACGGAGATGCGTGGCGAAGCAATTGGAAATCAGTGTGAGTTTTTTAGACATGTAGAAGAGACTGGAGGAGAGGCAAAGCAAAGTCGGCTGAAATAGAACAAAGCAGCATGCACAAAACTGTGGCTCATCTGCGAAGGGATTCATGCAGCTCTCTTATGTTCTCCTCTGAGTTGACTGAGTTGCCGGGGAACCATCTGAGCCTATATCATACTGATGCAGAATTAAGATATTCCTTTTTTTTTTAAAAAAAAAAAGGAAAAATCCTGGAAAATTCAGCTGAAATAAACATGAATTAATAGATATAGCAACCTATAACAAGTAGTAAGTGGAAGCCTACAACATGGGGTCATACTGTATTATGGATCGTGTGAATCCCTTTGAATGACAACAATAAGATTTAGCACATTGAAATGTGTTAATGGAAAATTTATGTCATTTGCAGATGGTGTACATATCCCTATAATTGTGATAATAGTGCTATTCGTGATCCAATGTCCATTTACTCTGCATGAAATCCCATCTCGGTCATTTATTCTTTATATAGGTCAGCCTGAGGATGTGATTTATGATTTTGCCCGGTTAAACTTCTTATCTGTCTGCTTTTATGCTTCCATTAAGGAGATCTGTTAGAGTTATTGATGGGCTTTGTCCAATTCATCATTTATGCCAGGTTTTAAAACCTTTTCTCCTCTTCTACACCTGTAGATAGATTTCTTATGACTCAATGGCCCTCGTTTTGACATTGCGATTCAGGTTTAAGTCCTAAAATTAAATTTAGATTTTAGATCTAGTTGACTGAATTTCTGATACAGTCCTGATTTCTGGCTAAAAAATAATGGTTCATATTACGTATATTGCTCAATCTAAGTGTAACTCTCTATCTATTACAGAATAATAGCCATAGTCATAACTATTCACAAATAGTTTTTCTAATCATGAACTGTCCTATTTCAGTGAGTCTGTACCCATGGTAGCCTCAGATTCCTGCTCCTGGCTGACAGGGGTGGAACCTGATGTGGTCTTATGCTGTTGTAGCACATCTGCCTGAAGCTCTGTCATTCTGCACTGCTTTTCTGCTCAGCATGGTTGTAAAGAGTGGTTATGTTTTGTCATCTGAGGTTATATCATTGTGTTAGAGTTACATTTACGGCATTTGGCAGACACCCTTATCCAGAGCGACTTACATTTATACATCTGAGCAGTTGATGGTTAGGGGCCTTGCTTAAGGGCCCAACAGTGGCAGCTTGGCGGTGCTGGGATTTGAACTCACGACCTTCCGATCAGTAGCCCAACATCTATTTATCTGATATATCTGAGCTACCACCGCTATTTGAGTAACCATAGTCTTCCTGTCTCCTCTGATATCTCACTTCAACAAAGTGTTTCTGCCTGCAAAACTGCACTTTTTTTTGCATCATACTGTGAAGAACTCACATAATTTGAGTAATGACATTTTCTTCAAAGATTAAACAAATTATTCATTTTTCTTGACATGACGACTCTCAGGTTACATCTCAGATTATTTTCCCCATTGGACTGGTGCCATCTTTACTAGAATTATTATTAAAAATAATAATCATTTGTAACATTTACATTAATATTAACAATTTACCCACATGTCCTACATCAGTAAAAACAAAGGATTGCAAAATATAAACTGTGTGGACCCTTGTATCTTTTCCTCCACTGAAACTGTTTTAACTGATTTAATGTTATTTCATGTTTTCATTTTGTGTTCAGTTTCTATTCCTTTTTTTCCCTTTTCATTTTTATTTTGAGCGAACTCAAAATAAACTTCCATAAAATAAAGCATGCTTCATGTGAATTATTTGTATATGAGGTTAAATTAAGGCATGTTGAATAATAAGTAAAGTAGTGGGCAGGAGCTAGTTTTCACTTTGCAATGGTTTCTATATAACTTTGATGAGTAAAGGTCATTGTGTATCTTATATTATATTTTCAAAATGGAATGTTGATCATCCTGCAAAATATTAAGACACAGCCATTTATTTAATTCTAAGAAATATATAATTTTCAGTTCCATTGCAGGCCCAGGAATAAAACTCTTTTGTGTCTTTTTGCCCTAACCTCCTCTACAACCTTCACTCTCAGCAGTTTCTCCTTCTTCTTTTATCTTTCTGCTGACATTCTTACTGACACAGTTGACAATTATCTCATTGATAAAGAGATTCCTAACAAAGAAATGGTCTGTAGGGAACTCAGTCCTTGGCCTCAGTGAGTTCTAAAGCATTCAACCCTTGATTTAATACTCATTCCCTAAACCAGATTCCCTCTGTTCTACCTCATGTGCTCAGGAAATAAGAACTACATGTATCTTGCTACTCAATTATCTTCCAGATCCTTATAAACTGCAAACTGTCAGCCAATGAGCTGGCTTTTATCATGACATTTTGTTAAGGTGGTAATACACTGTGTGTCAGTTAAGTGAAATCTTAGATAGGCATACTGTACATAGCTGACCGTTACCCATTTGAAAGATGTTTTTTTTTTCCTATTCTCTGTCAGACCCCGTTATCATACTTTTAGAAGATGATAAATGCCAAGTTCACCTGAAATCCATCACCACCACCATTAGTCCTGAGATGAGGATGGATCCTAAAAGTGCTGCCCATCTGAAATATGCAGAATGTGGGAACAACCTAATAAGATCTGACAGCTCTATCTTAAATATAACGCGTCTGCTTGAATTTATGTGTGCGATTTAAGAAAGTAGACACTGGAGTGATGGTACTCAAGGCTTGCATTCATCTACACTGATCAGCCATTACATTAAAACCACCTGCCTAACATTATTTAGGTTCCCCTTGTGCTGCCAAAACAGCTTTGACCTTAGCAGCAGATCCTTTAAGTCCTGTAAGTTGATAGGTGGACTTAAAGGGCCCTCCATGGATTGGACTTGTTTGTCCAGCACATCCCACAAATGCTCGATTGGACTGAGATCTGGGGAATTTGGAGGCAACACCTTAAACTCTTGAACAATTTTTGCAGTGTGGCAGGGCGCATTATCCTGCTGAAAGAGGCCACTACCATTAGGAAATAATGTTGCCATGAAGGGGTGTACTTTGTCTGCAACAATGTTTAGGTATGTGGTATGTGTCAAAGTAACATCCACATGAATGCCAGGACCCAAGATTTCCCAGCAGAACATTGCCCAGAGCATCACACTGCCTCTGCCGGCTTGCCTTCTTCCCATAGTGCATCCTGGTGCCATCTCTTCCCCAGGTAAGTGATGCACACACACCCAGCCCCACATGATGTAAAAGAAAATGTGATTCATCAGACCAGGCCACCTTCTTCCATTGCTCCATGGTCCAGTCCTGATGCTCACGTGCCCATTGTAGGTGCTTTCGGCAAAGGACAGGGGTCAGCATAGGCACTCTGACCGGTCTGCGGCTACGCATCCCCATACGCAGCAAGCTGTTATGCACTGTGTCTTCTGTGTAGCCTGCATTAACACTGGGTGTTCAGTGTACCCTGTATTAACTTTCAGTAATTGGTACTAGAGTAGCTCTTCTGTGGGATCAGACCAGACGGGCTAGCCTTCACTCCCCACGCGCATCAATGAGCCTTTTGTTATATCACCGGAAGAAGGCTGGACACAGTTGCGGTCAAAACTTTGTCACTTTATTCAGCACACATGTAGAAAGGACACAGGATAACAGAAATGCTTTAGGAAGGCTTCGAGACTTCGCAGGTTATCGTGGCAAGGATTATACAAGCTCTCAAATCGTTAGCGCTAGCAGTAAAAACACACAATTAGCAATGAAAAGGATAAACGGAAAATAAGCACCCAGAACCTTTTACATACGTTAGTGGTCAAAACATAAAGTGTGCTAACTACACAGCGCTAACAGAAATCAGACACAAGTGCACGTTAAACTATCACAGAGATGTATAAACAGAAAGAGGGCTTTAGAGGAAGTCGGAATCCAAGGTACTTAGCTTTGAGGTCAGTGCCGTGAGAATCAGTCCAGAGTTTAATCGCTCGGTAAAGTAAGATTCGGGAGAACAAACAATACTTCGCATTCAACCTGTAAAACAAAAGTCCTTAAATAAAGTGCTTGTGAGATTGAAGACAGGTGTGCGGGATTAGAAGGAAGGTGATTGTGACCGTGGTAGTGTGTGGGTGCTCTGGGTGTTGTAGGCTCTGGCGGCCATGTTTGTAGGCCGCCGAGCTTGCTGGGAAATGTAGTGTGGAGTGTGTGAATGAGAGTCAGTGGCGGCCATGTTCTTGAGCTGCTGAGAATTCTGGTTATTGAAGTCGCGCTTTTTGCGCGACCTAACACCTTTGGTCACCGGGTCACCGGTTGTCCTTCCTTGGACCACTGTTGGTAGGTACTAACCACTGCATACTGGGAACTCCCCACAAGACCTGCTGTTTTGGAGATGCTCTGACCCAGTCGTCTAGCCATACAAATTGGCCCTTGTCAAAATCACTCAGATCCTTACGCTTGTCCTTTGAGAACTGACTGTTCACTTGCTGCCTAATATATTACCTAATATATCCCACCCGCTGATAGGTGCCATTGTAACAAGATAATCAATATTATTCTCTTCACCTGTTAGTAGTTTTAATGTTATGGCTGATTGATGTATCTGCTAGTGTCTACTTTTGGGACAGACGCATCATCCACCATCTCATACCCCTTCAAGTTCTAAGAACTCAAACTCTAAGAAACATCCAGTGATATAATCCTGGCTGGCTTTGCAATGAGCTGATGATAGTAAGAGAGCTTGTGTTATATCCAGCCAGATAAGGTTAGCCACCTAGCTCATTTTGTAGGTGTTTCATTTTGACTCCAAGCACAGTGAAATTGACTCATCAATGATCAAATCAGCAATGTATGGACAGGATTTTTTTAATCAAAACAAGTCTGTTATAAGATTAGTCAGGACACTGTTGGGTTTCTGTGTGTAGAGTGTCATGTCTCTGTGTTTAGCTGCAGGTGAGCAGGGCGATGGGAAAATGGAGGGGTGTGAGCCCCCTGCTGAGCAAACAATTCACACCTCTCCACAATAACACTGGTACAGAGATAAAATGGACAACACAACCAAAGCTTTTTTGATAGTAAATCACTGTATAACTACCACAACAAAATTATAATATTTAAACCTAGTGGGCTAGGTAAAAAAGAAATACTTATGGAAAAACTACAAATTCTTAAAGCTCTGAGTGTTTACTTTCATATGTGCCATTAACCATCTTTTTTTTGTGGAGTGTGACATCACAAATAAATTCACTGCTGAACACGGGCACTCCCAAAACAATTCCCTTTTTTTGGCCTCTGGTAAAAAGAGTTAAAAGTAAGAGGTTTTGCTTTGTCTCCTAGTACTCAGTAACTGTGACAGCCACATCCATATCCACAATTACGTTTTAATTCTCACCACAATGCAAAACTGATATCTTAGCATGTGTTTTGAATATAGGCAAATTTATTTAATATTAATATTTATATTTAATCTAATATTTATTTTTATTAGATTATTTTTTTAACAAATATAAGATTATTTCGCCTATTGCATATTACATATTTTCATTCATTTCCATTCATATTCTAAGTTTTCATAATGGTAAATATTAGGCATCTTTTGCTTTACTCAAGATATCTTTACTTACTGAGATAAAAAAAAAAAATGCGGTACATAAGATTAATCCACATGGTGAAGAAGTGTGAAGCAAAACTCAAGTTTCAAAATCTTTTTCTGCTTGAAGTAGGTTTAACAAATATTTGTAATGATTCAATGTCTCATAAGTAAACACACATTTCAGGAGATTAGACAGAAAATGAATTTGTAGCCTGTGCTTAGTTGAGAGTTGTTTACCATGAAACAGTAAATCTAATAATTCTGTTTTAACTTTGGGAGATATTTTTATTTCATACACTATATATAGTACTCAACTAGTTCTGACAACTCTTCATAATGTTTTCCAGGGAAAGCTGATGATATATTATCAGTGAGTAATTCTATACAATAAAAATCTTTTTCTACTCAAATGAGCCTGTAAGTCAAACATACACATGCAAAAATCATGTATGCATTATTCATATAATAGGCTATTTTAGCTGCGGACCATCTGTTTATAATGTCTCTCCTGGGGAAAAATTCCCATTCCCAAAGCTTGTCACAACTTGACAAAATATGAACTCATTGTGGTCTTTGAATTGATATTAAAACAGCAAGTGCTAATTGTCAGATTTGTTAGGGCATCAGCATTATTTTAAAAAGGTGCTTGTGGAAAAAGGGGAAGAGGGAGGAGGGAGGACGAGGACTGCCAGAGTTGCAGGGAGCCATAGCAGGCTTTTCTTCTAGATTGCTACTTCACTGCCAGGGTGTCTGGCACAAAGAGAACGAGTGAGGTTTTGAGTAAGTGAGATGCAAAGATAAACATTAATACTTGGAGGAGTGATAGAATGGAGTGCAGTGACTGAGCTGCACAAGGGAAGCAAATGTCAAGGAAGTAAAAGATAGGATTAGTTGCTGAAGAGGAGAGGAAGGGAGTAAATTGCAGTTGCCATCCAATTATTTATATGAAAAGTTTAAAGAAAACTTTGACAAAAGTCCAAAGATTGCAAAAAGAAAAGAAAAGAAAAGAAAAGAAAAGAAAAGAAAAGAAAAAGTTTTCCCTCTTTGCTGAGGAGGGGGAAATGAGAGATTGTTATAATAAAGAGATTGTTAATAGCTTGACAGTGAAACTACTAGGATTGAGCAATGGTCTCATCAAAGCATAATAAGAATGATTTGGGACAAACCATTACACACACACACACACACACACACACACACATATGCAAATAGGTAGCTGCATTCCTGACTTCTAATTTTTGTGTGTGTTTAAAGTCTGTAATGCTCTACTGGCATGCCTATTTTTCCTTTGAATATCAAACAGAAAAGGTAAACAGAAAATTTGCTCCTACCGAAAAGCACAAAATTGTCTTACAGTTCTGTTGTTTGTCCTTTTGTGTAATATGTACTTTGCTTGGCCAATAGGTGCTCCTTTTAGTTTAGGCATTTTGGGGGAAAAAAAGGAAAAAAGTTTAAATAATCCAACTTGTTTGCATTCATTACACCCATGCCTGTATTTGACATGCATGTTCTCATATCACTGCCGATGAAATGGAGATGGAGATCAAATAATACTCTGTGTTATTGCGTAATCACCCCCTTACGACTGTCAATGCATGAATCTACAGTCTGGGATAGGAAGAAATCAGCCTCACTCCATAGTGTGTGTTTTTCTTATGAATATTGGTGATGTTGTTTCCACAAAAAACCTAAATACACTAAAGACATTTGTTGACAGCAAATTATCTGATGTGGATGCCAAAAATATACTGGGTAGCCAATAGTAAGTTATTTCTTTCATTAATTTGTATGGTTTACAAATGATCATGCATGTTTCAAATCAACAAATGCCTAATTGACCTGTAGCCTGAAGATAAATAATATTCAGAATTTAGTAAAATAACTACATTACAATTCTTCAGCTAAACTTTTGCATATAAACTGGACATTCAGAAATTCCCAAATAATCTAAATACATGATTTCTTTCTGATTAGCAGTTGGTCATTATTCAATACAAGATGCTAAATAATTGGTGACTTCTCAATATCTACATGTCAGAATTTATCCCTTTTAACAAATTTGATGTAAACTGGACAGTTCAAATCTTGAATAAAGCCTCCAACCACCAATCACAAGGCAACCACAAAACGTGTATATGGTTTATCTTCAACAAGCATAATCCAAACTACACTATGGCCAAAAGTATGTAGACACCTGACCATCACACCAATATGTGGGTCTTCCTCAAACTGTTGCCACAAAGTTGGAAGCACACAATTGTCTAGAATGTCTTTGCATTAAGCATTAAGATTTCCCTACACTGGAACTAACAGGCCTAGCCCAAACCTGTTCCAACATGACAATGCCCCTGTGCACGAAATGAAGTCTATAAAGACAGGGTTTGCCAAGGTTGGAGTGAAAGAACTCAAGTGGCCTCTACAGAGCCCTGACCTCAATCCCACTGAAAACTTTTGGGATGAATTGGAATGTCGACTGCACCCCAGGCTGTGGGCAAATCCCCACAGCCACATCCCAAAATATAGCATAAAGTCTTCTCAGAAGAGAAACTAGCAAGCAAAAGCTAAACGACTGAGCATATCCTATAGTGATCTTTCTATAATTTGTACACTCTAAGACTATGTCTACATTCATCCGAATAAATTTGAAAATGCATGTTTTTCTCTACGCTTTGGCCTGATGTCCACACTGAAACAGTGTTTTTGTCCGGTGAAAATTGAGCTTTTCAAAAACACTCTCCCAAGTTGATAAATTTGAAAACACTGTTTTTGCATTGTACTGTGGACTGAGGAAACTGAGATATTCCAAAACAATGACGTATTTTTGGCCATTGAATGTGACCCATTCAATTCAAAACAAACAAGATGGTGGACGATGCCATACTGCAGTTGTTGTGCCTGCTATCCAGTTAGATAGCTTTGTTATCATTAATGTCACTTTGTACAACCTTCAGATTGCATTTTTAAATAAACGCCTGAAGGAAATGACGCAGACTAAAGCTTCTTACGTTTTTACGCATGCGCAGTATAGGGATGTAAGCGTGTTTCAGTGTGGAAGAGCAATTTTTGGAAAACGTTTGAAAACGCCAGTGTAGACAGAGAGCGTTTTATGCAGTTTTCAGATCTATCCAGATTAATGTGGTCTTAGAAAAGTTCCATCTAGCACCCTTTAAATATGGAAACCTACAACTAAAGGTTTCATTGTCAGAATTTATTTATTTATTTTTTTTAAAGTAGAACCACTTCAGAACTGACTTTACTCACAAACCCCTTCAAAAAACTGGAACTATCTAAAAACAAACTTGAGGAACTCTTTGTTGAGGGTTCATGGATGCAGTTCAACAACCCGGCTACTTCCCTCTTGTGGCGTTGTGTACAGTTCTGCCTGAGTGGCATAGTGTGGGAGTCTGGGACAGAAAGCGGTCAATCAGGCCACGACTGGATAGTTCTCAGCTTAGTCTGCTGGGAAAGAAAATCAGTTGGTTTTTGAGTAGTGTTTTATCTTTATTATTCCAGTTCAATCTGAAAAGATACAAAGGTTAGGCTTAGCGGTAGGAGTGAATATTCTTATGACTTTATTCCTATGAAATCAAACAGAATCCCACCAAATCATCCTCTTACATTCTAATCAGACAGATTTTAAATATATCATTTAAAACTTTGGTATCCGTAATCTATACAAATATGTTGATGGAGGTACTGTGTTGTTTAATTCAGACTCCTGTAGGAAGTCTGGGGGCGGAAAACATACATATGGCAGTTTTAGCAGCCCATAAGCCTCCCAAATTTAAATCCTAATGAAATATAACCTACACTGGGTCTGACATCACAAACCATTTAGTTACTGTGTGAATTATCTTTATTAATTAATAGTCCCAATTAACTCATGTAAATAAAAGGATGGACACCAAATACTCACCTGTACTTACAATATTCTTTTCACATAGTCCAACCATTGTGTTTACCCAAGATCCTAACAAAACTCTGGCAAGTGTAAGAGATCAGCAGGACTTTCTCTTTTAATAAGGCAAGAAAGATGCCAATTATGGGCCCTTTGCTCAGCTCTTAACTCCCTGACCTCCCTCTTTAAATTGGACCCTTTCCACCAACCTCTCACTGGACTGATTTCTCCTTGACAAGATGAACGGAATTTCCTCTGTTCCTATTTTCTAAACAATTCCAGGATGTTTCAGCGACAGTTATAGGATTTTTTAATTGTGCAGTTGATTTGCTTATTCACCACCCAACTAGACCCCCGACAGAGTGATGGGCTTTTATTTTGCTTCAGCATAAATGGTGCATATTTTTGCATGTGCTTAGTGTGATGAACTGTGTGTAAGAAACAAAAGAGTATTGTAATATGAATTCGTGCTATGTGATACATGCATTTATAAAGTATACAGTAATGGAATTGTTGTTAGCAAAGAATAGAAAAATTGCATATATGTGAGAATGTGTCAGCTTTTATTCCAGTGTTTATCCAGAAGAGTGTGGGTATGCTAGCCATCAGGGGAGTGTTAACTGATGCTAAGTTGTATTGTGGTTTGGTGTTTAACACTCTGTGCTGCAGAGGGAATTAAGGGCTTGGTGCTAAGGTGAATGGATCTAAACTGCGCAGCCAATCTGGAGTTTAAGGTGAATGATGAAATTATTAAAGTGTGGGGCAAATACGTTACAGAGCAGTGGGAAATAAAAAGAATGCACAGATTGAATTGCACTGAATTGCACGCAAATGAAACCAGAAGCATGAAGTGTATCCGAGGCATACCGGTGCTGTTGACATGCACTTGACTTTCATAAAAAGGCTTCACATTGCAAATTTAACACATGACCATTTCCCTGGGGTTCTGCAGATGTCTAGATTTTGATTCGGCTTGCTTTTCCACTTGTCTGGGCAGCCTGAGGCTGTAATGTGGCTGACGGAGGCCACTAGAACGTCAGGTGTACTCGACATTAATGCTGTCCCAGCAAAATCTCTAACGTCACTCACTCAGTGTCATTATACAAGCTGCGACTTCTCACGCTCTCTCTCTCTCGCTCTCTTTTTTTTTACATACCCACTATCTTCCTGTCTCTTTCTATATTGTCTCTGTTCGACTCTCTACTCCTCATACACTCTCTCAGCGTCTCACTCTGTCTCTTTCTATTGTGTCTGGCTCTCATACTCAAGCATGCACTCTCATTCCTCTCCTCAGGCCTGATGTTATTTCACCTGACGCAAAAAAATGGAATCAATCATGAAGAGACTGGAAAGTGTAGTGTCTAACTGAAAGACTTTTCAGGTTCATTTGAGGATAAAGCCTTCATGGTTTGTAGCTGAACATTTAGAGCCTAATTGTTAAGCCAATAGATGCTCAGATGTGCTCAAGGGAATTGCAAAGTACCACGGTGCTAAAAAAATTGCCTCAAGGCAAAAATGTGATTCAAGTAACTAAGGCCAATATAAATTGTTTAAAACACAAACTCCTGAACAAATGGCATGCACTCTACAGCACAATAACAGTATTGATTACAGGAAATTGCTCCTGATAGTAATGAAATATTTTGAAAAGAAGGGGTCAACCCATGGTTTAACTGCTGCAATAGTAATGAATCGGGAGGACTTTGATTTGATTTAATGAGCTATAATCACACTTCATAAAGCAGTATATTGTGAGATATAAGGTTAGTGGCGATCTGGCCAATTTTCCACACTGCTTTATAGAACATTCTCTAACACACATAATTCTATCATCTCTTGTTCACTTTGGCATATACCAAGCTCTCTTTATTGTGCTTCCCTACACTCTCTGCATGCTCTAAGATGAGTCTTTTGCATGCTTACCATACTTTGCTGTGCTGTATACTAGGGTTGCATGGTATACTGGTACTACAGTACTATCGCGATACTAAAGCTGCCGATGCCACTGTATATTTTAACCGGTATAAATATTTTAAACGAATCTTCAATACAGTAGTATCGTCAATACGGTAGTACCGTAAGTAATGTTGTGCGGCAGTTAATACTATTTTCGCTAAAATGACACATCTCACTGCTTTTGCAGAATACACAAAGGTTAGTACACTTCATTTAACCTAAATTCTTTACCTTAATCAGTTTTCCTGTTTGCTTGTAAGCGAGCTAAAGTTACGCTAAACACTGTGTGAAAATACTAAAATAGCCGTGTTTGCTAGTATGCAAGCTAACATTATGCTAACTGCTGTGTGTAAATACTAAAATTAGCCATGTTTGCTAGTAAGCAAGCTAACATTACGCTAACCTTTGTGTGTAAATACTAAAATTAGCCATGTTTGCTAGTAAGCAAGCTAACATTATGCTAACTGCTGTGTGTAAATACTAAAATTAGCCATGTTTGCTAGTAAGCAAGCTAACATTACGCTAACCTTTGTGTGTAAATACTAAAATTAGCTGTGTTTGGTAGTAAGCGAGCTAACGTTCCCAGTTATATGATTTTTTTGGAGTTTGTTTCTAAATTCAGTTATTTATTCTCCAGGGAAGGATAGATTAAATATGTGGCACACTGAATTAGTTGCTTGTCAACTGTATGATTGTCCTTGAGTTTTTCCAACATCCAGTTATTCATTCTCATTAATAAAGTATTGAGATGAAAATCTGGTTTGTTTTCATTTATATCTATGCATTTCTGTAAATTTGGTTCATTTTGTAGATTTGAATTATGAATTAACACAATATTGTGTGGCATCGTGATACTACTTGGTATTGTGATACTTCAGCTGGTATAGCATTGTGTAACGAATCAAGCATTACTAGCATTATTCTTTTCCACCAGAATAATGAAATGGATCAACTTTAAACATGAAACGAAACAGACGCGCACGCTTAGATTCGAAGCACCTTTTTAAAGGAGACGAGTTTTAAAGCGTGCCCACATTATCTACCAGAATATGTAGTAACTCGGATGAATCTGCAACGTTTAAAATTATTCTCCACCAGTTACAATTTATGTAACAAATTAAAAGATGTTTAACACGTTTAAATGTATTCTCCAATTTATATAAGGAATTAGCGCGAATGGCGTGAAATATATCTATATATCTAATCAACGCATGCTGTGAGCAGTTATAAATATACATCAGCCATGGAAGGGAATTCATGTATGTGCACATACACATATAGATAATTAACTACAACGGATTATAATTAATTATGACTATGTATGTGGCCTAGATCAGCTTTATGAACTCTAAAGAGGGAGTTTATCCTTCTGGCCAGGAAGAATTAACCCACAAAGTTTGTTATTAAAGATTAGAGCGGGTAATCGAGATCTTATGGAGCGTTTAAGGGACTCATCACGTGACCAAAACAGAGACAATCAAGCGTGGTGATAATAGATTTTAATAACTAGATGTAACTATGGATACACACGACGAACTCTAAGCAAAACATACATATGTACATCTATATACAAGGAAAGAAAAGGGATAGAGAGAAAGTAATGAAGTAAAAGGGAATGGCAGACGAAAACACAACTAATTAGCCTTTTTCAAAAACCAGCAACGACTTAAATCTCCTGTAAACAGGGGTACAATCTTAAACGCGGATATAGGTTCATTAACTATACTTGCATAGCTTCGGTTTGAAGGTTCGCGCGAGGTCGTGTAGAGTTCGTTGGTTCGTTGCGCCATTTGCAAAAAGGCATGAGCCGTGAAGAGGTTGCATCCTTTGTCCGGGAGAGAGAGACCCTGGCTTCCTCTTCCCGGGGCACGTGGCCCCGGGGGAGAGAGAAACCGGAAGAGTGTGAGTGAAGAGTTACTGAAGAGACTGAAGAGTGAAGACTGAAGGGGGAAGAGGAGAGTTTCAAAGCGTGGTGTTGTTTTAAAGACAACACCAATGTACACGCCTCTTTGGGCTATGGGCCAATCAGGAAGTTGGATTTGCATGTCCAGGGAGGAGCCGGTTTATACCATATTATAAATGAAATTAAGAGAAAGCATGAAATAATGTATCCCATTGCAATATGATATGCATAATCAATCAGGGTATCTCGAGACGATTAACTACATACCAAATTCGATGGACTTGTAAAGAATATTACAAATAAAACCTGGTTACAGACATTTAAAATGATATCCTAAATTAAAACTATCTAAAAACACAATATATGTAAACAAGATAACATCACACTATTTAGGCATCGAATAATTACATATAATTACACGTTACATTGAAAAGAGAGAGATTTCTCCATTGTGTGTGTAAGGTAAGCTTGTGTGTGTGTGTGTGTGTGTGTGTGTGTGTGTGTGTGTGTGTGTGTGTGTGTGTGTGTGTGTGTGTGTGTGTGTGTGTACCAAGGGGGGAAGTTTGGTCGTTAGCATTCCAAAGGTATCTGGTCAAACTGGGGCCAGAGTGATCATTAAAACAGATAGGGATTTACAGCTCAAAAGAAAAAAAAGAAACTTCTGTGCTAAACCCAGGTTGATTCAGAAATCAGTTTGATACCATCAGACGTTACAATTGTAAGATATGTTTATGGCATCATGACAACCCTA
This sequence comes from Cranoglanis bouderius, assembly GCA_023630585.1. NCBI lineage: Eukaryota > Metazoa > Chordata > Actinopteri > Siluriformes > Cranoglanididae > Cranoglanis > Cranoglanis bouderius. Next base: position 10,736,563 of record CM042552.1, read on the forward strand.
CTGTATGCCACATTTTTGGCACTAGTTGTCCTTTGTTGCTGTCAGTGTCAATCAAAGCTACTGACTAGATGTAACTGGCTGTTCATTCCGCGCAGATTAGAGATGGAAATTAAGACTCTTTGCAGTGAGTCAGATTGTTTGGAACATCTCACCAATAAGAGCTGACACCTTCAGCTCCAAACTGACTCCTAATTACCTTTAAAAAAAACAAAACAAACAAAAAAAAAACATAAAGTTGGCAATATTATGACCTGCTAAGGCTTCCTTGCCCAACTACTGAAATTCTGTAATGATCCCTACTGTAACTTCAAGAGTAACTCGCTTTACTCTTGCTTTACTTTGCATTGTTTTTTTTTTTTTGTTGTTTTAAATAAAACTTAAATAATCAGCATTCAGCAAAGCATTACAAATGTAAATCCCTGCATTAATGTTACTGTTCCTGATTGGTCTGTGCTTAATTAAGGAGATTGTTAGGTTAGTAGGCGAAGACGGATGCAAGTGCAGATAGAATTTAATTAAACAAAACACAAGTGCCAACACAATAAACTAAATACATGAAACATGAACTAAGGAACAAGGCAACACGACAAATGGCAAGATAATCGTAGTCCCTAGCCCTTTACCGGTATTTACATGACAGAGATTCATTTTTATTTATATTGATAACTGACTGCCTCCTCTAGGACACTAACTGCATATTTCAACAAACATCTTCACCAAACAGCAGTGAAGCGTATCCTCCCTGTCCTACAGCTTCAATCACACAGCAAGGAGTCAAACACACATCACACCATTCATGCTCACAAACAGCTCAGATGTTGAAAAGAGGTTTCCATAGAAGCATATTGATTATATTACACTACAAAAGTAACAGTGTTGCCTACAATAAAAGACTCACATATGCAAGTCAGATTTCAACATTCACCTTAAAGCGTTGTATACAAAGGACACATTGCCATTGCAGATGAAGAGAAATGAAAACCAGTGAAACAACCAAACCACTTCCAAGAACGCACACACTTAAATTTTGCTCTATAGCTTTCGCTTTTTTTTTTTTTGCAACAAAATGGACAAGCAGACTGATTGTAAGTTGTCATATCAGTTGGTGTGCAGTAATATAACAGTGTTATATGTTTATCTGTAATTGTTATGGAAGGTGTCATAATGTTTGAAGTTATGACAGCTTAAGTATGTCATATGCTAATTTTTGCTAAACATGAACTATAGAACTCAACTATAAGTAGTATACTGCTTAACACAGATTTTATTACTCATACTATATGGCAACAGTTAGAACATTGATAACATCATATGTCACATCTTGAAAATCTAATTTAGTTAAACACAACTAAAATACTTTGTCCAAAATTTGTTAACATTTATTTATTCATTCACTCAACTTTAGGAACCAATTTATCCTCGTCATGGTCCTGGTGGGTCTGGAGCTTATTCTGAAAAGTTCTGGGAAGCCTATTCTCCCCTCCAGTGGTGAAAAATGTATATTAGCCTTAGATTATGGAAAGTCCATTGAGTTGTTACTATAGAAATAATAACATATTTGAAGGAAATTTTTTATTTTATTTTATATATATATATATATATATATATATATATATATATATATATATATATATATATATATATATATATATATATATATATATAATTTTGAATTTAAATATAAATTATACTCCATTCTCAATTCATCTCACTTTTCACATCACTGCCTCCTCCACCAACTGTGGAAACAGCTCTTTTTATACTGATATATTAAAGGCAACCAGGTGTAAACGTTCAATGATAGGCCTTGGCCCACAAATCAAATCAATATGTAAAATGATGGGCTCTGTGACCATTGGGGGGAGGTAAAAACAGAATATCCTTCCATCAGGAAGGTACAAATGAAATAAAAACTGTGAACAGGATGGTGAAGTGCTCAGACTTAACTAGGAAAACACTTCATGGATGAGTGCATAAGAGATGAGTGGCATCCTCAAGTGGAGGCCAGCCAGAATGTCTGTACTGTATATTTCCTGTTGGAAGTAAGCCTGCAGAAATAGACCATGTGCTTTTATGGTGCTTGCAGGCCCATTTTGTGCAGTGGATTTATCACTTACCTCTAAGGCTCCATACTGCACAATGTCTGGAAACAGCTTTAGTAATTATGTCTACAAAGTGAGCAAACACAACTCCACTGATAAAGCTACAATACCAGAAGTCCACATCAGGTCCCACTCCTGTCAACCAAGAACAAGAATCTGAGGTTACAGTGGGCATAATTTCACCAAAACCAGACAATTGAAGGTTGAAGAAATGCCACCTGGTCTTGAATTTTGCTGAGACATGCAGTAAGTAGGGTCAGAATTTGGTGTCAACAGCATGAATCCATGAACCCAAACTGCTTTGTGTCAACAGGTCAGGCTACTGGTGGTAGTGTAATGGTGTGGAGAATGTTTTCTTGGTTCAAACTGGACCCCCTGCCAGTCCATCATCATTTGAATGAGTGTTGTTGCTGACCACACCCATCCCCTTTATTGCCACAATTTACCCATCTAATAATGGCCACTTTCAACACCCATCTGCATGTCACAACAGGAATCAAGATTCATCAGGCCAGGTGATGTTTTTCCAATCTTTCAAGTGATCTTTCCAGTTTTCCAGATTTGGTGACCCCGTGTCCCCACATAGACTCTGATTTTTGTTCTTGGCTGACAGGAGAGGAACCTGATGTTGTGCCTTCTGAGTTGCTTTTCAGCTCATCTTGGTTGAAAAGAGTGGTTATCATAGTTACCATAGCCTTCCTGTACCATAGCTCAAACCAGTATGCCCATTCTACTCTGACTTCTCTCATCAACAAAGGCATTTCAACCAACAGAACTGCCACTCACTGGATGTTTTTTTGTTTTGTTTTGCAGCATTCTGTGTAAACTCTAGAGGCTGTTGTGAATGAAAATCACAGGAGATCAGCAGTTTCTGAAATACCCAAACTAGCCCATGTGGAACAAACCACCATGCCATGGTCAAAGTCACTGAGATCACATTTTATTTTTCATTCTGATGCTTGATGTGAATATTAACTGAAGCTCTTGACTTGTATCTTGCATGATTTTATGTATTGTGCTGCTGCCACACAATTGGCTGATTGGATAATTGCAATCCAGTGTTCTGTGAGGTCAAAACTGATTGTCAGTATTTATTAAGCATGATTGACTTATGCTCATTTCGATTGAGGGCAGATACTGGGAAACTTACCTACTCAGGCAGACACCAAACCTGGCATGTTGTCAGACTCCAAAGTCTGTAGTCAGAGCAGTAGCTGTGTGAGAGCCGGTGAATTCCCATGCATGCCGAACTTCACTGTGCAGCTCATAGCTGGGATTGATCCACTTAGCTGTTAAGTTTAACATGGATGTGGGACTGATGTCTGAACTCCATTTATTGCTTGTAAATGGGGTACCTCAATGATTTAAGGTGATGTTAGTTAGTTTCAGGAAGCAGTCTATGTGGGTAGAAACTGTTTGAAAGAGCTAAGGCAGGGCAACATCTGAAAAAAAAAAAAGAATTTCCAATTGGGAAGCCCATGGCACGGCTCCAGGTGAGCTATTAAGTGACAGAATCCCACATCTTCAACAACTGAGAATGACTGGTTATCTAGCACAGATGGATTACATGAGCTATAGAGCTTTCTGAACTTTCAACTGACAAAACACATTAGAACCAAGCTGACATTATTTATAGTCCTACATTAAACCCATTCAATTCAAGTGACCTGTGAAACATGATAATAACTGTAAGAACTTAATAGTAAATATAATAATTTTGATAATGGTGATAATGCCTATGCTTCACTGACCCCTAAAAGCAAAGAAGCCTATAAATATAAAGGTCTATCCATACTCTGTTGACTAACATGATGTGTTTGACAATCTGAAATTCCACCCGTTTTTGGCTTAGTTCATTTTTACTGTATGCTAGCGAAACCATCATTTCTACTACTATAGCCAATGTCCAAAAGTTTGAGTACAACAAGATTTCTGAGTAAAAAAAGTGCCTCTATTTGATAATGATCTCCAAAAAAAAAAAAAGAGCGAAAAGAAATAAAATTCTAATATAAGTTTTTAAAACATAAGAGTAAAAAGTGAGCAACAAGAGAGCACCCTGCTCAACAGATCCAGGGTCAAAATTTGAAGTTTTATTTTCCATCTATTGCTTCTAGCGCAAAAGCAGTGCCATGACACCAAGAGAAACAAACAAATGAAAACACACTAGCAGTCTTTCAGCTTGATCTGGACTGCAGAAGCTTTGTTGGCCTAAGGTCATTGTATTTTATGCAGTGTAAGTGTTCCACACTTTTGACTTTATAATTAAATATGCTATTAATTATGTCTAAGTGAATAAACTGCAACCACAGTACTGTATGTCTCCTTGCCTTTTTTTGGTAGCGGCAGGAGAGAGAAGAATGTTGAAGTAGGGTAAACATTCCTTCAGAAGAACCCAAACTATATTTCTCCAAATATGCTGGTATGTAAAAACTATAGTTTTGGACCTACATTATTTAATTTAATTTAATATATATATATATATATATATATATATATATATATATATATATATATATATATATATATATATAGGTATTTGCTGTACCTGCAGACTGGATAGTGACTGTAGGACAAGTTTGAGAGCATCCAGCTCGGAAACATGGCAGATCTAAGGGTCAAGTTCAAACTAAACATTTATTTTCCATCCCTTCTGTTACACTAAGCTCTGATAACAAGCACTCACATACAATACACACAGCTTAGTGTCAGGTAGAGGGAGAGAATAAACTACCATACAATAAATACATGCAGGAAATTAACACAACACTGTGCCATAACTTTAGTCATTACCCTATGGTTTGTCCCGAAATCTCTCCTTCATGATGCAGACACACACCAAACCATACCTCCACCTGCTACAATGTGGTGAAATCAACTGAAAAAAATAGTTAAATCAAAGAGGTTTTGAACATAGCATGTGAGGAAGAGTATGAGGGGCCAAATATTGCAGACTAAGAAGATCCTCAGCTGATGTGAAAGCTGTTGGAGGTAAATTTGACCATTTTTCTTAGAGGTAATATCTTGTTGCTATGAATTACATTTCTGTGGTTTGGTTTATATTATGTAGTAAACATTTGCACACAGCTGTACAATAATCAAGAAATTGATTTCAAAGAAATAAATGAAATATATTCATATACTCAAAAGTGTCCGTAGTGTGTGAATGGGTGTGTGAATGTGTGTGTGATTGTGCCCTGCGATGGACTGGCACCCTGTCCAGGGTGTCCCCCGCCTGTGCCCCATGCTCCCTGGGATAGGCTCCAGGTTCCCCGTGACCCAGTAAGAATAAGCAGTACAGAAAATGGATGGATGGATGGATATTCATATACTGTAGGATTCCTTTTTGTGTCATTTTTTAATCTTTCTTATCCTCTGCCTCTCTATCATTAGCCCTCTTTCTCTCTGCCTCATTATTTTCTTTCACTCTCATCCTTCTACCTCTGGCTGCATATTAATAATGGTCCACAGAAACATCTCCAGAGAACAATGTGGTGAAGGTTGCCTGAGTTTAATATTGTAGTGGACCCACATAAATTTTGATTGAAATGATAAGCCAACTTAAGCACATCTTGTCTCTTGCCATTATATTCCACCAGGATCCTTAAATACATTTTATGTGTTGAATTAAATTGACTCAAATAGGCCAATTAATAGAACATTTTGTCAATCCAGTACAATGCAAGATTCTAACAAGAAGGATTTGGTCCGATTTTGTATTCAAGTAATAGGAAAGGGTACCACCAATAATTTGGACAAAGGTGAATGAACAAGGACAACATAATAGATGCATTTGTGCTTAATATAAATGTCAGTGTTTGTCAGTTTTGTCTTAAATTGTACCTAAATCAGATAAATATCTCACAATAATGCATTAAATCTGTATTTAAGCCTTTCCTCAGTCCTTACAGAGATGAATGAAAATGGCCACCTGATGAGTGTGATGAGGCCACAGAGACACACAAACTTTTAAAAGTTTAGAGGCTTTTCATTAATGCAGCTTTTACTGTCATTGAGGCCAGAGTTGCTAAAACCCTTATTATTGATTCTTCCTTAAATAGAACCCTGCAAAATATCACAGGGATGCCTTCTTCATCTATAGTAAGCACTTTATCATGGTTAAGGTTGCAGATCCTGAGCCTGTGCATGTTTTTGGACAGTGTGAGGAAACCAAAGAACCCAGAGGATATCATCCAAACATGGGAAGAATATGTGAAGCTCCACATAGAGGCTAATTTCTACTCTTCCTCAATTACAGTGGGTATAGAAAAGAATCACCCCCTTTAAAATAATCACATTTTGTTGCTTTTCAGCCTGAAATGAAGATGGACACAGCTTTTGTTTTATCCAGCTGTATTTACTCAGTGCAACTTATAACATCAAAGTAAAAGATATAACACCAACATGTCAGAAAAAATAAATAAATAAATAAAAAAACAGAATCACTGAGTTGGAAAAAGGATCACCCCCCTCCTAAAAATGACTTGTAAACTCAATCAGGTATAGCTAATCACCTTCTCAATGGCACACAAAGCCATCTGACTTTCAGCTGTGGTCATTTTGATTAGCTCAGCATGAAAAGAGCTTTCCTGGAGCATTTTGTAGTGCAACTGAAGCAAACAATCAACTATGGGTGGCAAGGCACTGTCAAAAGATCTCCGGGATAAAGTTGTGGACAGGCACAAGTTGTTATGTCACCAGAAGAAGGCTGGACACAGTTGCGGTCAAAAACTTCGTCACTTTATTCAGCACACATGTGGAAAGGACACAGGGTAACACAAAAGCTTTTTAGAAGGCTTCGAGACTTCGCGGGATATCGTGGCAAAGTTTATACACACTCTCAAAATCGTTAGCGCTAGCAGTAAGAAAAACACACACTTAACAACAGCAAGGAAAAACGGAAAAACAGCATCCAGAAATTAACACCCTTAACATAAAATGTGGTCACTACGTAAAGTGTGTTAACTACACAGCGCTAACAGAAAATCAGACACAAATGCACGTAAAATTATCACCGAGATGTGTAAACAGAAAGAGGGCTTTAAAGGAAGTCGGAATCCAAGGTACTTAGCTTAAAGGTCAATGCCGTGAGAATCAGTCCAGAATTCAATTGCTCAGTAAGGTAAGATTTGGGAAAACAAACAATACTTCGCGTCCAACCTGTAACACAAAAGTCCTTAAATAAAGTGCTTGTGGGATTGAAGCCAGGTGTGCGGGATTAGAAGGAGGGTGATTGTGACCGTGGTAGTGTGTGGGTGCTTTGGGTGTTGTAGTCCCTGGCGGCCATGTTTGTAGGCCGCCGAGCTTGCTGGGAAATGTAGTGTGGAGTGTGTGAATGAGGGTTCTGGTAATTGAAGTTGCGCTTTTCGCGCGACCTAACACAAGTCAGGAGATGGATACAAAAAAAAAAATTCAAAGGCTTATCAATGCCTAGAAGCACAGTGAAGTCTATTATTAAGAACTGGAAGGTATTTGGTACAACACAAACCCTCCCTGGATCAGGACATCGCTCCAAAGTGGATGAAAGAGCCAGGAGGAAACTGTTCAGAGAGGCTACCAAGAGGCCTACAGCAACTCTGAAGCAGTTGCAGGGATTTATGACAAAGAGTGGTCATTGTGTGCATGTGACAACAATATCACAAATTCTCCACAAATGTGGCTTGAATGGGAGGGTTGCAAGAAAAAAGCCACGCATGACTGAGCTTTGCCAAAACGCACCTTGAAGATTCTGAGGCCACATGGAAAAAGGTGTTATGGTCAGATGAGACTAAAATTGAATTATTTGGCCTCAACACCAAACGATATGTCTGGCAGAAATCCAATATAGCTCACCATCCAAATAACACCTACAGTAAAGCATGGAGATGGTAATATCCTGTTATGAGGTGTTTCTCTGCAGCAGGGACTGGAGCAGTTGTCAGGATAGAAGGAAAAATGGATGGTGCAAAATACCATCAAATTCTTGAGGAAAATCTGCTGCCCTCTGCCAGAAAGTTGTCAATGGGAAGAAGGTTTACCTTCTAACATGACAATGACCCAAAGCACACAGCAAAACTGACCACACAGTGGTTGAAGGAGAAAAAGGTGAATGTCCTTGCATGGCCTAGTCAGAGCCCAGACTTAAACCCCATTGAAAATCTGTGGAATGACTTGAAGACTGCAGTCCACAAACAGTCACCATCAAATTTAACTGAACCTGACCAGTTCTGCAAAGAAGAGTGGCCAAATATTGTAAAGTCTAGATGTGCAAAGTTAGTAGAGACGTATCCCAACAGACTAAAGTCTGTTATAGGTGTTATATCTTTCACTTGGATGTTATAAATTGCACTGAGTTCATACAGCTGGATAAAACAAAAACTGTGTCCATCTTCATTTAAGGCTGGAAAGCAACAAAATGTGATTATTTTAAGGGGGGGGGGGATTCTTTTATATACCCACTGTACATTTGTAAATACTAAACCATATATCCACTATAGGCATGTTCTAGAATGGCATTATGTATACATTTACTTTTGCAGTATTTATTTTTGACATAGATATGAGTTTTCATGTGCGGAATGGTCTCTACCACCCTTTCATCATTATAACTATTATACTATATATTACACATTTATATAATATTGGAAACCATATCATATCAAACTTCATTTCTATTTCCAGAGTTTTTGTATTAGTTGCCTATTTTGATGGCTTTTAATGCATGTCTCCCTGGCTTTCTGAATTTGTTTTTGGTATTACTGAAAATAGCCACTAAATATGTGCTTGGCTCAATCTGTCACTTTATCATTTCTGAATATACCAATTGTCTTAGTGCAGATGTGATCTTAGTTTTTATTTTCAGAACCCAAAGATTTCAGGTTTAGACAGATATTCAGCTATAGACAGATATCCAGAAGTTATTTAATGCTGTAAACATAAATCTAAACATTTATGGCCTGATTTTTTTTTTAACAATAGCTGGTTAGCACATTTGCTTTGCACCTCTGGGGTAGGTGGTTCGATTCCCACCTCCTCCCTGTGAGCCCGGAGGTTGCATGTTCTTCCTGTGCTTCGGGAGTTTCTTACAGGTCCTCTGGTTTCCTCCCCCGTCCACAGACATGCGTTTTGTATATATGTGTGTGTGTGTGTGTGTGTGTGTGTGAATGGTTCCCTGCAACTGGTGTCCCATTTGGGATGAACTCTCCCATCTTGTTCCCAGTGTAGCCCCGACTGTGACTAGGATAAAGCGATTAGTAAAGATATTTGAATAATCATAAAAACATTGCATTTGTGTGGGTTTTTTTTGTTTGTTTTTTAAATGCTTACACTAAGTTACTGACATTAGTTCAGACAGAATTTCGAATTTTTTTTTTTTTTTTTTTTACAAGATTATGTAATTACTGTTCAAATGCACAAATTTATGTCCTCAAATCTAGATAACAATATGTAAAAAATACACATAAAGAAGTTTTGCAAGGTCCTTACTCTTCTGAATTTTTTGTGATACAAATTTTCCATGTGACGCTCTGATAGATTACCCTGAGCTCTTTGTTATCCAATAATTTAACTTTGCAATTTAGAAATACATTTAAAGTAAGAAAAAAATTATTGAATCATGTGACATACATTACAATGAACAAAGAGTCTAAAGAGATTAAAATTTAAATGCAATTTTTAAACAGAATTTGATGTAACGAATCAATCATTACTAGCATTATTCTTTTCCACCAGAAAAATGTAATGGATCAACTTTAAACATGAAAAATGAAACAGAAGTGCACGCTTGGATTCAATGCACCTTTTTAAAGGAGACGAGTTTTAAAGCGTGCCCGCATTATCTACCAGAATATGTAGTAAATCGGATGAATCTGCAACGTTTAAAAATATTCTCCACCAGTTACAATTCATGTAACGAATTAAAAGATGTTTAACACGTTTAAATGTATTCTCCAGTTTATATAAGGAATTAGCTCGAATGGTGTGAAATATATCTGTATATCTAATCAACACGTGTTGTGACCAGTTATAAATATACATCAGCCATGAAAGGGAATTCATGTATGTGCACATATACATATAGATAATTAACTACAATGGTTATAATTAATTATGACTATGTATGTGGTCTAGATCAGCTTTTATGATTAGCTGTAGTCTAGTTTAGAATTATGAACTCTAAAGAGGGAGTTTATCCTTCTGGCCAGGAAGGAAATCTCCGTTTCCAGAGTGGGTAGCCGAGATCTGTAGCGTTTAAGGGACTCATCACGTGACCAAAACAGAGACAATCAAGCATAGGATAATAGATTTTAATAACTAGATGTAACTATGGATACACACGACTAACTCTAAGCAAAACATACATATGTACATCTATATACAAGGAAAGAAAAGGTATAGAGAGAAAGTAATGAAATAAAAGGGAATGGCAGACAAAAACACAACTAATTAGCCTTTTTCAAAACCAGCAACGAACTTAAATCTCCTGTAAACAGGGGTACAATCTTAAACGCAGATATAGATCCATTAACTATACTTGCATGGCTTCGGTTTGAAAGTTTGCGCGAGGTCGTGTAGAGTTCGCTGGTTCGTCGTGCCGTTTGAAAAGGCGTGGGCCGTGAGGCGGTTGCATCTTTTGTCCGGGAGAGATATCCTGGCTTCCTCTTCCTGGGGCACGTGGCCCCGGGGGAGAGAAACCGGAAGAGTGTCAAGTTGAAGTGAAGAGTTGAGAAAGTGTGCTGGAAGAGAGTGAGAGTTTCAAAGCGTGGTGTTGTTTTAAAGACAACACCAACGCACACACCTCTTTGGGTTATTGGCCAATCAGGAAGTTGGATTTGTTGGCGGGATGAACTCTCTTTGTCTGGTCTCAGACCCGAATTTGCATGTCCAGGGAGGAGCCGGTTTAAACCGTATTATGTGTGAAATTAAGAAAAAGCATGAAATAATGTATCCCATTGCAATATGATATGCATAATCAATCAGGGTATCGCAAGACGATTAACCACATACCAAATTCGATGGACTTATAAAGAATATTACAAGTAAAACATGGTTACAGACATTTAAAATCATATCCTAAGTTAAGCTATCTAAAATCGTTATAGTTATGTTACATAAACACACAATATATGCAAACAAGAAAACATCACACCATTTGGACATCGAATAATTACATATAATTACATGTTACATTCAAAAGAGATTCTTACATTGTGTGTGTGCATGGGTGTGTGCTTTGTGTGTGTGTGTGTGTTTGTGTGTGTGTGTCTGAAGAGGGGGGGTCGTGTCGCATTCCGATGGCATCTGGTGAAGAGGTTAGATAAGGATTCATGGCTCAAAGACACAGAGAAACTTCTTTGCTAGATCCAGGCTGATTCAGAAATCAGTTTGATACGTTCAGACGTTACACTGATGACCTGAGTTTAACATAATACCAATTGCTAACATCAGCTACAGTATGCCACTTATCATCTTTCATTGATTACTTGTTCTAAATATATTATCTTGTGTAAAGAGCAATACATTCCTGGAATGATTTTTTTGCACTTTATATTTTATTATACTTAGTCAAGTCATTATTTGAATGATTACTTTTACTTTTGTAGCAATTAATTTTCAATTTCTGTTACTTGAGTAACATTTCAAGTCTGCTTTTAATATATAGAAATGTTAAATGTGGTTTAGTGTTAAGTTTACGATTAGTGTAAGTTCTGTGCTCTCTCTCCTCACAATATTGAATTGAATTCCCATTAAATTGCCTGCCACATTGCAAAAGTAACACATATTTTTAACTTACTACATAACTTTTGATGGCAGGCCCAGGGGTTAAGCGCACATTTTGCCAGGAGCTGCTGTCACACTCCTAGAAACATGCTATATTTGATTTTTATGATGCCATTCAGGCTGTTGTAGTTTGAGATGCCACATGGTTGAGTGGATCATTGAACCATTTTACACATGGCATAAAATTACATATAACCTTATGAGCAATAACCCAGGAAACTGTCTGGCAACCAATTTGATACCTAACACATGCTAAATCTGGATGCATTATAAATGCAGATGGTAAAATGCTGTGGTACATTAGCTAGTGCATAATTAAACTGTACCTTTTGTAGTGATCCAAGTCTGCTGGAGTAAGCTTCAGTCACACTCATACTTCTATTTTGGGAAGAATTTTGACTTGAGCAGATCTGTATGCACCTCAAGCTGGTTAACCAATGTATACTTGCCTGGCATTGATCTTTGCCTTGATTGCTCAATTATCTGTGGATAACAATGTATGAATGCTCTAATGATGGCATAATAAAAAAAGGCATAATGAGAAAAATCTCTAAATCCATAGCATGGAAAGCACTGACTCATATCTTTGAGAGAGAAAGAGAAAGAGAGAGAGAAAGGAGAGAGTGCAAGGGAAAAAGATGGAGGTTTGTGCTTATTTTGCCGAGACAGGGCACAGGGTGTAGAAGGAACAATCAATAAACTAATTTCAAAGTTTCTAGAAAGTTCATAACTTACAAGTAGCTCGAGTAATGGGTATTTATTCCATTAATTGGCTCGCTGTGCCTCATTCACAAAGTTTAGTTTTGACGTAACATACATCTAGGCAATAATGAATAATGTCAAATGGCATGCAATGTGCGCTGGATTCAAGTGCATTATGTTTTCCTTCTTGGTCTTCCTTTGGTGATACACATGGGCTGCATCCGAATATCCCTACTACTCTTCTATACAGTAGGTGAAAAGCAGTATGCAAAAGAAGTAGCATGTCAGAATTCTCAGTATTCATAAAACGGTAGGCGAGAAATACTCAGATGACCTACTGCTTCTGCCGAGATTCTGCAGTATTGAAGCAATGGACACTGCGCTATCCCATAAGGCAACAGGACTGGCATGGAAGGGCTGTCAGAATCAAAAATGGCAGAATGCAGCACATTTTGAAGTTGTCACATGACAGTGCCAACATGGCAGATGTAGTATGTCTGGATTGTATTTATACTACACGCATACTGATACTGATCAGTACATACTGTATCAACAGCCGAGCAGTAGGTACAAATGAGACAACAAATCAGCTTCAGTTGCATGGGCTTAAAGCTTCCATCCATCCTTATTTACATGTTATATGCATACAACATACTCCCTATTAACCCTCATACACTACTAGTTTGCATGAAACAAGCCAAAGTATGTGGACACTTGATCATCATACCCATATGTGCTTGTTAAGCACCCCCATTCTAAACCATAGGCATTAATATAGAGTTGGTCCCTCCTTTGCTACTATAACAGTATCCACTCTTCTGGAAAAGCTTTCCACTAGATTTTGGAACTGTGGGCATTTGTGCACATTCAGCCACGAGAACATTACTGAGGTTGGGCATGATGTTGGACGAGAAAGCCTGATGCGCAGTCTGTGCTCCAATTCATTCAGTGTTCAGCGGGGTTGATGTCAGGGCTTTGCACAGGCCTTGGTGTGAATTAAGGTTGTCAATTAAGGGTGTGTTCCAACCTCCCACCCAGTTTCCAGGATAGACTCTGAAAATTTGAAAGTGGTTTAAGCACTATATCGATATATACCATATAGAAACACAATGGATTAATACCAATGTTCATGATTCTCTCTTATTATGAGAAAGTCTTCAGCATTTCAGTACATTATGCTTCCATAAAGAGTGACTTCACTTGAATTCTATGGCTTGGGACTTGGATTCTTTAACTTGGAACCCTAGACTCTAGGGCTTGACAACAATCACATGTGATCATTCTTCTTCTTCTTCTGCTTCTTCTTCTTCTTCTTCTTCTTCTAAGCACTATCCCGCTGGATTGCAGGGTCGGCTGTTCTGCAAAGTCTCCTCCACTTGGCTTGATTGAGGGCGTCTTCCAGGGTGGTGTTGACGATCTTCATGTCACATGTGATCATTCAGAAGTCAGAAATCAGAAGTCTACATATATACATATACATATATACCTTTACAATGCTTAACTAAGTACCACATCATGGTTGCAGAGCCAGCATTACTGTACTGCTGTATCAGTAGCTTTCCTTTTGACATCCGACCCCAAATCAGATTGTGGAAGTGTAGAACGACATTTTACTTCACCCCTGTCTTTCATGCATTCCCTCCCGGCTGCCTTGCTTCCTTCATCATGCAACTCTCTGCCTCTCTCTATTTCTTGGGTTCCATCAATTCTGACCTTTAGAAAGCAGTCATCTTTTTTTTGCACATGCGGTGCCGTAACCTTATTAGCAACCTTTATGTTCATCCATTCATACACATAGCTTGCTGAGTGTGCAAAAAAAAAAAAAACAGACCTGCCAATCAGATGACATGCCACCAACCGCATGCTCAAACAGAATAGAACAATCCCATGTGAATCAATATAGCACTAGCTCTGATGGTTGACTGACAACAGCTGTTTAGTTGTGGCCCCAAGCTAATTGAAATCAATGGTTAATCTGATGAAGTCTGTATAGGTCCTACTCAGTCCCGCTGAGGATTCATAAGAAGTGTGAATATCATTGGACAGGCCAAACAGGCTTATTGGCTTGGCTAACCCTAACCCCCTTTTTTGCTGATCTAAAATTCAAAGAGCTAAACTGTTCATCAAGTATTAAGTGAGTTGGATCAATCATGAGGGATAATGTGGGATCTACTTCTGATTTTGAGGGTTTGTCAATATACTGTTAAACACCAGTGCATTAAACCATTAAACACTGAGTTATTTGCAGTCATGAGAATGGCTGTTTGCAAAATGAAGCTTTGGTAGTTTGTTAAAATATATTCAATCTAGAATGCAATTCACTTGTTCAATCGGGCTGAACTGAGGTAATAAATATCCAATCTAGTATTTCCATATATGTATTTTATTGTAAAGACATTTTGATAAAGGCAAATAGTGAGGTTAATGTATAATGCCCATGTATAAATGTGTTTCTGAAAAAGAAATTGTTTTAATTAGTTTTTGGTTAAAATTAAATGGTTTACCTAAATGAGTAGTTCTCAATTAAAATTTTGGAAAGGCAGAGAGTAGCTTGGACTATTCCAGTGTTTAAAAATAGCCTCCTGGGTGAAGCTCCCTCATGAAGCTGGGTGAGAAAATGCCAAGAGTGTGCAAAGCTTCATTAGGAATACTGTTATGAATTTACAAAATAAAATAGTTTTGATTTGTTGAACTTTTTTGGTCACTACATCATTCCACATGTGCATGTAGGAGAACATGTATTCCTGCTCATTCATGTAATTAATCAAGATTATTTAAAGCCAATTATATGTCAGCACAATGCATAAAATCATGCAGGAACAGGTCAAGAGCTTCAGTTAATGTTTAAACAATAATCAAACATCAGAACTGGGGGAAAATGTGATCTCAGTAACTTTGACTGTGGTATGGGTGTTGGCACCAGATGTGATAGTTTGAGTATTGAGAACCTGCTGAGCTCCTGAGATTTCCAGACACAACAGTCTACAGAGTTTACACAGAATGCTGCAAAAATAAATAAATAAATAATTCAGGGAGCAGCAGTTCTGAGGGCGGGAATGCCTTGTTGATGACAGAAGTTAGAAGACAATGGTTAGACTGTTTCTATCTCTACAGGAAGTACAAAATCTGACAGGAAGTAACACAATTAAACAACCACGATAAGCAGAAAAGCATCTCAGAATGCATAGCATGTTGAACACGAGGAGAATGGGCTAAAGCAGCAGAATACCATATTTATTTCTACTCCTGTCAGCCAAGAACAAGAATTTGAAGATTAGATTAAAAAAAAAATGTTAAAAAAGGCAATGTTTTTCAGTTGGATAATAGATAAAGATTAGAAGTACATCAGAGATCTTCCTATTAAAGTGGCAGGTGAATACATATCTATCCTGCAAGGTTTTACTCGTCCCACATATCATTTCCTTGGTCATTCACAGAATGATTTTGGAGGCAGAACATTATATGTAAAGAATTTATGCCCAACTTTCACATTCTTTAGACAAATGAAATGAAAACCTTTTTCCCTCATAAAAATTAGTAGAAGACTGCTTTTGTTAAATCTATTTTAAACAGAAATGTGTGTACTGGACATATTTAAAATGCAAGAATTATGTCTTGCAGATAGGCCAAAGCCAATGGTGGATAAATGACTGGCAATGAATAAAGAAAGTCCTTTGCGTAGTTGTGTTTGTGCAAGTGGTTAGCAATTTAGCTGTGACCTAACATTTTAGCCTTGTCTGGGTTTGCTAGCATCGTAAATGCAATTAAACTTTCCTAAACAAATTTAATAGTACTCAGTGAAGTCCTACTGTATGTATACAATTATACCATAGTGGTTTTAGGAGGTATTACATGAAATCTTGGCTAAATCCTTCTTCCATTTCGGATCTTCTGCACTACAATAAAGTACAAATGGGTCTCTTGAATACAGCCAAAGCAGGTGATCTCTTATTTGGCGACACAAATTTAATAAACTTTGCTCACGTTGATCATAACAATTTCCAATGGAAGGAATGTAATTTTTGCATGCCAGAGCTTTTCTAATCTTTTCTACATCTAACGAATGATGACTAATACTAGGCACACTCAGGCAAACATTTAGAAAATTGGATCCTCACATTGAGCTAGGGTCAGTATATTACTGTAGGTAGGTTTTAAAGGCTGCAGACTGTAGATGTCCCCACAGCTGATGCAAAAAATATATATATCCAATTTATACTGTATGTACACAGACAACTTAAAGTGTTTAATTAAACCTGACATGGCTCTCTTTGTATGCAAGCATGAGAATATATTATTGGTATACTGCCAGTGTATTGCTAATTTTGTTTTTGTGCCCAGGAATGAACTCATCTACATTGCTGTGACTGGAGAGGCACAAGAGAGTCTGTTATTCGAAATCTCTCAGTCCAGTGCTATATTTGAATCCACGGTGGTCAAAAAAAGTGCTAACATTTACTACAAAAACCGCTTCTTGGCACAGACAGAAGGGTCAAATTTTCCTTAAAAAGCAAAATCCAGCTTCCTATCATTTTGTGAATGTACACAAAATACAACTAAATTATTTACAAATAACAGATGGTTGACTCATCATTACATAAAGAAACTTATATAGTAGAATAAATAAAAAGTGTAACAAAAATAAAAATTTGCCATGATAAGATGTAATCATTATCAATCCAGTGATTATCTTGCTCCAAAATCTTCACTGTGTCACGGTGTTCAGAAATCTTTTTTCCCTGATAGAAATCAGCAAACAGAAGTGTAGAGATCCTCTCACATTAAAAGCTTTATGATCCTGAAGCTTGTAGCCAGAAAAGTATACTAAAGATATCACAGTCTCTATGTGGTCCATGGGTAATGCACCTGAGGCTGAGACTGCATAGTACTCACTTACACTTGTTAATATACTGATTTTAAATGACCTCCTTATAATTATGATGCTTTTAGCCTGGATACCACCTGTGCTGATAGCCAAATGTATCTGCCATTTAGTGCCTTATTTTTTTGCATTTGAATTATCATAAAAATAGCACTCATAGTGTTGAAGGAACTTGGTTATGAAGTTAATAAATGAGTTTCATAATATTGATTTGAGGCAAAAGTACAATAAAAAAGCCATTTTTTTCAACAGTATGTACTGTTGGAAAAACAGTACATACTGTGCAAAAGTTTTAGTCACCCTATTTTTTTTTTTTTTAGTACAAACTTTGTTATCGATTTTTTACTTTATGACATCTACATTATCAAGTCAGTACAAAAAACATTTTAGATACCCAAACATTAGTTTTCTTGCACAAAATTAAATGTTACAGGAAAATGTTTGTATGTCATTAAAGAAAGCAGCATATTACGTAAGAGACACTTTTCAGACAAAAAACACAATGAAGGCTGCTGGGTTTTGTTGCAAAAATAAGAAGCAAGTGCGAAAGTCAAAGAACTGTGGCTGGTTCTGCAAGATGCTCAATAAAACTTACCAGCTCATTTCCTTATAAAACTGCACAAATTGTACTGGAGACTACTATTTTTATTTTTATTTTTTTTGTCACACCAAATATTGACTTTGTTTCATTTACTACTGTTTACTGCTCTTTACAGTATTTTTTAAAATCTAGAAACATTTAATTACATTATTTTGAAGGCATCTTTGCTCTACAGCATTTCTTTGCATGTGCCGAAAATGGTTAATGGCTTCCAATCACTGTTATCAGCTTGAGTATTTCTGATTAAATTGCCTCTTTGGTAATGTCTCTGTAGATTATGCAACTATTAGGGAAAATACAGCACTGCTTGATGTTTAATTACTGCTTAATGTCTAAGTGAAATTACTCAGGCATTTTTTAGACTCACATTTACACCTACTGTACAAACATTCTTTGCAGTACTTAGATCATGATGTCCACTTGAATGCTTAGAAAAGACCCCAGACATTTAATTTTTAATATAGTATGTGTGAATTTACACTGAGTCTTTGAGAATGTAGAATAAATTACATTTGATCTAAAGGTTTATCAAGCTGTACTGGCTGTATTAAGAGAGCTGAGCTGTTGAGGTAGAGGCACGGTCAAGGTTCTTGAAATGCAAAACAGGAAGCAAAAGGGGAAAGAAAATACATTGCATGTATGCTTTATCTTTTTGTAAGTCTCTCTTTGTCTCTCTCCTCTCATTAGAAACCCTTGTGGCACATCCCCTGTTTGCCCAGTGCTTTGATTCATGCATGTGCACACTCCTTGATCCCCTCCCAGCTTAAGGCTTCTGGCAGGGACAAGGACATTTTGACAATTTGAAACCCACTCCCTGGCTGATTGCCGTAAATATTTGCCTTGACCTATTCCGAAGCCACAAACCAGGCTTTAACACGCCCAATTAATCCAGATTCTATATCATGTGATTGGGAGGCTGTGATCGAAGATTGATCTTTTTCTTAATGAAAGAAAGAGGGAAAGGGAGGAGTCGTGGTTTATTACAACAGTTCTTTAGCCATTTCACAACAATTGATTGTGCTAATGTGAATCTGATTGAGATGCTCTAGTTGCTAATTAGTTTTGAACTCACTGAAACTCTTTTGTACTGCAGTTTTTTTTTTTCTTCTTGTGTGCTTTGTCTTTTTTTCTACATGGATATCCAGTGGTTTAACATTCTTATGATGGGGAACTAATGACATCATTGAAACAAGTTAAATCGATATGTCTCTCTCATATCAGAAATAGTGTATTAATAACCATTATAAAGGTATCAGCCCTTGAGGATAGGATTGAGAGATTAAGTTGAGGAAGTTCATAAAGCTCCAGCTGTAAACCTTGCTAACCATGTCTCTATGGTGTATTTATAGCCACTGGATGCCACTCTTAGTATAATACAGTATAAATATGTGATGGCTGATTACAATAATTATTTTTACATGCCCTTTATGATTTGGCCAATTGCAGAATCATGATTTTCACATTCCATTTACGACCGGGTCAATTAGAATCATATTACATTCACTAATCACTATTCCATTGGCTAAACCATTGAAACAGATCATTATTATCCATTAGAGAAACAAGAATAATGCTATTTTACTTTAAAACCTAATTTTAAAAAATCAAACACATAATCAATAGATAATTAACATGGATGTACTAAGCTCACTTTTTCCATTTTAATATGACACCAATATAAAAGCTCTTTTTATCAACCAACACCATTTATATCTTCTAAGCAGCCATCTTCTGTTGCCAAGTTATACTGAATATCACTGCTTTAAGATAAATCACAAATATTCACAATATAAATATATAAATATTCCAGCAAGTATCAGCCTTGAAACTGATATTGAGCAAGATTTTTTAGTTTGTTTAACAATAAGTGATGCCTTTCTTCATCACTTCCTTCAAGTGTTCTCAGTCTATAATTGCTCTGACAAACCCTTTAAAACATTAATTTTCAATGTCTCATATCTGTTTTTCTCATTGACCTAAGAGAATGCGTTCAATTAACCCCAGATGGAATGAGAATTGCTTGTGCTAAGGCTTGTTTTCAACTGAAGTTGAGTGAAGTTGAGCACCTCACAGTGATTTGTAAAGAAGTTTAAATCAGTGGAATTCATTTGAGTCTTGAAATGGCATTATTGCTATTTATAAAGGAAAGAAATTGCAAAAGACATCAACATATCTACCTCACCATCCTGTCCCAAATGAGAGCTTACTGTAGACAAGTTCACTCCAGTCTTGCACAACTCCCATCTCAGGGCAATAGTACTGATGGGGAAGAAATACATTGTCTGTGTGTGAATATGATGATGGAGAATGTGTAACGCAATGCCAGTTCAGAATATAGGCAGTACTAAACAGCAGTTCAGGATCAGGAAGTGATCAGGATCATGGACCATGCAGAGTAGTCGATTGTGCAGTTCCAGTAGTGAGAGCGAATGCCTGGAAACAAGCATTAGACTGGAACTTCATAATGAAGCCCACCTGCTCCAGTCCCAAGGACCTTCAGGATAAAGAGCACTTCTCCTGAAAATGAAGCAAGTCAAAGAACTCTCTCAGTGTGACCTCTCATTCTTTCATGGGTTATCTGTCAATCTTTCCAGCATGTCCAACCTAACACATCTTTCCAAATCAGAGTGCTGGTACATATCTCACTCCATCATAATTTTCTTTTAGTCCACTTCTTGCAGTAATAATCGTCTAAAGTTTCACTTTGTCCAGTATCCTTGAATGTTTGCATTGGGCAAAGAAACGTCATGTGACATCATCACAACGCATTCAGCCAAAGCCTTATTTGATTCACGTGCCTCGAACATGAGTACAGCTAAAAGTTCTCATATACCAACAAACATCACTGTAAAAAGTTTTGTGCAACTGCAATTTCTCCAATTCAAGTAGTTTTCCGCAAAAAAGCACAAAAAACTCTGCTTTTTTTTTAAAGCCAATCAAGCATTTTGACCACAACAATCACAAAAATAAATAAATAAATAAAATAACTGCGAAATCCTAGACGTATAGAAGAATGGACCCTATTATAACACTATAGCAATTAATTAGGCTCAAATTCAAGTTGATTACATGAACATCTGGGAGAAAACATTTTGATTATCTGAACCATAGGGATCATTTCAATAATCTGACTGTCATAATTGAGAGTTACCGTTTCGGACGTATTTAAAGAAATTATAACTAAATAACTGAATTCTAACTAAATTACTCACCATTTCAGAGATGATTGAGAAAAGAAAAATCAAGACAATCCCATATGACCTTCAGTTAACAATAAAACATTAATACAGAATGTTGCAAAGAAATTTATCTTTGGAATCCTGAATATTACAAAACCTCTCATTGAGTCCCACAAATGTATTGTGTCTCACAAATATGTGCATTTATTTGAAAGTACAATGCTTCTTGACTTAAATTAATATGTCTACTCTATTTACGTTTGCAGTTACACCTCATTCTGGCAGTCTCTGCAGCTTGTGATTTTCTTTTTCAGTTTCACATTTGATTCAAATGAAACCTAACAGCTCTCCTTGGCAAAATGGATGAAGATTAAAATCTTTCAGACAGGATTATATGACAAGATTCTTAAGGTTCACTCCACTGTAAGAGCTAAATTTAGTGAAATGATTAAATGTTAGGCTAGACTAAACTGGCCCTGACTCTCTTTCAGCAGAACTAACACAATTAAACTGCACTGTCTCTCTTGTTTTCTTTCCCTTTTGTTCTCCTTCATTTTATTTTATTTTTTCACCAAACTGCATTTAACATTCACAGTAATCATCAAACACATCATACCCATCCTTCAGCTCAAGCGAAGCTTCCAAAGTCAAATCCCTTTTCCTCTTCAGGACAATATTCATGGAACAAACTGAAGGATGAGCCATGGCTCAGCTGAAATTGGGTGCCAATGACAAGGCCCCCTATTGCAAATAACCTCTGCCTACTTCTTTTTATCTAGCTTCCTCTTACTAGCAACAGTGCCATAATCCTGAGCCTATGTGTGCATTTGATCAGGCTAGAAATGGATGACTGCCTATCTATCTATCTATCTATCTATCTATCTATCTATCTATCTATCTATCTATCATGGGTTTGTAAAGGAGGTGGATGCAAGTGAGAATAATTTATTATGTAAAGTGCACAAAAATCAACTATAAACATGAACTGTGGATACAAGGCAAAAACATACAGACAAGCGAGACTGTGGTACACACAACAACTACAACTATTACAACAGAAGTTTGACCCTGAGACACTGAAAAACTAGAAATTAAATAGTGGTGCTAACAAGGTATAAGGAGACACAGGTGAGGGTGATTAGTAAGACATGTGACATGCTGGGGCTGATGGGTGCTGTATATGTTAAATTGTGAAATTGACATATTCAGCTAACTTAAGAAATTGTATGTAGACATAGTTTTACTGAATCAAATGAGATGTCTTTCATGGCAGGGTAAATTAACTAGGCATGCAGTTTCCACAATTTTGAAAATAATTAATTGAAAAAGTTCTAAATATATATAAACTTTTAAAAAGCCAGCAAACCATCTGCATCAAATCTCTTTGGTGTGCTGTCATGCAGATTTATAAGTAAACTTGCTGGTAAGTGGTTCTATGCATCTTGAAGTTCTTCTTCAGATGGTGTCTGTCTGAAATTTGCTCTTTTCTACAGGAACATCAAATAGTTAAAAGGAACTCTCCAAGCTCTTAATGCCTACAGTAACAGCTGTTTCCACAACTAAGCCTGATGACAAATATGGCTTGAATGTTATTATTCAGCTTTTTGTAAACATAGTAGATCTGCAACAGCAAATATTAACAGTATTAACAGTGACAAAAAAAAAATCATCTCGTTCTGGACATTTGTAAAATGAAATTATACATGAAACTACACCCGCTGACTAGGTCTGTATGCAAGAATACACATTAAAATGAATATGCATAATGAATACAGTGAATTTAGATATGCAGTAAAATATGACAGAGAAATACAAAGATGTTAATGAAGTGTGGGATGTCGTCTCATCTGACACCATATTATTATTATTTTTTTTAAATATCTTTTCATATTTTGGTATGTATTATATGTGGGGGGCACAGTTAGTGCTTAGCATGCCTGCCTTGCACCTCCAGGGTTGGGAGTTTGATTCCTACTCCCGCCCTGTGTATGCAGAGCTTGCATGTTCTTCCCATGCTTTGGGGATTTTCTCTGGGTACTCCGGATTCCTCCTGATTAATCAATTTCCGCAAACATACCCCAAGGCTATGGTATCTACAGTACATTGCACTCAACCATTTATGTAAGATATATCCATGCACCAATAAATTGCAAAGGTTGGCAGAAGGAAAGGGGTATTATGAAGTGGATAATGTCCATACTCAGTGATGACAAAAAAAAAAAAACCCTGGAGGTAGACATAACATTAATAAGCTGCGTTAACAATTATATCAGTGGAAGGTCCTCACAAGGATACTGAAAAGAAAATTAGAAGAAGATAGAATGTTTGTCAGATATTCAAGTGCAGTACAGTGAAATTCTATTCTTTAAATTTCCAAGCTTGTTAGCAAGCTCAGGTGAGAGCACAGAGTTAGCCATGATACGAGCAGAGAGGGTCAAGGCCCCGGCGGTTGCAGCTTAGCAGTAATGGGGCTTGAACTCATGACGAACCTGGTCAGTTGCCCCGAGCCACTGAGCTACCACTGCCCCTATTCATATCATTCAATGCCGAATGATTTGGCCATTGGGCAGGGTTTTGTGGTTCATATCATCATTTATCATTCATTTGTCATGTTTTCATAATTTCACTTAATTGACTATTATATGTTGTGTGAGATCAAGTTTGTTTAGAAGAAACTGGAATTTCTTGGGGGGAATATATATATATTTTTTTACCAAACCACCAAGTAAACCTCTACTGCATGAAACTTCCAGAACATGCAGTACAAACCATAAGCATTAAACAACACATTTACACTGATCAGCCATAACAATAAAACCACCTGCCTAATATTGTGTAGGTCCCACTTGTGCCACCTAACTGCTCTGACCCATCGAGGCATGGACTCCACAAGACCTCTGAAGGTGTACTGTGGTATCTGGCAACAAGATGTTAGTAAGTTGCGATGTTGGACCTCCATGGATCGGACTTCTTTGTCCAGCACATTCCACAGATGCTCAATCAGATTGAGATCTGGGGAATTTGGAGGCCAAGTCAACACCTTGAACTCTTTATTAGGTTCCTCAAACCATTCCTGAACACTTTTTGTGGACAGGGGTCAGCATGGGTACTCTGACCGCTCTACGTCTATGCAGCCCCATACACAGCATGCTGTGATGCACTGTGTGTTCTGACACCAAAGTCGCTCAGATCCTTACACTTGCCCATTTTTCCTGCTTCCTACACCTCAACTTTGAGAACTGACTGTTGACTTGTTGCCTAATATATGGTAAAATGGTAAAGGGTGTGCACTTATATAGTGCCTTTTAACCTTAGTGGTTCTACAAAGCACTTTACACTGTTTCTCATTCACACACACAAGGTGCTAGCCTGCCATCAGAGCAACTTGGGGTTCAGTGCCGTGCCCAAGCACACTTCAGCATGTAGAGATATGTGGGCTGGGAATCAAACCACCAACTCTGTGATTAGTGGACAACCCACTCTACCACCTTAGCCACAGCCATGACTGATCAGTGTACTTAGAAATACACTGAGTATAGCATTTTGTGTGCTGTGATTATCTCTAATAGTGGCTCTTTCTCGTATCTCGTATTAGGTACTCACTGGAAGACAAGTCTTTCTATAATGTGAATCCAGGTGATTACAGTCTTAACACAAATGTCAGCATGTACCTACCTGTATCATTTCTCCCAGGGTGACAAACGTCTTCTAGCTGTTAGCACAGATTCATGCTTCAAAAAATAGATTTGCCTAATATGGTGTGCCACAGTGTCTGATACTGGCAAATCTCCAAGCTCTTTTGCATTTATGACTCACAAAGATCCTGCTTGTATAGAAGCCTGTAGTTTAAGTGAAGCTTACCTGAATACTGAAAATGACCAAAAGTGTGTGTACACCTGTCCATCACACCCATACTGTTGCCACAAAGTTGGAAGCACACATTTGTACAGGCTATCTACATATGCTGTAGCCTTACAGTTTCTGTTCACTGGAACTAAGAGGCCCAAACCTGACACCCCAGCCCTCCTCACTGTATAACAGTGTATAACCTCACTAATGCTCTTGTGGCTGAATAAGCAAATCCCCACAGCCACACTCCACTAGTGAAAGAGTGGAGGTTATAATAACATTTTTTTTTTTTTTTTTTTTAATTAATGCTTATGCTCAACAACAAAGCTTTCTACTATATATTGGATAACACTTTACTTAAGGGTCACGTTCATACAACTAGACAAGACCTCCACATGTCTTTCATGACAGCTGAAATAAACCTACATTTATAAAGGCTTATTTTAATAGACTTTAGCTGTCATAATGACTACTTTTTTCACTTTTAATGTGACATAACACGTGAACCAAGTAACACAGATTATTTTTGAAATAAGGTTGTGATATGACAATTTCCACAGCAACCTACATTATATCATCACAACAGCTGCACATGGTGATAATGATCCACTCCACAAACCCCTCTTTCCCTTTCCCAATCTTTGCAATATATCTTACAAAGTGAATGGTTCTGTACTTCACAGTGTATGTACTTTGAGTTTGATTGCAAATAAAAGATTAGATTTATTTGTAATTATTTGCTATACGACAAGATTTTGGTGGCCACAGAGTATTTTAAACTAGCACAAATTAGTGTACAAAACACAACCCTGGCAACCCTGTCATTAACTGTCCTGCCTGTTGCTCCTACTTTATTGAAAATGTTTTTAGAGGGAGCATAAGGCAGCGTGATTCTTGCCCCAATGGGCCTTAATTACTGCTTATTGCCATTCCCATTTTTGACCAGTTGGTGCAATAATAACTCTGTGGTGCTAAATTGGGCAGTGAGCATGCTTCCCCATGATTGCACAACATCTAGAAAAGTGAGCAATTCAGTGGAACACGGGCTTATATGTCATATGGATATTTCTTTTTTTTGTAAAACTTTGGTCACTCAAAATATGTCATTAGTATTTGAATGGAATTTAAACATATGGAGCTGTGAATGAGGACTTTATGAAGATTAAGATTTGTTGAATGGCTGATGTATATGGCTGCCCCATGGATGAGCCACCACTGTGTAGCTGACATTAAAATATCCCCTTTAATTATCTGTTGGAATTGCTCTGTTCTAATATAATTTAATTTTATTACTTCTAATAATGTGCTTCCAGTGTATGCAGTATTGCATCACTGTTATATAACACATACCAAGCAAATTCTTGAGAGACTTCTTTTCACTTAGTTGACTAAATACAGTGAGTGGTCAACAAACTGTTCCAATGCAAGAGGTGGCTTCAGTCTGCAAAATCACTAAGGTGTCGAACTGGATGGGACTAAAGTTTTCAGATGTGCACAAATTTGGTCAGAAAACAGTAGGTAATTTGGTCTGTAATTTTCTCAGTGGTGCAGGGAGAAAAATACTGAAATGGGTGATCCGGATGGAGATAAAATCACAGGGTAGCATGTGGAAATGATGGAATTACTCCAGGTCCACATATAAATTGAATCATGTCCACATAGGGCTTTGGTAAAAATATTATACAGCATATGCTCCCACCATGTACCACATACAGGTAAAACCTATACAGAGCTTATCTGGAAAGTACGCAGCAAGCTACATCACAATACCATTATGTAACTCTTAACTGTAGTGTTACCATATATTGTATAGATTTATGCATCCTTATGAGCAATACAAACACACCACCTGATAGCTTTGAATATAAGTATGTTATGTGTCTGGGGAAAGGTTGACTATTTATAAAATGTGCTGTGATTTAAATGTTGTTCATCTGATAAACATGAAAATATTTTTTAAAATACAAATTAAGTGATGTTTCACTATATTTCATAGCCACTTTCTTTTCCAAATACATTTCCAGCCTTCTGGTGTCTGGCATATCTTTATTTCCTGAAATGGTAGATAATGTAATCCATTCTCAGGCCTGATTAGCTGTAGCTCAGACACTGATAACCGGTGGCCAACAGAGTGATTACTGGAGCTTTCAAGGTTACATCTCTCTAAGCATTGGCTGAACATTGGCAGTACACTGCAAGTGCGTACATGTGTGTGTGTGTGTGTGTGTGTGTGTGTGTGTGTGTGTGTGTGTGCGCTTGTGTGGCCCCAGGATCTTTCACCTCAGATGAACACAGCTCACCAATTACCAGCCTCCAGATGGGCACTTTCTCATTCTCTCCCTTTCTCTCTCCCACTCCTGTCAGGTTGTTGCTCCCCCCCCCCCTCCCCCTTTCTGGACAGTCTTCCCCATGAGGCCTTTTTCTAATTATATACATTGACGATAAGGTTATGTTAACATTCTATTGCTTTGCTAAAAGCTGTATATCTTAGCTGTATACCATAGTAAGGTATAGCATCTGACACTGCTTGGCTTCTAGATCAAAATGAAATACTAACCCCATTTCCATAAAAGTTGGGATTTTTTCTAAAATGCAATAAAAACAAAAATCTGTGATTTGTCAAGTCTCTTGAAACTTTAATTAACTGACAACAGTACAAAGAAAATATATTCAATGTTTTCACTGACTAACTTAATTGTATTTTGTAAACATAAACAAATTTAGAATTTGATACCTTCAACACACAAAAAAGTTGGGACAGAGGCAAAATAAGACCATTTTAGTAAGTAACACCATTTTGGAGGATCAGGTTAATTGGTAACAGGGGAGGGTATCAGGATTGGGCATAAAAGTAGCATCCACCAAAAGCTCAGTCTTTGCAAGCAAGGATGGGTCACCACTGTGTGCCAAACTTTGTGAGAGAATTGTCAGTCAGTTCAAAACGAACATAGCTCAATGCGAGATTGCAAAGAATGTAGGTTTTTCACCATCTACAGTGCATAATATTGTGAAAAGATTCAGGGAACTCTGAGAAATCTCACTGCGTAAAGGGCAACGCCGGAAACCACTCTAATAAACCGGAAGTACTTCGGAAAACCGTTCTCACTTAACACAGTCCGCCGATGCATCCAGAAATGCAACCCGAAACTCTATTACGCAAGGAGGAAACCACACATCAACTCTATGCCTAAACACCGCCGAGTTCTCTGGGCCCGAGCTCATCTCAGATGGACTGCAAGACAGTGGAAACATGTGCTGTGGTCAGATGAGTCCACGTTTCAGCTTGTTTTCGGGAAAAATGGACGTCGAGTTCTCTGTGCCAAAGATGAAAAAGACCAACCAGACTGTTATAAGTGAAAGGTGCAAAAGCTAGCATCTGTGATGGTATGGGGTGCATCAGTGCCCACGGCATATGTGTGAAGGTACTATTGACGTAGAAGCGTATATTGGGATTTTAGAGAGACATATGCTGCCATCAAGGCAACGGTTATTCTCAGGAAGTCCATGGTTATTTCAACAGGACAATGCCAGGCCTCATTCTGCACATGCTACAACAGCGTAGACACAGATTGCATGTGCTTGACTGCCCTGCCAGCAGTCCCGATCTGTCTCCTATGGAGCATCATGAAGAGGAGAATCAGACAATGGTGACCAAGGACTGTCGAGCAGCTGAAGTCTTGTATCAAGCAATAATGGGCAAAAATTCCACTTGCAAAACTGCAACAATTAGTATCCTCAGTTCCCAAACGATTAAAAAGTATAATTAAAAGGAAGGGTGATGTAGCACAGTGGTAAACATGCCTCTGTCCCAACAGAGTGTGTTGAAGACATCAAATTCTAAATTTGTTTATATTTGCAAAATACAATTAAGTTGGTCAGTGAAAACTTTGAATATCTTTTCTTTGTAGTTTTGTCAGTTAATTAAAGTTTCAAGAGACTTGACAAATCACAAATTTTTGTTTTTATTGCATTTTTGAAAAAATCCCAACTTTTTTTTTTACCACCCCAAAGTTGATTCTTTTTCTATAACAGCATGAAGTAAACTGTCTTATTCCTCTTAAAAGCACAGCAATTTGTGAATGATCACAATTTTTAATGTATTAATGAATTCACATCACAGCTTTTACATTTATAGTTACATTTATTTTGTGGAACTTATAAACAGTCATCAGTCTCTCAGCCCTCCATCCATTTTCTGTACCATTTATCCTACACGGGTCATGGGGAGCCTGGAACCTATGCCAGGGGACTCGGGGTACAAGGCACAGGACACCCTGGATGGGGTGCCAACCCATCGCAGGGCACAATTGCACACACATTTGCACACCCATTCACACACTATGGACAATTTAGAGATGCCAATAATATTAAATATTATATATTATATATTTGCTTATTAATATAAGCAGAGTCATTTCTGAGTTCATTATTTTTAATTATGCACTTTTAACTTATTATTGTATCAA
This sequence comes from Cranoglanis bouderius, assembly GCA_023630585.1. Taxonomy (NCBI): domain Eukaryota; kingdom Metazoa; phylum Chordata; class Actinopteri; order Siluriformes; family Cranoglanididae; genus Cranoglanis; species Cranoglanis bouderius. Next base: position 10,766,100 of record CM042552.1, read on the forward strand.
ACTGAAGGTATTAACTGTTCAGTGATGGAGTCTTGAGTGCAAATTGTTCTTAGCAATTGCAGTCCTAAGGTTATCCAAGGAGAAACACCCACAGCCATCTTTATGGTTTCTATGTGATACAGTCCCTAATAATCTCATGGTGATCTTTAGGCTGTCCATGTGGGGCCAGCCTTATCAGCAGTGAGTGATTTTCAGGTAAGAAAGCAACAAATCAGTGATTTTGTATACATTTTTCTTTGTTAAACCATTTTTTAACCATTTATTATTAGCCTTAGATTATGTGGAATGTCCACCATACAGATCCCTGTGAATGAGCTGCTTCTATAGAAATTATAAGGTATTAGAACGAGCGAATTGATATAAACCTGTGATTCGAATTACAGCTGGCACTATTGGCACTATTGTAAGTGCTGCTGATATGGATAATTAATCTGACCAATCAGATTCAAGCATTCAAGCAATTCATACTTCATAATATCATTAACCACCTACATGTCCAGACTTACATTCCTCACACTATCAGGGGATAGAAAGGGAAAGGGTACTGAAAAATGATCAAGCAAAAGTAAAGTTTGGCATCTCTAAATTGTCCGTGGTATGTGAATGTGTGTGCGATTTTTCCCTGCAATGGGTTGGCACCCTGTCCAGGGTGTCCCCCGCCTTGTGCCCCGAGTTCCCAGGCATAGGCTCCAGGCTCCCCCGTGACCCTGTGTTGGATAAGCGGTACAGAAAATGGATAGATGGATGGATTTCAGAATGCCTGTATCTCAGCACTTGAACACAAAAGCTTGTACACATGCGGCCATGGATGTTGTGATGTTACAACCTTAATGCTGCTTAAATTACAACCACAACCTGCATGATTATTAGCAGCTGGTGCCATTTGTACTGTTGCTACTCAAGTTTTCTATGCGAATTGATATGACTGGCTAGGGAGAAAAAAAAGAAATGGAAAAACAATGAACAAACTTATAAAATCAGGAGTGGGAAATAGCGAAGTAAAAGTGCTGACTTAAAATATATTTTAAACTGCTTAATAAAGTGCAATTTCTGAGAAAAACTACTGTGTTTTATATGTCTAAATGCTTTATGGTGGCTGCATAGCTAGAATTGAGGATTTGTGGGATAAGAATATTCTCATGGGATGTCAGATTGTCACATCTTGCCACACTTTGGGTCTTAGTTAACTGAATACAGGATACAACACTTTCTTTTATTACACTTTGTTTTTTCCTATTAGGCATGTTCTTTTAGGGTTTTTCCCCCCCACAAAGCAGGAAAAATATAGCTCTTTGTTTCACCTGGCTCTCTCTGTTTCCTGTATTAAAGGTCAGAATTCCCCAGCTCAGCATAGCTTATCATATGACAGGTGAAAAATTGCTTGCGTGTCTCGCATGCTAATCATGGTGACAGCAACGCAAGCACAGCTAGCACTTGTCCAAAAGCTACTTTTTTTTTTTTTCATATTTCAGTGAAATATAGACATATTTATGTGGGTGAAGCCCTTTATGTGAATGCATATATATATATATACAGTACTGTGCAAAAGTTTTAGGCACCCTATTTTGTACAAGCTTTGTTATAGATTTTTTTTATTTTAAGTCAGTACAAAACACATTTTATATTCCCAACCATTAGTTTTCTAGCACAAAATTAAATGTTACAGAAAAATGTTTGTATGTCATTAAAGAAAGCAGAGTATTACATAAGAGACACTTTTCAGACAAAAAACACAATGAAGGCTGCTGGGTTTTGCTGCAAAAATAAGAAGCGAGTGCGAAAGTCAAAGTCTCCAGAAGAACTGTGTCTGGTTCTGCAAGATGCTCAATAAAACTTACCAGCTCATTTCCTTATAAAACTGCACACATTGTACCGGAGACTACAATTTTGATTTTTATTATTAATTTTTTTGTCACACCAAATATTGACTTTGTTTCATTTAGTACTGTTTACTGCTCTTTATGGCTTTTTTTTTTATGTAGAAACATTTAATTTCATTATTTTGAATCTTTGCTCTACAGCATTTCTTTGCATGTGCCTAAAACTTGCACCGTACTGTATATAAATCAGTCAGTCAAACCTCCAACTGCAATATTTTAGCTGAAGTAATGTTGCTAGTTAGTTAGTTAGTGCACACTCATTCTTAATAGGTTTGCTAGCAGGTCTGCATATAAACAGAAGAGCACACACATGCTAGCTAGCTACAGTGCCATCTTTGAGGGTGATTTGATTAACTGACTAAGATTAAGTAAGCATTATATTGTCATTTTCTGATTCTGTGTCAAATTAATGTACTAGCCAAACACTCAACTGCTAGCAAGCTTGAAATCTTGGCCAATGCTGACGTGGCTCTCTCAAAAGCTGAGAAATTTTTACTGTCAGGGACTGTCCTGATTCTCCTATGTGAAATTCTCTTTAAATATTGTGCTGTAGTGTTGTTTTGGAAATGATGTTCTGCCTGTAATTTCACACTGCTTTGACATATTTACACATTACTATCAGAAACAGATTTTAATGTCACTGTATTGTAATGAATGCCAAGGGTACAGACCATGTCTCTGACCAAAAATATGTTGAATAGAATGTGAAGGTTTTAGCAAGAACATGGCTTCAGGTATGTACATTCTAATAAACCTCACCTACTGAATAACTTAATACAGATCCGTTGGCCTGACACTGATGTCCAGCAAGGGGGACTGGCTGAGGTGTGAATCTGTCCCCAGCTGATTTGCATTGCCGCAAACTCGTCTGTGCCAGGAGCCCAAATTAAGGTAATTAAACACAGCCATCTCATCAATCTTGCAAGCAGGACCCCCTGCCAGAAAGCACTGTGTGTTGAATTAACTAAGCTGAAGTGTCTTTGATGACCTGGCTGTGGGCCTGCACAAAGTACGTTAGATACGAAATAAAAGATACAAAAGCTTTCATAGTTATTGGAGGCATGGAGGTAAGTGCGTGGTGATGCGGTTCGGGTTGCCAGGTTGAGTTACTTACTTATCTTCAGCTGCTGTTGATGCTATATTCAGAGTTGAGTTAAGTGCACATAGTGAGGATTTAATACCAAACTTGCGCACATCGATATTCGAACCTCAGGCGTAACTACAGACTTAAGGGCTGTTGAGTGAGTTGCATGCTCGGGGCATAGTTTGCCTAAAACAGAGATGTGTCTGAGTTTTTTTTTTCTTGGGTGATATCAGCTCAAACAAGAAGCAGTATTAAGTTCAGTGACACTGTCTGACAGTTTGATGAACCACAATATGTTAGACAGTAATTTATGTTTTGGGCTGTAAATATGCACTCATAAAATATTGAATGCCATTTGAGGCCTATATTAAATGCAAATAAAATATTGAAAATAATAATTACAAGAAAATTAAGAAATTTTATTTAATTACAAGTAAATTAACTACAAGGAAAGGGTTATTTTTTATTGTCTGGGAACTGGGTCTGGGACATGGACGCCTCTTTGGACTGGGGGAAGAAACTTGAGTACCCGGAGGAAACCGATGAAGCACGGGGAGAAAATTCAAACCCCAAGTTTACAAGTAGGAATTTTGAGTTGTCTTTTTTGGCTTTTTGGGAATTACAAGTTAGCTCTTCCCTCTAGCCAAATGCAGCAATGGCATAGCATTTTTGGTCAGCTTATCCTTCAAGTCAAGTCATCAGCATGTTTTTCTTTACAAGAGTGCACATCAACAATTCAATGTAGCCAATTAAATGCATAATAATATAGCCTACACCCCAAGCACACATTGTGATTCCATGACATCCATTTAGTATCCCGTGGTTTCATTAATTGGAATTAACTTCATTCATAACTTCATTAATCACAATTAACTGTACAAGAAAATTAGTAAAGGATTGCTAATAAGTTTGAATACTGTCACGAAAGTGATCCAAAAATTCAAAAAGGATGGACTTGTGGGAAGCTCACTGAGACGTCCAGGCCGTCTGCGGAAGTTAACACCTCGTCAAGAGCATTTTGTGATGAGACAAGTTGAAAACAATCGCCATGCAAGTTCAGCACAGTTGGCTAAATCATTAGAAAGTCAAGCTGGGGTGAATGTTTCCCGTTACACCATACGACGTACACTGCAGGGGAGTGGCATGCATGGCTGTCGTCCACGGAGGTTGTCAAAATACTATTAAGAAACACTGTCCCAGAAGCTTCTCATAAAGAGTGTAACGAATCAATCATTACTAGCATTATTCTTTTCCACCAGAATAATGTAATGGATCAACTTTAAACATAAAAAATGAAACAGAAGTGCACGCTTGGATTTGGAGCACATTTTTAAAGGAGACGAGTTTTAAAGCGTGCCCGCATTATCTACCAGAATGTGTAGTAAATCGGATGGATCTGCAACGTTTAAAAATATTCTCCACCAGTTACAATTTATGTAACAAATTAAAAGATGTTTAACACGTTTAAATGTATTCTCCAATTTATATAAGGAATTAGCTCGAATGGTGTGAAATATATCTATATATCTAATCAACGCGTGTTGTGACCAGTTATAAATATACATCAGCCATGAAAGGGAATTCATGTATGTGCACATATACATATAGATAATTAACCACTATAGAGTATAATTAATTATGACTATGTATGTGGTCTAGATCAGCTTTTAGGATTAGCTGTAGTCTAGTTTGGAATTATGAACTCTAAAGAGGGAGTTTATCCTTCTGGCCAGGAAGGATTAACCACGAAGTTTGTTATTAAAAATTAGAGCGGGTAACGAGACCTTATGCAGCGTAGAATTGACTCATCATATGACAAAACAGAGACAAATCAAGCGTGGGATAACAGATTTTAATAACTAGATGTAACTATGGATACACACGACTAACTCTAAGCAGAACATACATATGTACATCTATATACAAGGAAAGAAAGGTATAGAGAGAAAGTAATGAAATAAAAGAGAATGGCAGACAAAAACACAACTAATTAGCCTTTTCCAAAACCAGCAACGAACTTAAATCTCCTGTAAACAGGGGTACAATCTTAAACGCAGATATAGATCCATTACTATATAATGTAGAGTTCGCTGGTTCGTCGTGCCGTTTAAAAAGGCGTCGGCCATGAGGCGGTTGCATCTTTTGTCCGGGAGAGAAAGATCCTGGCTTCCTCTTCCCGAGGCACGTGGCCCCGGGGGACAGAGAAACCAGAAGAGTGTCAAGTTGAAGTGAGTGAAGAGTAGAGACTGAAGAGACTGAAGAGACTGAGAGCGTGGTGTTGTTTTAAAGACAACACCAACACACACGCCTCTTTGGGCTATGGGCCAATCAGGAAGTTGGATTTGTTGGCGGGATGACCTCTTTTTGTCTGGTCTCAGACCCTAATTTGCATGTTCAGGGAGGAGCCGGTTTATACCGTATTATATATGAAATTAAGGGAAAGCATGAAATAATGTATCCCATTGCAATATGATATGCATAATCAATCAGGGTATCGCAAGACAATTAACTACATACCAAATTCGATGGACTTGTAACGAATATTACAAGAAAAACATGGTTACAGACATTTAAAATAATATCTTATGTTAAAACTATCTACAATCATTAAGGTCTATTGACACTAGGTCACACTATTTAGGCATCAAATAATTACATATAATTGCACGTTACATTCGAGAGAGATTTTTCCATTGTGTGTGTAAGGTAAGCTTGTGTGTGTGTGTGTGTGTGTGTAGGTAGCTTGTGTGTGTGTGTGTGTGTGTGTGTGTGTGTGTGTGTGTGTGTGTGTGTGTGTGTGTGTACGAAGGGGGGAAGGTTGGTCGTTAGCATTCCAAAGGTATCTGGTCAAACTGGGGCCAGAGTGGTCATTAAACAGATAGGGATTTACAGCTCAAGGAGACAGAGAAATTTCATTGCTAAACCCAGGCTGATTCAGAAATCAGTTTGATACGTTCAGACGTTACAAGACGAACCTGGAGACATCAGAGGCTTTGCGATCCCACAATATGGATAGCTGCATAACCCAATTCTGAATATGTGTAACTTGCCCAGAATAAATGTAGAGATAACCTGTGGTCTTAAGTTGTGAACTCCTGTAGTAGATAAAAATGATGTAACTTTTAAATAATGTTTTTGAGAAGTTAGGGAAAGCTCACATCACATCAAAATGTATTATTAACGAGTGGTTATTTCTTAAAAACATTATTGATTCCTAGATGAGGTCTTGTCTTATTGACGAATCGTCAAAGCCTTTTTAAAGGTACATTTTCCCAGCATGTTTAATCAGGGTCTGACAGAGGGAACGTCATTATAATCTGCGCCCAAACAACCCTCCCCCTTCCCCCGGCATAGACTACAGGTATCAAAGAAACACATATCTGATTATAATCATTGTTTTTGCTTTATTTCAAACAACACTGTCTTGAGACAGCAAAGGTGGAATAATGAATATAAATGAGCATGTCACTTGGGTTAATTAAATCTCGATCCTGCCAGAAAGATGATGAATCTTGAGTGTAAAAATACACTTGAATCACCTGAGTCCTCCTTTAGTTATCTAAACCCAGCGAGTCACGTGTGTGCCTGCTCTCATCGTGAAAGAAAATTGATTTCTCTGCTCTCTGACAAGAGGTCAACACAATCACGTGTTGCTAAGCATAGAAGCCAGATTCGTAAATGAAGTCAATTAAACCTTCCATGGATTTAATAATACAGAGGCCTAATTTATGTCTTCTGTCATATGAGTCAATAAGGTTGAATGGATGCACTGACCTGTAAAGAGTATGCGCTTAGAGAGTGAGAGGGAAAGACAGAGAGACTTTATGCTCACTTATTATTAATGTAGGGAATTATACTAAAAAAAAAAACAATCCTTCACAAAGCCTGCTTCTCTTTTTAAGCAGCCTCCTCTAATTTGTCAGCAGTGAAATAATAATTGCTCTGTCCAATAATAAAGAATGGTAATCTTGCTTGCAACAGTTCAAGATGTTCCTCTTGCAAATTCAAAACAGGAACTAAAATTACAGCCGCGAAACTAAAGCATAATTTTTCTCCGCCATCACTCCTTATGCATCACTGCCAAAGTTGTTTATTCTCTTTCCTGCAAACCAAGAGCTGATTATTTCACCAAGCAACTTTGCCCCATAACTTTAATAACATCTCTGTTAGTGCTGCTAGTTGTTGCTATGGCAGCAATGATGTGAGAAGACTTAATGAAAAAAAGAAAGAAAAAAAAAACTCTTGCACTCACAGAACTTTAGAATCCCATGAAATGAAAACCAACTGGTTTCGCATCCTACAGCTTCGTGCATGGGTGATGAAGGACAACAGAACGAGTGCCTGAGGCAGACCAGAGCTCAAACATCTGTGGCAGAACTGAAAGCTCTTAAAAGCTGAAACTATCTCTCTATCCCTGAAATCACACCCTCCCACTAAAGACTCCCACTGAATCACGCCAACAACTGCGACATAGCACTACAATGATATCACATATGGGGTACTCAATAGAAATAACAACAAATACAACAGAAATTATTTTAAAAATCAATTACGTAAACAAATTACATTCAAATTCACAAATACACCAACAAATGTATTTTACTTATTTATTTTATTTTATTTATTTATTTTTTTTTACAATTCTTGTTAAACTGATGGAGGGAGATGGGGAAACAGAGGTGGATATGTTAAGTTTTTTTTCCAATCACAGCTAATTATATATGAATTTAAAGCTTACAACAAGAATCACTGCTTCAAATAGATGTCAATGTTATTCATTTGCACATTTCAAGTCAAAAAGCTTAGTTGTAGCCTATCAGATGGCTTTAGTTTGGTTGGATAACTATGCAACTGGGATGAAGAAAATGGCTTAATTATAAAGCAACCACTTACTAACAAAAACAAACAAACAAACAAGCAAACAAAACTATGGGCTACATTCTAAAACATATTTGGATTTTCTAAAAGGGAATGGGTTTAAAAATGTCATATTCTGTGATCGCTGTCATCTTTATGTCATCATGGTATTAAACTCTCAGAAATCATTCCACTATTTATGCTAGGCTGCTGTTTTAATAAAGTGTGGATTTATAATTAAGAAATAAATTAATTCATTCATTTAAAAAAAAACAATCACAAAGTCTTGACGAAAGAAATATTTGTAATTCCTGGATTATTATTGCAAGATGCATCACATGTTTTTAATCATTTTAGGATTTCTAGCCAGCAGTTGCACATAACTACAGTGGGGTCCAAACGTCTGAGAGCACTACAAATTATATTACTGATAAAAGCTTGAGTAAGAATAGAATCTTTGGAATATTGATATGAATTTCAGAGTTTTTAATATTTGGTACGTCCACTTTTTGCTGTAATGAGAGTGTGCACTCAAGCTGCATGAACTCCACAAATTTGTGCAAAACTTGATGATCCATTTTAGATCAAATCCATCAGAGTGTTGTCTAAACACATGCTTCAATAAAAGAGAGGACAATCTGACCTTTTGTACAAAGCAGTTAACACGGTCAATATCACTAATTTGCTTACATTTAAATAGGGATGTAAGAATTAAAGACGGGCAAGGAGGAGGCGGGAACCGGCTGAACATAAACGTAAAGTTTAATCATAAACGAAACAGAAACAGAACATAAAACACAAAATGCACGTGCATCTCTCTCTCTCCCTCTCCGGCGCTTCCAGCCGCTCCTTTATCTCTCTCTCCCACTGATCAGACAGATCAGTGCCAGGTGTGCGTCCTCACAGCCTGGCCACGCCCTCCTCCTCGCCACAAGGGACCTACTGTATATTAAATATTCCAGACGTTGAATCTTTACTTTTTTTATTTTAAATATTTCAAAATTCTAAAACCTTCTGTTTATGAATTTAAAATCCCAGATTATCAATGTGGTTTCAGACGTTTTGGACAGAGAATGGAAAATTATTACTTAAATCAGATAACATCTACGATAACATCTAAGATAACATCAGTAATTGATTAGTATAAAACAAAACCATTTGCTCTAATTAGAAAACAGAAACCAGCGTCTATAACCATTAGAGGACGAGAAGCTTTAAGTAGCCTATTGATGTTGGAGGATGTTAAATAATGAACATCCACAAAACTGTTCTAAGATATGTGAAAAGATTTATATGGCTCTGTTTGAGGTCAGGAAAATAATGTACAGTATTATATGTGTGTCTGGGCTAGGACGGGGTCTTTGGGAGCGGGAAACACACATGCATTTTCAATCCAAAACAGGATTGAAAATAACCACATCAGTGGATTTTAAATATCCTCCTTTGCGCTGCTCCACCTATGTCAACGCAGAGCATTATTTTACAAATATAAAAATAGCACCAGAGCACAAATCTAAAAAAAAAAAAAAAATGGCCTGTGCTCAACGAAAATATAAAATCACAAGCATTACACAGCAAAATATACTTGCGCTGGCACAAAAATAGTGCCACAAGCTTGTACATCCTTGTACAATGTTTCATTGCTATTCTAAAAATCAATATTTCTCAATAAATGTGACAAATTATTATAGTTTATCTTTCATATACAGTTTTGTGCAGTTGTTTCCTAAACTAAAATATTGCATACATTTCTTCATATTTGCTGCTATTCTATTATGGCATGGCTGTACAGTACATAGTTCACATAGTACATAGCTCAAAGTTTGTCATGGATAAACTTTTTCAAATGTAGGGCGTTCTGATGTTCTTGGTTTATGTTGGGGTTTCTAACACACCAGCGTGCTAAAGTGCTAAAAACTAACGACTGTTCAGGTTAGACTTTTCCTGCTGACACACAACCTGAATGAAATGATGAGTGAACTAGCAAAGCCTTTGTGAATATTAAATGAGGTGCAGACATCGTCTGATGTAAGATAAAACTCCCAGTACAGAGCAAAATGCCGAATCACACCTGCTTCTTGTCTGACAATGTAAAAGTAGCATTCCTCATAAATGAAATGTTGAAGAAGTTTTTTTGTCGTCTTTTATTACTGTGCTTGTTTTTCAATTCAGTTGAACAACTGAAAAGTTTTTGACTATATTTATCAAAGGAAAGAAGGTAAACTACATGCTTAATGACTACAAGAAATAAGAAATACATATATACAGATTTATTTTATTATTTACCAAAAGCTAATGCAAAAATATATAGCTGAATACAGTCCCCTCCAAAACTATTGAAACAGCAAGGCCAATTAATTTGTTTGTGCTACACCAAAAACATTTGGGTTTGAGATCAAAAGATGCTTACGTGGCAAGAGTTTAGGATTTCAGCTTTTATTTCCTGGTATTTACAACTAGATGTGTTAAACTACATAAAACATATAATCTGTTGTAAAAAATAGTATAGGAACAGATATAGTCAGTCTTTTTTCTGAATTCAGTTAAATAACACTTAATATTTGGTTGCATATCCCTTGCTTGCAATAACTACATTAAGCCTGTGACTCACTGACAGCACCAAATTGTTGGTTTCTTCTTTTGTGATGCTTTTCCAGGCTTTTACCTCAACCTCTTTCAGTCATTTTTCATGTCGGATACCTTCACCCCTCCTCTGTGGAGGTAGTTGGTGATGTCACTGACTGTTGTTTTTTTGTTTTTCTTCATAGCTCTCACAATGTTTCTGTCATCTGCTGCTGTTGTTTTCCTTTGCCGACCTATTCGGAATATGTTGCTCAGTACACCAGGGGTTTCTTTCTTTTTCAGGACATTCCAAATTGTTGTATTGGCTATGCCCAATGTTTGTGCAATGCCTCTGATTGATTTCCCCTCTTTTCTCAGCATCAAAATGGCTTGCTTTTCTCCCACAGACAGCTCTCTGATCTTCATGTTGGCTTATGCTTTTTAACAACAAATACAGTCTTCAGAGGCGAAACTGAAACCTAAAACCAAGAGTAAACGTTCAGAGCTATTTATTGTTTAAACAATCAATCTAACAGGACACACCAGGGTAACAAGTAACAATACAAATTTAGGTGGTCTGATACAAAATGTGCTATGTTCTATGTTGTTTAACACATCTATATATAAATACCAGGAAATAAAAGCTGATATTCTAAGCTCTCTTCTCATATTCATTGTTTGATCTCAAACTCAAATGTCTTCAGTCTACAGCAAAAAAAAAAAAAAAAAAAAGATTTGGTCTTGCTGTTCCAATAGTTTCAGAGGGGACTGTATGTATACCTCTGTATAATTCTGAATATGGCATAAATACTACTTATTGTTCAAGAATGGATTAATTATTTCTCTTTTCTGTTTCTCAATAGAAACTGAAAAAAGAGGTTTATTTCATAATTTACTGCTACTTACTTCTTATTATCGCCCATGACTCATACCTTATAACGGTCACTTCCTTCCTTCTGCCTTTTCACCTTAACCCATCTTTGGCAGCTATAGTATAGACTCTAAATCCCCATGTCAGCAGGCATTCTGTCTTTTAGGATTAGCTAGAGGAGAGCAGTTAACCCATCATTGTGTTTCTTCCACTAGGAAAACACCACATCCTTTGACCTTGACTGCTCCGTGGCCTTCAGATTGCACTCCTGCTGCCCACTGCTGCATCTTCAGCATTGAGGATCAGGTAATAGCAGGCACTAGAATCAAGTCTAGGGCTCTCAGCTGGGATTGCAGGGCTGAAGAACTGGACTCAAGTGAATACTTCACCTACAAGCCACAACTAATGAACTCAACATTTGCACTGAGAAGAAAGACTGCTATCAAGTAAGCATGATTCCAGACAGTTGCAACTATTGATGATTGATATCTCTTTAAAAGAGAATTAAACCACAAACCTGATACCTTGATGGAAATTGCTAGAATCCCTGGTTGGTGCGCTGATATTATTGTATTTTTAGCCCATCTGCAGTGGATCCAGAGAATCTCTGAACTCATGTGTTTCAGCAGAAAGGTGGAGTATGAGGTGAAAGGGGGGTGGTGCAATTACCTCATACTCTGTAGAGAGCTGTCTGGCAGGGAAAGCAGCATTGGGAATGTTTTCACTAAGCGAAGCTCTTCCCTCCTCTGTCCTCCACTTCTCTCCAGGATTCATCTGGAAACTGAGGGAAATCATGACTGGTTAAAAAGAAAAGGAAAGAAAACAAAACAAGAGAGAGAAAATGAAAATTAGGAGACCATGGAGGTGATCAGTTTGTGGCACTGCTGAGGTGGTATGGAAGCCCAGGATTATTTGACAGTGGCCTTCAGCTCATCTGCATTTTTTGGTCTCCTGTTTCTCATTTTCCTCTTGACAATACCCCATAGATTCTCTATGTGGTTCAGGTGTGGTGAGTTTGCTGGCCAGTCAAGCACACCAACACCATGGTCATTTAACCAACTTTTGGTGCTTTTGGCAGTGTGGGCAGGTGCCAAATCCTGCTGAAAAATGAAATCAGCATCTTCAAAAAGCTGGTCAGCAGAAGGAAGCATGAAGTGCTCCAAAATTTCTTGGTAAACGGGTGCAGTGACTTTGGTTTTCAAAAAACACAATGGACCAACACCAGCAGATGACATTGCACCCCAAATCATCACAGACTGTGGAAACTTAACAGTGGACTTCAAGCAACTTGGGCTATGAGCTTCTCCACCCTTCCTCCAGACTCTAGGACCTTGGTTTCCAAATGAAATACAAAACTTGCTCTCATCTGAAAAGAGGACTTTGGACCACTGGGCAACAGTCCAGTTCTTCTTCTCCTTAGCCCAGGTAAGACGCCTCTGACGTTGTCTGTGGTTCAGGAGTGGCTTAACAAGAGGAATACGACAACTGTAGCCAAATTCCTTGACACGTCTGTGTGTGGTGGCTCTTGATGCCTTGACCCCAGCCTCAGTCCATTCCTTGTGAAGTCCACTCAAATTCTTGAATCGATTTTGCTTTACAATCCTCATAAGGCTGCGGTTCTCTCAGTTGGTTGTGCATCTTTTTCTTCCACACTTTTTCCTTCCACTCAACTTTCTGTTAACATGCTTGGATACAGCACTCTGTGAACAGCCAGCTTCTTTGGCAATGAATGTTTGTGGCTTACCTAGTGAACCAAACTGAGAGACCATTTTGAAGGCTCAGGAAACCTTTGCAGGTGTTTTGAGTTGATTAGCTGATTGGCATGTCACCATATTCTAATTTGTTGAGATAGTGAATTGGTGGGTTTTTGTTAAATGTAAACCAAAATCATCACAATTAAAAGAACCAAAGACTTAAACTACTTCAGTCTGTGTGCATTGAATTTATTTAATACACGAGTTTCACAATTTGAGTTGAATTACTGAAATAAATGAACTTTTTCACGACATTCTAATTTATTGAGATGCACCTGTATATTATTTCTGACTTGTAACAACAACCTGGAATATATGTAGAACGTGATAAAAAAAATAATTGTTTGGTCTCAGCACAAGTGTATTATATGGCTGAGAAAAATCTTTTGGAAAATTGCATTACTGCATATAGTGCTTGTTTGTGTTTACATGAGCCTCCTGTCTGTCATTTTATACTCCCCAATGCCCCTTCAGTCCACCAGATCTCTGTTCGGAAAGAAAAAACATCTGAAACTAGTAAGCTCCAGTGCAGCCGGGTAATTCTCTTGTAAGCAGAAATACAGGCTGTGCTTTGAAAAAATGTAACAGTAAAACCAGAATAAAAACTAGCAGTACTTTTCCGAGATGGAGTAATTTACTACAAGTAAAATACAATCTGTATAAAGCTTTTTGCTTTAATTGTTCAGAATGCCTGCCTTACATAATGAATGACGTAGATATGATTTGATAACTGATAGGTAAGGAAATGCTTTGGAAAAATCACCTTCATAGGAAATGTATGTAATGCTAGTTAACTTCTATGCAGTTAACTATGTTAACGATGCTAACACTAGAGCTTAAAAGCTCATGAGTACTCATCACATAGAAAAACAGAACAGTGAAGGCTCTCTTGACCATTCTCATAATTAAATGAGCCGAATTTCATGTTTATAGTGTTATAACGTGGTTTTCAAGCAGTTGAATGACTGAGTGCACTTGAAAGAGATGTCATGACAATCCTTGCTGATTGTCAGGTAATGAGAGGTGAGTTGGATGCAAGTGTAGATTCAAGTTTAATAAAGATGAAAATAAAACACAAAACAAGAACTATGAACTCGTGGCAAAATACAAGGACTAAGAAACATAACTATGATACAATAAACATGAGCCACGAAAGCATAACTTGACAAAGAAAGACAAACACAAGAACAAGAGTGTTGTGCAAAACGTGGCTTAAATACCAGTGCTACTGAACCAAAACATGAATCAGGTGTAACCAGTCATGTGATATGATCATGTGCGGTGCAGTGGCTGATGGGAGTCATAGTCTAGTGCTAGCTCTAGCATATCCATGACAGTGATGCTAATTCAAGTTGTAGGTTCTGAGGGCAGAGCTTTGTGTACATGGACAAGAATGGGGGCAGGTTCAAGGAGTAAAAAAAAAATCATTAAAATGTTGTTCAACCCCACCTACTTAACTGTTAAAAACCTAATCTTGCCTAATGCACCTTTAAATTAGTATGATCTATCCGGCTGCAATATGCAGCCTTCAAATACTGTAAACACATCTAACTAATTGAAATCATTTGAATTGAATATTGACAAGAAATATTAAAACCTTTCAAACAACTGAGGTAAAATTGTTATGGATTTGCTAGCAAACTGACAGTTAAAAATAATAGATTAATATTGATTGACAGTAAAAAAAAATAAATAAATAATAAATAAATAAAATAAAACAGGTGCCTTGAACTTTCAGTAGGATTCTTCAAAACAGTTTCTGAATAAACAATCTCACAATCTTTTTTAGCTACTTGATTAAAATTCTGAGGATGACTTGCTGATGGTTCTGGTGTGGACTGAATACAGACAACCAGTTTAAGACCACTCACCTCCTTGAAATAACAAAACCTGTGAGCAAGAAGAGTTTAAATCACTGTCATTCATCTAATTCATCTTCTTTCTCTTCTCTTTTTTTCCAGACATTTGTTTCGCAGCCTAATTTAACCCATGCATTTGTTTAAATTAAATTTACTAATTTGATTTAAATTTACACTATAATTTAAGGGCTGGATATAAACTATTTGTAAACAATGAATACATGCAATCCCCTCTGAAATTATTGGAATAGCAAGGCCAATTCTATTTTTTTTTTTTTTTTGTATACATTGAAGACATTGGGTTTGAGATCAAAAGATGAATATGAGATGATAGATCAGAATTGTAGCTTTCATTTCCTCATATTTACATCTAGAGTTGTTAAACAACTTAGAACATGATACCTTTTGTTTGAACCCACCCATTTTTTTTTAAGTGATCAAAAATATTGGAACATGTGACTGA
Source organism: Cranoglanis bouderius (assembly GCA_023630585.1). Taxonomy (NCBI): domain Eukaryota; kingdom Metazoa; phylum Chordata; class Actinopteri; order Siluriformes; family Cranoglanididae; genus Cranoglanis; species Cranoglanis bouderius. The sequence continues at coordinate 10,781,430 of CM042552.1, forward strand.
ACATGGTGTTTCTTGCTGCCCAGGTGTGCCCAGTTATACTGATTGTTTAAAGAATGGATAGCTCTGAATGTCTACTCTTGGTTTCAGCCTTAGGTTTCGATTGTGAAGCATTTGTTGTTAAAGATCATAAACCATCATGAAGACCAGAGAGCTGTCTCTGGGAGAAATGCAAGCCATTTTGAAGCCGAGAAAAGAGAGAAAAACTATCAGAGCCACTGCACAGGCATTGGGCATAGCCAATACAACAATTTGGAATGTGCTGAAAAAGAAAGAAACCACTGGTGTACTAACAACCAGACATGGAACAGGTCAGCCAAGGAAAACAACAGCAGTTGATGATAGAAACATTTTGAGACCTGTGAAGAAAAATCCCAAAAACAACAGTTAGTGACATCACCAACAACCTTCACAGGGTAAGGGGTGAAAGTATCACAATCCACCATTCGAAAGAAGTCTTCAAGTGCAAAACTATAGAGGCCATACCACAAGATGCAAACCACTCATCAGCAGTAAGAAACAGAAGGCCATATTGGAATTTGTAAAGAAATACAGAGATGAACCACAACTGGAATTCTGGAACCAAGATTAAACCTCTACCAAAGTGTGGGGAAAGAAAGGATCTGCTCATGATCCAAAACACAGAAGCTCATCAATCAAGCATGGTGGTGGTAGTGTCATGGCTGCTTCTGGATTGGGCTCACTAATCTTTTTTGATGATGTAACTCATGATAGTTGCAGATGAATGAATTCAGAAGTCTACAGAAACAACCTGTCTTCCTATTTACACCTCCTGAAGAGGACACTGAAGGGAGAAAAGGGACAGAAGATATTGATTAATTTTCTGTAACATCACAGCTCTGACAGTAATGCCTGCTGTAAAACAAATTCACAGTTTTATATTGACACACAAATTCTAATATAATATAATTTCTATAGTTACAACTCTCCACTCTCCACTTAATCTAAGGCTAATAATAAATTAATTCAAACAAAAGTGTTTTTTTATTCAACAAAGAAAAATGTATACAAAAATAAATTACACAAAAGAAAAATAAATTACAAAATATAATTGTTGGCAAAACAATAAAAGCCTTTGGGATTTATGGTTATGAGAAATGATCAACTTTAGGATGGTAACAGTAGCTCTGATTTACAATGGGCCATATCACACCACCCAATTGTTGATTATTTACCTATAACAGTACACCCTCAAGTGTTTCATTCCATAATTGCTGATTACTTAATGGATTTATATTTACATATCCGAAACATTATTAAAAAATAATTTACATATGAATATAACTTTATAATGAAAGTGTCCTTATTTAATAACATAATATTTAAGGATATTTATTGTTAAATGAGTCACTAAAGTTTATCTGCCAACATACCTCATCATCTTAATAATGTACTGAGGGGGCCTTCATGAGCTGGATTAGAGCAGGTGAGTTGGGAACAGAGGAAAACCTGAATCTTCTGGTCTGAAGATGAAAATCCCTTTGAATTATTTGTCTTCAGATTAAGTTCAATTATTAATTTTGTAATGAGCTTGATCAGATTACACAATTCTTGCAATATTTAGTAGCATCTGATTAGATCTTAAACTGAAGATGACTTCAGATAAATCGTCCCTGTAGTGATGCAAAGCCTTTATGTTGACTAGCAGATCAGAAAGCGATAAGCATTTGCAATCCTCCTGCTCTCCTCCTGCTTCTGCTGGTGTTTATGCCATCAGTACTCTTGTTTGATCATTTCACATATGAGCTACAAAGTGCGGTGCAACTCTAACCCACGCCATGAAAAAAGTGGATATGCTATATTTCCTGCACTTGCTTTGTTCGTTTTCAGGAGATTGCCTGTGTCAGCAGCTCCGTTGGAGCTTGAGAGTAACCTAGCAACTCAGCAGCCTAATTTGATCCATTCACTCATTAAAAATATTCAGTATGAAGACGCTACAGCGAGACGACTCCACCATCTCCACGCATCTTAACCCTGCTTCGAAGTCATCCACCTCTAATTAGCGTCAACACGAAGCAGACACATCGTGCTGATATCCCTGTAAATCCGGAGTTAAACAGATAGGCCTTCATGGGATATAAATTAGGTCTCTCCTGGTCCCAGGAAGTGGTAATCTCAGTGTCCATGTAATGAAAGATAAAGTGCGGTTATGCTGGGCTCACGTGTTGCACTGCCAGTTTTATAACGGAGCTGATGCTAGCCCGTCTCAGCTTGTTAAATTTAATGTTCAAACATAACAAACTAGGATGCACCGTCCAGTTGGGTGTTGTCAACACCAAGGCATTAGGCCATTCCAGAGAGGAGCCGTCAGATAAAAAGCCTTGCTATAATGAATAATTTATGATTGTATATTAATTTCACGGTCCAATAAGATGCTGGAAACAACGTGTGGGAGCCTCACTCTGGTTCTCAGGCAGAGGAAAGAATATTAGCCTACGTGAGAAAAAGATTTCCGTACACAAGAAAAGAATAGGGTTATTTTATTTCTGATTAGGATTGCTGTGATTTGCATCTATTTACAAAAAAGGAAGAATTCTTGTTAACAATGCTAAATGATGGTGCTGGATAAGTGCACCAAAGCTTGAGGTTTTGCTAATGATATTGTGATTAGACTTTAATACAGCAAAGAGCATCTTTAAGGAATGGCAACATTTCAAGCACGATCTTGATTACAACATATCCTCATAAACCTTTGATATAGTCATTTTTTGCAAAAACCCACTCCACACAGTCTTTTTGCTAATGTGGGACCTGGCTTGATTTGTGCTGCTCGACTTGCACGGCTGCCCAGACAACTGAATTTGCATGATTAAATTAGGATGTTTTCACGTGTGTGCAGGCCACCATATTTTTCCTGTCGTAACCAATTTGGGCTTATTTATGGCCCCCTTCTGTGGACCAAGTAAATTCCATTCTCGTGTCTGCTGCCTCCAAAAGAAGACGGTGCTGCTCTTCTTAACGTTTTTGGATAGAGTCCTTGGACGAGCTGGTATGGAGTAATGCAAAAATGAAGGCCTCATCAGGAAACATGCTGAGAAGGTTTTCAGATCAGTGTCTGGGACCCTTGTGGATCCTATTCCTCCCATCTTCTAACGTCACAGAATATTAAAACCTCACTGATGCTGCAAAACAGAGGCCTGTTTCAAAGCCCAGCAAGATTCATCTTGGGATCTTTTGCATATTTCACCTCAGCTAGTGGTTAACGTTACCTTTTTGCTTCTCACAGAAATAGACTAAGATGTCTTTAAAGGAAAAATCCACCCTGAACGACTTGCATATTAATCTATATCATTAACATGTGATCTTTAATGGCCATTTATTTTGTAATGAAAGTTTAGTTTAAACTTTGTTCAGTGACATGTTGGTCTGTTTTGCTTAATGGTTACTCACAAAGCTGTTCAATTAACCCATAATAGTGGTGCCAGAGGGATTTAGCCCTTGTTTCATCTCTACCTCAAGAGAGTGATGCACAGCTCTTTAGTCCTTTACTCTGTCCAGCTCTCTCATCTTCTCATCTGTACACTCTGCTCAAACACATAAGGTTCTAGCTGAGCTGAGTTTCTTCCATAATTCAGTATAACTACATTGTATAGCTGCAATGTATTCTGTCCTACATTTGGTGTCTACACTACTTATACTTTGGGTGTCTTATTAACATGACAAACTGGAAACTGGCGAATAAGAAAATAAGCTCCTGCTCTTCTGTTTTTAGGAGCTAATACTGAAACCGGACCATTATCCATTATGTTTAAGATGTCTCCTTATGATATCATTGTTGCAGACAAGCACTAACTTCTCACAGGAATAATAAAAATACCACAACAACCAACAAATTATTAGAAGAATAGCTAAGCACATGACAAATATTTCAACATAAACACATTTAATGTGTTTCAGGGTTGAGTTTTCCTTTAATGTCTCCTAAAAGGCTAGCGCAATATTTTTGGGAAAAGCTTATTTACATTACACACATCTTTCAAAAGTAAATTTTTGGCCCCAAAGCCTGGCAAGTTTTGCTGACTTCAGCAAAGAAACTTAAAACCTAAGTATGCACTAATTATTTGTTATTATGTAGTTGGCAGAATATAAATTGCTCCCTTGGTGTTGGTATATTCAAAAGGCAGCAATAATAGTGTTTCTAATTAAAAAAAAAGTCTTAACCAGTGTCTTACTTATGAAGTTACACTTCTCTGCACTTCACATGCTATACGTAGCATTAAAGCCAATAACCACTCAAACCTCACTTCCCACCAAATGAAAGCTAATAAAACTGATGATGAAATTTAGAAGCCTTTCCTCCTCCCTTCAAGTGTTGGAAACCCTTTCCTCTCTTTCAGTCATGTTTTGTTTCATTCTCTCTCCTCTCTTTCTCTATAATTGAATTCAGTGCCACGTCCAAGAACCACAGGTGTTCATCTGAATCAGTCGCCCACTGAGATCGGATCTCAGCTTTTTGTGTTCAGCATCTCTGATCAGACCAATATCTATTTTTCAGATGAGTAATGAGTCCCCGCGGTCTTAAAGCTATTCTGCAACACGGAGCGGGACCGATTTTAATTCTACAGTTCCTCAGTAGCATGAAAATGAAGGTATTAGGGCTTAATCTGTGTCTTCAGCTTTGCTTCAAGCTTTCCTCATATTATGTTTTTTTTTTCTTTTCTTTTTTTTTGACTGGAAGTAAGATCAAAGGGATGCCCATACTTTCATATCATTTTATTTTTCGGATTGATTTGTCAGAAATGAATATAGATTTTGCTTTTGAAATACAAAACTGCAACTGGTAGCCAGTGGGATTGATGCAAGAAATCTGTGCAGGTTCAATGTTAAAGCTTGTTTCTTTGAAGAGTCAAACATGAAACACCATTTGACAAAGAAAAGTTCCGTATTTGTCAACAAAACACACACTATGCAAATGCTGCCCAAGTTTTTTTTTTTCCATAATTCAAATGTAACCACTGTATATTATAATTTTTGTGCATTTACACATAGAGTTTTAAGTGAGTTTTTACCCTATAACTTGTTTCCACATAGTAGTCAAGGTAGTCAGTGATCAATGTCTCCAGCAAAGTGTATTTGAAGTAAAACAGTATAACTTTATTGAGTAAGCCATATCTGTTTATATGGATTACTCTCTATCTATCTATCTATCTATCTATCTATCTATCTATCTATCTATCTATCTATATACAGTCATGTTAAAAATTAGTACACCCCATGGACATTGTTGGCTTTTTTGAAATATTTGAACAAGCAAACATTTGATCATCTTTGAAACAATGCCTATTAATAAAGCTGATATACTTGAACAAAACAAGGAAAATAGCATTTTCAATCATTTATTCAACAGAAATATCAATAGATGTGATATTCTTCTGTGGAAAAAGTAAGTACACCCTTGGCCTCAGAAGCTAGTATTGCCCCCTTTAGCAGAAATAACTTCTTGTAGACATTTTGCATAATTGTCTGCCAGGTTTGCTGGAAATTTTGACCACTCTTCCATGCAAAATTCTTTCAGTTGCAAGATGTTTGAGAGTTTTCTTGCATGTACTGCCCATTTCAAATCCCCCCACAACATTTGAATGGGATTCAAATCCCGGCTTTGGCTAGGCCATTCCATAACCCTCCATTTGTTCTTTTTAAGCCATTCCTTGGTGGATTTGCTAGTGTGGTTAGGATCATTGTCCTGTTGAAAGGTCCACTTTTGGTTAAACTTCAACTTTCGGACAGATGGCCTCACATTATCTTCAAGTACTCTTTGATATGATACAGAATTGATAGTTGAATCAATGAATGCAAGCTCTCCAGTCCCTGAGGCAGTGAAGCAACCCCAAACCATAACATTTCCACCACTGTGCTTCATAGTTGGTATGAGGTGCTTCACCTGAAAAGCTCTCTTTAGTCAGCGCCAAACATGTCTGCTGTTACTGTGGCCAAACAACTCTATATTTGATTCATCTGTCCTAAGCACATTATTCCAAAAGGCCTGGTCTTTGCCTATATGCTCATTGGCAAACTGTAGTCTTGCAAAGGCTTTTTCCTGGCACGCCTCCCATGCAGGTCAAATTTGTGCAATCTCGTTCTGATTGTAGAAGCATGCACTTTGACACCAACAGTTGCAAGACTTACTAGCAGATCCTGTGATGACATTTTGGGGTTCTTGGTGACTTCTTTTTGCATCAGACAGTCTGCTCTTGGGCTGAATTTGCTGGGTCGCCAGTCCTGGACAAATTGGCAGTCATTTGAAATCTGTGCCATTTGTAGATTATTTTCCTTACAGTGGAATGATGTATTTCAAATAATTTGGAGACCTTTTTAAATCCCTTGCTAGATTCATAGGCATCCACAACCTTTTTTCTGAAGGCCTTACAGAACTCTGTAGATCTTGGCATAATGACACCATACACCTCAATAGCAAAGGGAACACCAGACACTAGATAGATAAATAAGACAGGTTCCACCTGCACTCCCTAAGCAGGTTCTAATCACTGGCACCCAATCTTGAACACCTGATTCTAATTTTATGGATTTAAAGCTGTGATAAATGTAGAAGGCATGTGACATGCTGAGGCTGATGGGTAATGTAGTTCAGTGTGGATTCCAGCATAACTATGACACAGCTGCTTCATTGAAAAATCTAAGTGTGCAAGTGGTCTTAGTCTTAAAATAAGGAAAACCATCTTGTTCCTCTGCTAGTATATTATGCAAACCATTGTTGTAGCTTATAACTGGTTAAATCTTGCTCAATTTTAGCTGGAATACCTTATTAAGACAAAGTTAGATATATTTTCTTAAAATTAGATTACTTTTCTAATGCAAAACATGCTTGACAAGATTATCTTTCTTTTTACACAAAAAATAAGACCCCAGAAACAAGGCTCTTTTTTTTTACTTTCTTGAAATTCCTTTTTTGTACTAGTTCAAGCAGAAGTCATTTCAAACTGATTCCATGAACATGACGATGAGTTCAGTGTACTTCAGTGGCTTTCCCAATCTTAATTTAATAGATCACCTTCAGGATGTGGTAGAACGGGAAAACCGAATCTGCAGTTTACAAATCTGCAGCAAATACGTGATGCAATCATGTCAACATGGTAAAGAAATTTAAAGCAACTTTTATAGCACCTTATGGAATTGATGCCGCGAATAACTGTTCTGAGAGCAAATTGGTCCTACCCAATATCAGTCTGGTGTTCCTAATAAAGTGTTTTATATTAAAGCAGTAAGCTTTAATATTAAGGGCATGCATTACAGTGATTTTATCATGAGTAAGGCCGTTGTTAGGCCTTAGCATCCCTGTTAGCCTCTGCATCCACCGTGACCTTATAAAGCAGTTATTGACGATGAATGAAAGCAGTTTATTAAAAAGTTTTCACTCATTTAAAACTTGCCTTCTGTGTTATTTGCTGTTTATAAACCCATCAGTCTATCCTTGCTTCTTAACAAAGTACCAAACATTTCAACATGATTAATGTTTTGTTTCTGATTAATAGCATGATAGCCTGCTTTAATGGAATTGGCTTTTGATCAACATGTTTAGAGACAACAGAAACAGATTTCATATTCAAATGTCACATCTGGAATTAACCCTAGACCTTTAAATAGCTCTGCTCTGGATGAATAATGATACAACATCATAGCTGCCAATGAAACAACTGAAAGTCAATTATCCAGATACTTTTGGTTCACAAAATTGGGAGGACTATATTTACTAGATGGCTGTAATTCCTGTACGGTTCATCTGCTTTAAAAGCTGACATTATGCACTTGATAATCATTATTTCATCTAGATAGAAATGAAAAGAACACAAATTACTGTCTAATCACTTTCACACTTGTATAAGTACAAGACATGGGTTTTGATGTTAAATGGCTTTGTTTCTGCATGACAATGAAAAAAACAATGAAATGATCTGCTGTTTTGGCACATTCTGGAAGAAAATATTTATTCTGAGCTCTTGCACTATTGTTAAATGAACACATTGAGTTTTCTATCAGTCTTTCTAGTGCAGCTTAACAAAAATACAGCATTCAAACAGGAAGGCAGTACATCTAAGAATAAAGGTAAATTTTACCAGTCCAATATGTACTGCAGCGCTGTAAACACTCGTCACTTTTAAACCATGAGTGTCATTCCTTTTTCATTTTGTAAAACATTCTGATACACACTGTTCACATTTGATGTGGAATCGATGTTTGTGTCTGCGTGACCTTTACAAGATTCAGACATGCTGGTGAATGAAAGGTGTATTGATCCCCCTGTGTTTTGTCTACCATTACTATCAACAACTGTAGATGTTTATGAGAGATTGCGCAACTTTATAAGAGACTAAGCATTAGGAGCACCAGGAGTTAGCTGGTAAACACAGGTGAGCATGCAAAAGCATGTGGTGTAGGCCTTTAGAGAGCATATATGACTTCACTCAGCTAAAGAATAACTTTAAAATTTTAGCTTTTTATTGTCAAAAGCTTCAAGAGACTGTGGAGGCCCAAGGCAAAAATGCATAGACTGCATCCATAACAGGAAATTAACCAACCACTTTGAAAAATGTCTTGCAAAAACAACCCTTCATCTTCTCAGCTCAAATGTAAGTTGGTTTTGCATGTTACAAATGAATAAAATGTAAATATATATGTAAACAATCATGCTGTATATACTCTAAAACCTGCAGACCAAAAAATATCTATCAAGACAACTCAACTGTCTAGACTCCAAACTGAGCACTTTCTCTAACTGCTTGCTTAAAGCAGGCTAACATTACATTATTTCTTACTTTACAGTTCTCATCCTTCATTAATTTGTCATGATCTCCACAACTTACCATTGCCCTTCTTTCTGTTTTTCTCTAGATTACTCCTCTAGTTTTCTTTAATGTTTTGACATCCTGAGAGATAAGATATCTTATTCATTGAAACACCCTTCACAAGTCATAAACGTGGTAGTCTCACAAGCCAGATTTCAACCTGGTACTACAGAGTCTGGTACTTTTTGTCAATAAATGTGTCCAAGAACTACCTGATTCCAGAGGAGGAGCATTTTTGATCTCTGTAAAAACTTTTAAATATATGATGCCATATTTTACTCGAATACTATGCTTAGCTCCAAAATGCACATTCTGCCACAGTGTTTCAAATTTTGTTTTCAATTTAATTGCACCAGTTCTGGAGCTTGTGGTCAGAAAAGTGCACAGTAGATATCAGTAGTGCTTTGTGTCATGAGTGGAGCATCTGAGGCTAAGACTATAACCATGGTAATGAGAGGGGCCCCATTTAGGATTTTATTTTTTTTTTCTGAAATGTCACTGTTCATTGGCTTTCAGAGGTTTTAATAGGGTTTCCAAAATTTTCATTCATTGGTATATTATATTTCCATTCATTCTATTCATGGTACGTTCCCCAGGCAATCTCCTGACATCCTGTACAGTAGCAACAGCTCCTCTTAATGACATGCCATTGGTTATCATTGTTGAAGTCAAGACTGTCTTATTCTAGACCAAGACAAGACCCAAACTAACCTATATCATGACAAGATTGTAAATTTTAATGGTCAAGACCAAGACTAAAGAGTACAAGACACAGTACAAGAGTACAATGAATATATACATTGTAACGAATCAAAAGCATTACTAGCATTATTCTTTTCCACCAGAATAATGTAATGGATCAACTTTAAACATGAAACGAAACAGAGTCGCACACTTGGATTCAACGCACCTTTTTAAAGGAGATGAGTTTTAAAGCGTGCCCGCGTTATCTACCAGAATGTGTAGTAACTCGGATGAATCTGCAACGTTTAAAAATATTCTCCACCAGTTACAATTCATGTAACAAATTAAAAAAATGTTTAACACGTTTAAATGTATTCTCCAATTTATATAAGGAATTAGCTCAAATGGCGTGAAATATATCTATATATCTAATCAACGCGTGTTGTGACCAGTTATAAATATACATCACCCATGAAAGGGAATTCATGTATGTGCACATATACATATAGATAATTAACTACAACGGATTATAATTAATTATGACTATGTATGTGGTCTGTAAACTGTAGTCTAGTTTAGATTTATGAACTCTAAAGAGGGAGTTTATCCTTCTGGCCAGGAAGAATTAACCCACGAAGTTTGTTATTAAAGATTAGAGCGGGTAACGACATCTTATGCAGCGTAGAATTGACTCATCACGTTACAAAACAGAGAAAATCAAGCGTGGTGATAATAGATTTTTATAGCTAGATGTAACTATGGATACACACGACTAACTCTAAGCAGAACATACATATGTACATCTATATACAAGGAAAGAAAAGGAATAGAGAGAAAGTAATGAAGAAAAAGGGAGTGGCAGACAAAAACACAACTAATTAGCCTTTTTCAGAACCAGCAATAAACTTAATTCTCCTGTAAACAGGGGTCCAATCTTAAACGCAGATATAGGTTCATTAACTATACTTGCATAGCCTCAGTGTGAAAGTTCGCGTGAGGTCGTGTAGAGTTCGCTGGTTCATTGCGCCATTTGAAAAGGCATGAGCCGTGAAGCGGTTGCATCCTTTGTCCGGGAGAGAGAGAGGTCCTGGCTTCCTCTTCCCGGGGCACGTGGCCCCGGGGGAGAGAGAAACCGGAAGAGTGCAGAAGTGAAGTTGAAGAGTGACAGAAGACTGAGCCTGAGCTCTACTTAACGTGAAGAAGAGCGTGGTGTTGTTTTAAGGACAACACCAATGCACACGCCTCTTTGGGCTATGGGCCAATCAGGAAGTTGGATTTGCATGTCCGGATGAACTCTCTTTGTCTGGTCTCAGACCCTAATTTAAATGCCCAGGGAGGAGCCGGTTTATACCGTATTATAAATGAAATTAAGAGAAAACATGAAATAATGTATCCCATTGCAATATGATATGCATAATCAATAAGGGTATCTCGAGACGATTAACTACATACGAAATTTGATGGACTTGTAAAGAATATTGCAAATAAAACCTGGTTACAGACATTTAAAGTGATATCCTAAATTAAAACTATCTAAAATCATTAAGGTTAGTTACATAAACACACAATATATGTAAACAAGATAACATCACTCTATTTAGGCATCGAATAATTACATATAATTACACGTTACTTTGAAAAGAGAGAGATTTCTCCATTGTGTGTGTAAGGTAAGCTTGTGTGTGTGTGTGTGTGTGTCTGTGTGTGTGTGTGTATGTGTGCACTTGCGCGCGTGCGCGTGTGTATGTCCAGAAGAGGGGGCTGGCGTTCTTCTAATGTCCCACCGGTCCTTGGTCACCTCAGGGTGACCTTTAGGGAGGATGTTTTCTCTTCTGGCCTTCGATTCTGAGGCTAATCCATGTGGTCGTAAACAGAGATTAGGTCAGAGATTTACAGGCCCTTGGTCGGAGTTTTGGTGGACCCCTGCTGACGAACTAATCGTGTAGTTTCCCAGACGTTCAGTCATCAAAGGTTTCTTTTATTGCAGGGGTAAGTCCTGTGTGGGTTCCAAAGAGCCTTTTGCATTCCAAAGGGCATCTGGCCGCAGGAGGCCTCTCGGGGTTACTCTCGGTCACCTGAGTGACGAAATTTTCTATGTTCCGTCTGGGTTAATTCAGAAATCAGTTTGGGCACCGTCATACGTTACAACATATAAAAAAAAGTAAGCCAAAGTTAGTCGACAACTTTACCTACTACATATCTATATATTCAAGATGGACAACTGTGTTAGATATTTGTATTTATTAGGGTATCAAAAGGGTATGCTATTAGGGTATGTAAAAGTTAGGTAACATATGCAAAAGTTGGTAGCCTAGAAGCCAAATTTTCATTTTTACATGATAATTAAAAATAAATAAATAAATAAATAAAATTCAAATATAAATCAAAATATTTGTTTGGGTACCATTTATAAAAAAATAAAGATTAAATTATTTCAAAACTAATGGCTGATAAAAAATTGAGACAAATTGGGTTAAAGATCAAGAAGAGACCATGCCCCTAAGAACTCTAACCATTTATGTTTTGTCAGGCAAATCAGTACTCACAAAATTTAATTCAAGTTCCATTCTTTCTCCAGCTGGTCAACAATTAACTAGCAAGGGTTGAAGTTCCTACAAGGAATTAAGAGTTATAGCTTAACATAAAACAACATTTGTATGAAATCTAATAAAAGCGCTTTTTTTGTTTTAGAGTTTAGACTTATACATGAGACTGGGTTGGTGTACAGTACTGTGCAAAATTTTTAGGCACATGCAAAGAAATGCTGTAGAGCAAAGATGCCTTCAAAATAATGAAATACAATGTTTCTACATTTTTAAAAAAACTACCGTAAAGAGCAGTAAACAATAGTAAATGAAACAAAGTCAATATTTGGTGTGACAAAATTTTTTTTAATTACAATTAAAATAGTACTTTCCGGTACAATTTGTGTGGTTTTATAAGGAAATTAGCTGGTAAGTTTTATTGAGCATCTTGCAGAACCAGCCACAGTTCTTCTGGAGACTTTGACTTTCACACCTGCTTCTTAAAAGTGATCTCTTATGTAATATGTTGCTTTCTTTAATGACATACAAACATTTTTCTGTAACATTTAATTTTGTGCTAGAAAACTAATGTAATAAAAAATCTATAACAAAGTTTGTACTAAAAAAAATTAGTGTGCCTAGAACTTTTCCATAGTACTGTAACAGTCAAGAACAGTCAGTAAGCAGAGGTGGAATATGACCTTTCCAAGATCTCTCCAAACACAAAGCTATCTAAAGACTAAAAGTTGACTCCTTTAATCATGCTGACTTCTTCGGGTGCTCAATCTAGGCACTGAGCCCATTTTATCATGGCAATGTTTGCACATGGTTTCCAAAATTCAGCCCTAAAGCAAATGACAAATAGCTGTTAAAAGCAGTTTTCTGTGGTTCAGAGTCTCTCCATGCCCATCACTGAGCTTTAGCTCAGTAACAACTGTTCCTCTTTCCCGAGGCTTTTTTTCTTTTCTTTTTGTTTGGCATATTCAGTGATGATTTTTGACATGACTGCCCTCAATGCTGATAAATTTCAGCTGTTTCTGTAACTGATGCTCTTTTAGTTTGAACACCAGCTATTTGACCCTTGTCCCTGCCTTTCACTGTTGGTTAGAGGACAGTTCGTGTTTTTGCTCATGAAATTTGTTTGATTATGAAATTTGAGAGTCTAAAATAAAACGCAATTTTTTTTTTCAACTTTGGTGCTTCACTTTGTCTACACAATTAAAAATGGATATTATATGTTAAATTTCTTTGACATATTGAATATTATTTGGACTTTTTTTTTACATTTTTACAGTAGATTTCATTATTATTATTATTATTATTATTAGTAGTAGTAGTAGTAGTAGTAGTAGCAGTAGTAGTAGTAGTAGTATTCATCCATTTTCTGTACTGCTTATCTTACATGGGGTCACTGGGAGCCTGGAGCCTATCACAGGGAACTCGGGGCATGAGTCAGGGGACACAGGGTGTCAACCCATTGCAGGGCACAATCGTACACACATGCACAGACTACGGATAATTTGGAAATGCCAATCAGCCTACAATGCATGCCTCTGGACCGGGGGATGAAACCGGAGTACCTGGAGGAAACCCCCGAAGCACGGGGAGAACATGCAAACTCCATGCACACAGGGCGGAGGTGGGATCCGAACCTCCAACCCTGGAGGTGCGAGGCAAAGGTGCTAATAACTAAGACACCATGTTATTATTATTATTATTATTATTATTATTATTATTATTATTATTATTATTAATCATCATCATCATCATTTTGTTGTTGCTGTTGTTGTTACTGTTGTCTTGTGAAATAGGTATGTATATACTTGTTACGACCCGTAGGGTGAAGGAGATGAGCGGGATGCAATTGCAGGGGAAAGTGTTCAGTTTATTAGGTACAGTGTAAAAAATAATACAAAGGACTTCGATCAACATAATAATAAACATAAATGTACATAAACACTTCAACGATAAACTAACGCTCGGAAGGTGATCTGGGAATCACTGGAACAAATCGCAAGGTTAAACTTTAATACACTAGAACATACTTTACTGACGCTCGAAAGGTGATCTGGAAATCACCGGAACAAAGCGCACGGTATCTAAACTATAATACACTCATCAACATGGAACTAAGGCAAAACTATAATAATACTCCGCCCCGAAGCGGAGACGGAGTGGTGCATTTAAACACATACTAATCACATCAATTACATGCCCAAATTACCAACACCTGACATCAACAAACATGAACCAATGTGAAATGAGGAGGCAGAGACATGACACAAACGAAAACCTGAGCACATGGGAGAACATGGGAGGCGGAGACATGACGTGAATACAAACAAGAGCACATGGCAAAAGTAAACAAAACATGAGTCCGTGAATGAATTGCGCTGGAATGCACTCCGTGGAATGCGGAAGCACGCCACTCGTCACACTTTGCAGCGTAACGAGGGCTGGAGAAGAGGAAACCTAACAATACTGTATGTCCCACACTTTTTTTGCTACTAATGCTGTATCAGCATGACACACTCAAGTGCTATCTACCCTGTTCCACATACATGAGCTCACAGATGCCCACAACTGTCAATTGTTAATGTTACCAGGAAAGAGAGAGAGTACACCATCACTCCCACCCAGAGAACACATCCAATTTTGTTCCCTTGGTTCCTGTCCATAGATGACTTTGGCATTGGAGTCAAAAGAGTTTCCATACAGTATATAATATATAAAAGCTATTTCAAAGGCTCTGAGACTCCAAAGAACCACAGTGAGATCCGTTATCTCCAAATGGAAAAACTCAGCACAGTAGTGAACCTTCCCAGAAGTGGCCGACCTTCCAAAATTCCTCCAAGAGCACAACAACTACTCATCTGGGAAGTCACAAAAGAGCCAAGGACAACATCAAAGGACCTACAGGCCTCTTGCATCAATAAAGGTCACTGTTCATGACTCCACTATCAGAAAGACACTGGGCAAAAATGGCATCCATGGAAGTGTGGTGAGGTGAAAACCACTGCTAACCCAGAAGAACATTAAGGCTTGTCTGAATTTTCCCAAAACACACCTTGATGATCCTCAAACCTTTTGGGAGAATGTTCTATGGATTGTTACATGTGGCGTAAACCAAACACAGAATTCCACAAAAACTACATCATACCTGTGGTCAAGCATGGTGGTGGAAGTGTGATGGTGTGGGGATGCTTTGCTGTTTCAGGGCCTGGGCAACTTGCAATAATTGAGGGAAACATGAATTCTGCTCTCTACCAAAAAATCCTAAAGGAGAATGTCCGGTCTTCAGTCCATAAGTTTAAACTCAAGCGCAACTGGATTATGATCCAAAGCACAGGAATAAGTCCACCTCTGAATGGCTCAAAAAAAAAAGCAAAATTAAAGTTTTGGAGTGGCCTAGTTTAAGTCCTGACTTGAACCAATTGAGATGCTTTGGCAGGACCTTAAACAGGCAGCTCTGCAAAGAAGAGTGGGCCACCACAGCACTGTAAAAGACTGATCTCGAGTTATCGGAAGTGTTTGGTTGCAGTTATTGTTGCTAAAGGTGGCACAACCAGATTTTAGGTTTAAGGAGGCAATTCGTTTTTCACATGGGTGATAGGTGTTTTTTTTTGTTTTGTTTTTTCCTTCAATAAAAAAAAAAAAAAACTGTATAGTGTGTTTACTCAGGTTGCCTTAGTTTTGTGTGTGTGTGTGTGTGTGTGTGTGTGTGTGTGTGTGTGTGTGTGTGTGATCAGTTTCTGAGATTTTTATCACATTGAAAATTAGAAGCTGTTAATGTCTGTTAATTACTACTATTTGTATATACATCTAATCTTTATCTAATCTAGTACAAGGGAAGCCAAAAGAATTAAAATTGTGCTGCTCATTATAAACTTTAGATTTTCCTACAAGAAAGTTACATTCGGCAACAAGCAGCCATTAGTGTAATTGAATCATATTAGAGTACCTAGTGCTAATGGAATCTGGGTCTGCAAAACACCTTTCTTATATTCATATGCGTAGTAGGTTATAAAAGTTACAAAGTATATTTTATGTATAGTGAGTCCAATCAAACAAGACCTTGGATCATCCATTAGCATGCTCCCTCAAACTTTACATGATCTTTAAAATGAAACCAATCAGGGACTATAACGTCACTGCTTAAGCAACCCTGAAAGTGCTGAGAGACAAAAAGTCATGTTTTCATCATATGATACATATTTTTTAAAGGTTTCTTTTGCTTGGATACACTTCTGTTATCATATTATAGCATATCTTCTTCTCAAACAAGAGAAATGTGTTGGCATTTCTCTTGTAATAACAATTATTAGGATTTAAGTACTGAAAGCCAATTCCATGTTTGTCTTACAGGATAACATCCGCCAAATACTGTTTAATGTCTACCTGAGGGATGATTTCAGACAGCACTAATGGTGTGAAAAATGATCTGTAGCTGCAGGCAGTGATGAGTGTCTTTCTCTAAAGGTATCTTCATCTAAACACATGCCCAGATTTTAAAACATGTAGCTTCAAAACAATCAACACAAAAATGAGAAACTAATTACATAAAAGTAGTGCACATAGGGTGACTCTGTAGTTTAATGCATGTCTGATGACAGTGTAATGACAGAGTTATGTATATTTTCTCTGACTCAAAATTGGACTAGCAGACTACAGCCATGGCCAAAAGTTTTGAGAATGACACAAATATTAATTTTCACAAAGTCTACCGCTTCAGTGTTTTTAGATCTTTTTGTCATATGTTACTAACTGTTACTGAAGTATAATCACAAGCATTTCATAAGTGTCAATGGCTTTTATTGACAATTACATGAAGCTTATGCAAAGAGTCAATATTTGCAGTGTTGACCCTTCTTTTTCAAGACCTCTGCAATTCGCCCTGGCATGCTGTCAATCAACTTCTGGGCCACATCCTGACTGATGGCAGCCTATTCTTGCATAATCAATGCTTGGAGTGGGTTTTTGTTTGTCCACATGCCTCTTGAGGATTGACCACAAATTCTCAAAGGGATTAAGGTCTGGGGAGTTTCCTGGCCATGGACCCAAAATATCGATGTTTTGTTCCCCGAGCCACTTCGTTATCACTTTTGCCTTGTGGCAAGGTGCCCCATCATGCTGGAAAAGGCATTGTTTGTCACCAAACTGTTCTTGGATGGTTGGGAGAAGTTGCTCTCTGAGGATGTTTTTGTACCATTCTTTATTCATGGCTGTGTTCTTAGGCAAAATTGTGAGTGAGCCCACTCCCTTGGCTGAGAAGCAACCCCACACATGAGTGGTCTCAGGATGCTTTACTGTTGGTAAGTATGACACAGGACTGATGGTAGCGCTCACCTTTTCTTCTCCGGATAAGCTTTTTTCCAGATGGCCCAAACAATCGGAAAGGGGATTCATCAGAGAAAATGACATTACCCCAGTCCTCAGCAGTCCAATCCCTGTACTTTTTGCAGAATAGCAGTCTGTCCCTGATGTTTTTCCTGGAGAGAAGTGGCTTCTTTGCTGCCCTTCTTGACACCAGGCCATCCTCCAAAAGTCTTCGCCTTACTGTGCGTGCAGACGCACTCGCACCTGCCTGCTGTCATTCCTGAGCAAGCTCTGCACTGGTGGTGCCCCGATCCCGCAGCTGAATCAACTTTAGGAGACGGTCCTGGTGCTTGCTGGACTTTCTTGGGCGCCCTGAAGCCTTCTTCACAACAGTTGAACGTCTCTCCTTGAAGGTCTTGATGATCTGATAAATGGTTGATTTAGGTGCAATCTTACTAGCAGCAATATCCTTGCCTGGGAATCCCTTTTTGTGCAAAGCAATGATGGCTGCACATGTTTCCTTGCAGGTAACCATAGTTAACAGAGGAAGAACAATAATTTCAAGCACCACCCTCCTTTTAAAGCTTCCAGTCTGTTATTCTAACTCAATCAGCATGACAGAGTGATCTCCAGCCTTGTCCTCGTTAACACTCTCACCTGTGTTAACCAGAGAATCACTGACATGATGTCAGCTGGTCCTTTTGTGGAAGGGCTGAAATGCAGTGGACATGTTTTTTTGGGATTAAGTTCATTTTCATGGCAAAGAGACAAGTAAACATTTGATCCTCTGCCAATGAAACACTGCCAATTAATAAAGTTGATACATTCTATCAAATGGCACACAAAATTGACATAATTTGACATGTATGTGTCATGAGTAATTTTCACAATTTAAATTAACAAAAAAACTGCCAATTTGTCCAGGACTGGCAATCCGGGCAAATTCAGCCCAAGAGCAAACTGTCTGATGCAAAAAAGAAGTCTCCAAGAACCCCACAATTGAATCACAGGATCTGCTAGTAAGTCTTGCAACTGTTGGTGTCAAAGTACATGAAGTACAATCAGAAAGAGATTGCACAAATTTGACCTGCATGCGAGGCGTACCAGGAAAAAACCTTTGCAAGACTACAGTTTGCCAATGAGCATATAGGCAAAGACAAGGCCAGGAGTTGTTTGGCCACAGTAACAGCAGACATGTTTGGCGCAGAACAAAGACAGCTCTTCAGGAGAAGCACCTCATACCAACTGTGAAGCACAGTGGTGGAAATTTTATGGTTTGGGGTTGCTTCGCTGCCTCAGGGACTGGACAGCTTGCATTCATTGATTCAACAATGAATTCTGCTTCATATCAAAGCGTGCTTGAAGATAATATGAGGCCAAAGTTGAAGTTGAACTGAAAGTGGGCCTTTCAACAGGATAATGATCCTAATCACACTAGCAAATCCACCAAGTAATGGCTAAAAAAGAAGAAATGGAGGGTTATGGAATGGCCTAGTCAAAGCCCAGATTTAATTCCCACTGAAATGTTGGGGGCAGGCTGGGGGTTAAAACAGGCAGTACATGCAAGAAAACCCTCAAAAATCTTGCAACTGAAATAATTTTGCATGGAAGAGTGGTCAAAAATTCTAGCAAGCCTGGTGGACAATTATGCAAAATGCCTACAAGAAGGGGGCAATACTAGCTTCTGAGGCCAAGGGTGTACTTACTTTTTCCACAGCAGAGTATCACATTTGTTGATACTTCTGTTGAATAAATGATTGAAAAAGCTAATTTTCCTTGTGGTTTTGTTCAAGTATATCAACTTCATTAATAGGCACTGTTTCAAAGACGATCAAATGTTTGTGTGCCCAAATATGTCAAAAAAGCCAACCATTTCCATGGGGTGTACTTATTTTTTCACATGACCATATAACACATATGACCCTGTACTTAAGCCCATTTTTCTTGCATGATCAGTCTGAGCAAACAGCAGCATACAGTCCAGAGCTGCTGTCTGAAAATATACATGGAATGTCATTTGAGGCCAATATTAATACAAATATGAAACTATTAATTAATTAACAGTATTGTCTACAAAAAAAGGGGGTTTTTTTGTACAAAGAACTGAGGAGACAGCATCTTAACCAGAGACACGGCTTATCTACTACATTTATGAATAACAATTAAAGAGAGCTGTAAGCATAGATATAAGTGCTAGGTCAGCTTATCCTTCAAGCCATTGGCACATACAGTATTCTCTACAGTAGAGCACACTGAATTAAAAACACTGGCATTATTTCATTAATTCAACAAATAGGAAATTAAAAGCACAATAAATTAGTCCAGAAAACTATCTAATTCTTCAGTCAGCGTTTTCTATGGTTGTGAGGCTTTTTTTTTTTTTGGCCATAAAGGAAAGTGGTTTAAGGTTTTGGTCTAGAGGATACTGATAGACCCTGTCTCTAACATTTCTTCTCAAGAAAAATATGCAAACCTTGGAGGCATGAACACGCAAGTCATTTTAATCATCTGCATGAACTGCTAGGCAATTCAGCTTAACCACCTGCATAACCCAGCTGTAAATATGAAGTACTTGTCCCCATGTTAATATTGATGTAACTTTTGAACTTCATGTCAGTTGTCATGAAGAGCTTATCGTGTAGCTCTAAAAACATTACACTCAAGTGAAGTGTTACCAAACTGACTATAATTTATTGGTTCCGGTTCATTTTCTGAAAACCCACCAAGTATCAACTTGGGATTTTAAATTTAGATGGTTAATCAGATTATTTTAACATTGTTATAGGAGGTAAACTACGGGGTAATTACAACACCAACTCTTACATTATTAAAGGGTCCTTTTTAGTCATGCTCAAAAATGACAGCCTTGTAAACCCATGCTGAGCTACAATTATATTTCTCATGAGTTTTCTCTCACCTGTGACTGCCATAGTGTACAAGCTGCTTTTGTATGCTCACACTAATGAGGTCAGTGAAGTCTAGAAGTTACTTTTTTAATGTGTGGCACAGCTGTTGTATAATTAGACAGCATGTTTGTGTATGCTAATGATCTGGCATTAATAAGACTTTCTTTAAAAGCCTTATTAATCATGGCTTGTCTTCTTCCTGCCTTTCCCTTCCTCAACATTTATAGGACCTGAAATCTAGATGACCTTTTAAATCTGATAGCTAACCTTTGACCATGATTACTGAGATTTAAAAGGGTTTAAAACGTGTAAATAAGACTCTCATGTGGTACAGTAATGTGTGGCCATTAACGTCCATATAAACATGTCATAAAACGTATCAGTAGTGTCTATTTGAAGTAAATTGTAAAATTATGATAGGATCTGGGATGAGTTCTGACAAGTTGATAGTCTATAGATGATCTACTAAACATCGACAACCATAAAGTTGACTAATAAACTGAAAGAAAACAAGTGACAAACTGATTATATAGAGTCTATAAAGTGTGTGTAAATTATCTACTAAACATCAACGATCATAAATGGTTGATAGAGTAGAATTAGTTGGCTGGTTGTTGACAGTGACCTGACAGGATGTTGACAGTCTATGGATGATTTGTGGACTACATATAGAATGTCTGCATTGGACTATCTAAAGTATATAAAAAGTGTGTTTTTCTTTCAAGTATTGCCTTTCAATTACACTCATGTGGTGTAGAAAACTTTTGGTTTCTTCCCATGATAGTAGACGCGTGCTCAGTAAGCTTATCCTTCAACCATCAGCATGTCTTATTTACAGGGGAGTACACTGAATTAACAAAGACCCTGGCGAAAGTACTGGTTATTAATTCAACAACTCAAAATCAAGAACTAACCACATACACACACTATTTCACACTTTCATGACCTCCATTTAGTATCTCATGCCTTCATTAAGTTGTGAGCACAGTGAACTTTTGGTATGCAATATAAAAATATAAAATGCAAAAAAAATAGGATGTGCTGGATGACATGCTATTTTATAAGCTTCTGAATAATCATATATCAGTGATTTAGTGGTTTTGATTTTTCATTTTTGATTTGCCTCTTGCATCGTCTTACACAGAAAAAAGACAAGTGCTTATGTTTAAAGGTGGTGGTCTAGATGCTACTGAAAAACTCAATCTTGGATGCTTATACTCCAGGAAAATCTGGTGTGAACTACCCGCAGATGATTTGCATACTCTGAATAGTTTACTAAAGCTCCTGCATAAATTAACTCTGAATACAAGCAAATTTACCTCAAGTAAATATTGACTCAAGTCACCATCTGTGAATACAACACTTAGATTGTTTTCTTTACTTACATTTAAAATGTCTTTTACTTTACATATATATTTTAGATGTAATATCAGATGTAATACCAAATGTAATAAATAATCTCCTGGGCTTGCGTTTGCAAATCTTTCTGGCTCAACATGGTTTCGCTTCTTTCGGTCCTCAAATATTAATGCCCCCCAAAATCACACCAGATCTGTTGTTCTTTGAAACTACAGGTTTTGAGTGCTGCTCTTCTTTACTCCTTCTCCCCAGGTGGAAAATCTCTGGTACTCTCCTTGAAAAATGCAGGGGGAAAGTGTCACTAACATTCCAGTCTGTTTAAAACATATGTCCTATAAATTTTTGAGGTGTCCCTTCACCTTGAGGCACAGGTTCCTGGCAGATATGATGTGAAAATGATCCAAGTTAAAACCTTTCCATGTATCTGTGGGTATTGCAATATATTATTATAAACAGCAAGTGACATTGTGGTACACTGTAGTTAGACCAATTTCACCTATGCGAGCTGTTGCTGTGGCAATTCAGTAGAAATTAGGAGAAAGGACAACTCGTGGACACCCATTGCATATACTGTATACTGATTCTCAGACATTACAGTTTTTGTTAATCACTGAAATGCCTTAATATTTCTCCAATATGGCAGCACCATTAACTGCAGCAGGTGATATAGCATGGTTGGTTACCTGGAACACAACAGGACAAATTTCACAGATTTTTCATAGTCTCATTTTGAAAAATCCATATTTTATCATTGCAATGTTGCACATTCTCGCAATCTGCCGATACTCATCAAGATGACATTGCTCCATCTGTAAAACAAACACTTTATAAATCAACTCTCACACTTACTGGAACTTGCAAAAACATCAGATTGATTTATTGCACCTTATTGGTAATCGTACCCATAAAAGAATTAAAACGAGGATAAGGACAGCCAGATGTACATAGTACTGTGCAAAAGTTTTAGGCACCCTGTTATTTTTTAGTACAAACTTTGTTATAGATTTTTTATTTTATGACTTCTACATTATCAAGTCAGTACAAAAAAACATTTTAGATTCCAAAATGTTAGTTTTCTAGCACAAAATTGAATGTTACAGAAAAATGTTTGTATGTCATTAAAGAAAGCAGCATATTACGTAAGAGGCCACTTTTCAGACAAAAACACAATGAAGGCTGCTGGGTTTTGCTGCAAAAATAAGAAGCAGGTACGACAGTTAACGTCTCCAGAAGAACTGTGGCTGGTTCTGCAAGATGCTCAATAAAACTTACCAGCTAATTTCCTTAAAAAACTGCACAAATTGTACCGGAGACTATTATTTTTGTTTAAATTAAAAAAAAAATTTGTCACACCAAATATTGACATTGTTTAATTTATTACTGTTTACTGCTCTTTATGGTATTTTTTTAAATGTAGAAACATTTAATTTCATTATTTTGAAGCCATTTTTGCTCTACAGCATTTCTTTACATGTGCCTAAAACTTGTACAGTGCTGTAAATGATGATAAGCCCCTCTAAAACCTAATCTTCAGTGGAAAGATCTGAGATGTGTAACCAAAGGAACAGCACATTTATTTCTGTCTTCCTACTAAGTGTTAAGGAGAAGGTGTGAACCAGTGGCTACATGTTATGGTGCCTGCTGATTTTAAAAAGTGTCACACAGACTCAAGCTCCTGTGGAATTTTATCATGCATACTAGGATACTATGTATGCTACATACTATGCATCCTACACCTTATTCATTATGGGTATACTGTACTGATTTGGACTCTAACCTGTAGTGCATTGTGGAATTGTATAGAGCACTAGTTCTCCACTATGCTGTATACCAGGGGTTGTCAATTGGCGGATTATGGTCCGGACCAAGCAGAGCATTTCAGAACTAGAAAGGGAAAAAAAAAAAGTTGCAGAGCCAATCAACGTATGAAAACAAAACCTGCTGTAGTTCAGAGATTCCAGTTTTCTAACCACAAACCACGGCAGCTTCTATACCAGTATATACCAATATATACTATATTGTCAACTGGAATGTTTAAAGATGACAAAGAAATATGCATTCATTCTCCACTTCAAGTTTAAACCGATGTCTGATCTGTTCAGAATCCATGATTCTAATCAAAAGTGGTAATATGAAGTGATAACGCAAAACAAAACATAACTACTTTAAATCAATCTGTCTTATTTATAGCCATAAACGAATCATCATTGTAGCCAGTAGTGGTGTAATGCCATTATCTGTAGTGAAAGAAGAAAAAAAAAACACCCTGAAAAAAATACCAGGCTGCTGGGAATAAGAAGTCTTTTTTTCATTCAAATATTATAACAACAGAACATCATTTTACTCAACTCCTGAACTTGTACAGTCCCTCAGCTACTTCACTGTAGACCATAATTGGTCTCTAACAGATGCCATGCGCAGCTTTCTGGCAAGCTTTTTGAAGTGATCTAAAGATCTAACTATCTTTCAACAATGTCTTTCAAGACATCAAGGAATGTTGTTTATAGATGTCATCTAATAATATTTTACCAGTTTTATGTACTTCAGTTCTGGGGTTTGTTTCATTCACGAAAGATAAGAAAGGTTCAATGGACATACTATCAGAACGTACAACAACACTGGGATATCATTATAGTTCCCATTTGATTTTACAGGAAGATTTTCTTTTAATAAATGTTCTTTTAAAATGAAGAAAAACACATGCAATGAAAGGTAATCTTTTTTTTTTAATTCATTAAATGATCATTTTTGGAGACCCCAGCATGCCCAAGGTATTTTTTCTTTTGTGAATTTCAGGCCAGTTTGTACAGAAATACTGGAGCGAACTACTGACAATAGACAAAAAAAAAAGAGCCATGAAACATGTGCCTCCTATTCAGAAAGGAATTCATAAACGTGTCATTGTCCCATGAGGTTTGTACTCACACCATTAGTGGGTATGAAGTATGAAAGTATGAAGGTAAAACTCTCCTATGTGTGTTTTTTTTTTTTGTTGAAGTTACTATTCGTATCTGTTTTTATATTCATTTAGAAAACATTCCTTGCTCAATACATCTGAATAATGTATTCATATTCAGTTACAACCCTTGTCACCATTCAGTCATGTTAGTTGTTTATCCAGTCTTTTGTAAGCAATGAATTTTATGTAGCTGGGCCTTCACAAATTTTAGTTGAATACCCCTGCTCTTGGACATGACTACAAAATGGCAAAACTCACAAAATATGGCACTATATGGTGACATGTTTATTGAATAAAACGCACATATGTTTTGCACATACCATTAATGTAAATGTCCACTATATAGTGAAAATGAAGCAGTTACAGATGCACTGTAAATCCAAAAAAAAAAACAAAAAAAAAAAACAGTGAACTATATCATGAAAATAGTGCAACTTTTGGACATACTAAAGTAAATTCTTTTCAATAGTACACAATATTCAACATATCTCAGAACATAATTCAGTCTTGTAATTAAAAACTAAATTAGGTTTAGCATAAGCAATTCAATCATGTTTGGATGAGAAACTGAATATTTTTATGTAAACCATACATAATATTTTTTCTTAAATCTAACAGATGACACATTCCATATTTTCAGTGTGGGCTTGACGTGGTCTGCTGCTTGCTACAAAATGGTTCTGAGAGAGTTTCAAAGATCCACTGGCCAAGCACAAGCAGATCATGGGCTTCAGTACCAGAAACAGCACCGTTTGGTAAGGAAAAAGAGTATGCAGTATATGTCCTGGCAGAACTACTGTATCTACTAGCGAGCCGTGTTTGTTCAAATGAAACATGACTGCCCCCTACTGGTCTTGTCTTTCCTGCGCCTGCAGTATGCGCGTGATACTGCATGATACCGCGTGAAATCGCAGGATCCCTTTTCCTTTGACGCACATTCTCAATGGCCACATCTGTATAGTTAATAGAGTGCAGGGTTGTTGTTTTTTTGACATACTGTACCAAAAAGGAAATGGAAAAACCCACCCTGTCAACAACAATAATTGAAAATTGTAAATTTAGGACACCAAATCAAACACCACAGTGTAAAAGCATGTTTAAGATCATTGAACAGTGCTTCCCAAGCATGATATTTTTGGCTTTATGCTTTAAACACAAAATGAGGTGGAAGGATTTAGGCTGTGCTGTGATCTGTGAACAATGTCCTTAGCTTCATTGTGGGTGAAAAAAAAGAAAAAAAATTAGAGGAAAAACAGATATTATTTTATATTATTTTTAGTGCATTTTACACATTTTATTATTATTATAATGTTTTCTTGCCTTTGGTAGATTTGCACTTTCTCTCATTTCTCCCCTTTCTCCTGAAAAGACATGTAACTACATTACCCTGACAACAATTGTATTGACATTTCTTGGGGTAGCATGCAATAAAGTGATTTAAAAGTAGTGCTGTAAGCAAGTTTCATGCCTTTCCCTTATTGGCTACAAAAGGTGTATGCAGCTTGTCAGGGGAAGAGGCTGAAAGAAAGTAAACAAATGGTTGAATCAGGAAAAATTACAGAAGATACAGTTTTGGAAATTACAGTTACTAGAAGTAAAGCAAATAAACTATATTTTGTGGCATAATTTTGAACACGTTTCTCCAAACATCTGGGGAGCTTCATCAGTTCTACCAAATGATGGGAAGTAGAACCATAGAAAAACAAAATTCCAGTGACCCTCATAAAATGGTGAAGGCACCTCTAAACCTGATCTAATAAGAAATGTGTATAGATTTAAGCAAACAATGGCAATGTGGTTGGATTTTGTATAAATTAACACAAATAAGTGATAAGAAAAAGGTAAAATGCTATCCTTGCCCCTAACCTTGAAATCTGTAACTTTTTTTTTCAAGGATCCCCCCCCTCTATTTTCCCCTAGCACATACTCTTTGGTTCATAATTTCAAAATCTTGCCAATCTCTCATGTTATACAATTTCTGAGCTGTATGTTCCATGTTTGTCTTACCTATGTTGTTTTCACCCATTTTTATCCCCAATTTTGTCACCTCCCAGTTCCTTCCCACTAGCCAGCTCTCCCCTATCATACAACAGCTACCACCTGGGGAGATTGAAGGGTAACATGTACTTCCTCTGAAACACACAAAGCCAGCCAACTGCATCTTTTTGAAATAATGCTCATGCTGTGTCACACTCAGAGGAGTGCAAACTTGGGAGCCCAAACTTTGTACGTTTTAATAGAACTTGTCCAATTTGCAGTTGTGAACCCCTTTATCAGTGGGCTGCAAAATGATCACATCTGCCACATGCTTCAAATAAATCTTCACACTTCTTTCCTCTACAGCACTAAATACCAAATGAAGACAAAAGAATCCTCTCGGGAGCTATTAGATCAGCCATGATCAGTCATTTTCCATTTCATGCACTCCCAGCTGCTGGGGAAAGTGTAGCATCCGCCATCCTAGTGCAGCCAATCCCAATTAGTCCCTTGTGTTTCCTTGAGCCCTGTGAGCAACACACACCAAATTATTCACTGAGCTTGATTCCCTGGAGCATTGCGCTGCCACGCTGTTGCTACTAGCTCTGGAAGTGTGTGGGCCATGGAGCACAGCATCCTCCCTAGGCTACTTGAAAGTAATCACTGTCTAGAAAGTCCAATGGAACACCCCATCAGCAAGAGGGGATTATATCCACAGCAACTGGGAGATGCTGGTGGCAAATCCAGCTGCTCCGTCTGCACTTCCTTTTGCATGATCTACTGCACAGAAGGAGATCTAGCACTAGCATCTGTCGATAAGCACACGGCTCATATGCCACCCCCCACCCCATAATCGTTTTCACCCCTCCCCCTCCCACTCCCCCCAAGCTAATTAGCCTTGCCGAAACAGAACACTGAGCCAGGTCGTTAACATTGTAGCATTGCACAGCTGATTTGATATTTCCTAGGCCTGCCACCTTACATGAAATACAAGAAGTCCAAGTGCACTTGACAGAATTTGCACTTAATTGCAATTAAACAGGTGGTTATCTCTGAAATTGTACATTACCCCAATTGAAATACTCCAGCAACCTGGAATGAGATACAAAAGAAATATTGTATACACAGGGAGCGAGAGAGAAGCATTTACAACCTATAATTAGTTATTCTATAATCAGCTTCGTAATGAAAATGGTCAGTGACATCATGTCTATTCACAGTGCCCTTGAGAAAGTGATGAGCAAAGTTTTGAAAGAGTTCTGCCTGGCTAGTCATGCAAAAGAATATTATTCCTTATTACACATTCTCTGCTGTACACTTAGATCCTTAATTAACAAGTGCTCAACCTCTTTTCACACTAATTCAGTCTGATTCATAATTATTACACTACTTTCACAGTTATAGGGATTGAATTAAAAACTTCATCTTGGCCCTACAGTATGAATAAGAAAGTGTAAAATCTCAGGACACAAGAACACAGTGGCGTGCAGGTTAATCATGCTAGTAGATGTAAATGTGGTACACAGCAGGGTTTCAGCTTTATCCGGTTTGCTCCTTTCTCAAAGCTTAAAATGTGAAAACTGGATAATTGGAGCAAATTAGTTTAAAAAAAAAAAAACAGGCCACATTTTCTCAAGGCCCAAAGAAAAGCAATTTAATGTGAGTATATTTTAACATTCAATGTCTTTTAATTACCCCTTCTTTAGTTTCACTCTGAGGGTCTTTTCTGGAAGAAATAATTGGCAAAATTCACTTTTCCAGTTTACTACTGGAGCCAACCTTTTTGTTAAAAAAAAAAAAG
This sequence comes from Cranoglanis bouderius, assembly GCA_023630585.1. NCBI lineage: Eukaryota > Metazoa > Chordata > Actinopteri > Siluriformes > Cranoglanididae > Cranoglanis > Cranoglanis bouderius. Next base: position 10,809,776 of record CM042552.1, read on the forward strand.
CAATATTTTAAAAGTAAATGTGTAGCTGGTAACTGTGTGTTTGCCTTGCTTTCTGATTCATTTTAATAGGAGGAATAATGTTGGTTTTTATTAGCAATTTCATTGTATAATTAACAATTAACTGCTTAAGTAAACCCAATTACAGTCTAATTTGTATGAAGCACAGCAAAGCCACTATTCAGTTTCCATTCATTTACATTATCTACCGTTTGGGTGGATTACTCCAATAAAATGCAAGATACCTGAATTTGCATACATGCTGAAAGACAATTAGATTGTTTGTGCCCAAGTCCCTTCTGAAGCATAAAACATCCAGCTGCCTGTCCCTGTTCATTTGTGCCAATTAGACAGTTCATGCAATTACTGACAAGTAACATTAAAACCAGTGATGGGTGTTTGTGATATTATATGGAAGTGTTTCAAACCTGCTTCATGCCTACTGGTTTTCCTCTGATTGAAAAAATATGGTAAACAAAATAAATAAATAAATAATAAATAAATAAATAAATTGACTCTTTTGATTAAACAAACAAAAAAACCTTTTACACTTTTGTTTCTGTCATCTGTCTTCTTGTGTAATTTGTACTTTGGACAATGTGCTATTAGTCAATCTACTTTGTTTTTTTTGTTTGTTTGTTTGTTTTTTTGTTACTTTTTTCTAAAAAGGGGGGGGGAGGATAGAGTAAATGATCCACGTCATTCACATTCATTACACCCCCCAGTAGTATTTCACGTGCACCTTCTCAATCATTGCTGATGACATTATTACAGATACGTATTACAGCAGAGTGAGCTGAAAAATATCAGCCAAAATGGAAATCAAATCTAGGGGATCTTTCACTTTGTGTAATCACCTGACATACCTGTCACTGATAGGCTGCATAAATCTACAGTCTGGGCTAGAAAAGAATCAGCCCCAGCCTGCTTCTCCATATGTTTTTGTGTGTTTTTCTTCTCATCATTGGTGGTGCTGTTGTGAATGGGTGTGTGATTGTCCCCTGTCATGGGTTAGAACCCCAACCAGGGTGTCTCCCACCTTCTGCCCCAAGTTCCCTGGGACAGTCTCCAGGCACCCTCATGACCCTGTGCATGATAAGCGGTATGGAAAATGGATGGATGGTGCAATTTCAAAAAGACATCTGCAACAATAAACACAAAAGAATGGATATTACAAACATAAACAGATGGCAACATGTTAGATTACTGTGTGAGAAGCACATAACGCAAGGAAACTTAGGTTTTCTTTCTCAACCGAAGGTAGCCTTTCACCCTGAGGAGTAAGCTCACTGATGAAACTCAGCACTGAAGGGCAAGAATAGTCATAAATTTTGCAAAAGGACACAGTACAACTGGGGGGGAAGGGGTGCATTGTCATCATCTGAGAAAAAGAAACCTGTCGAGATAAAGCTATCATTTCAGCAGCTGGGTGCTTAAAAGCAAGTAGACAAGGTGCCGATGTCCAACGATGTCTACTGTACAAAAGACTGTAATGAGCTGTCTGGAGTGATGCATGATCAGATTAGGTTAAAAACAATCTTCCACTAAGAGTACTGGGGTTCAGAACAATAACGTGGTGTGCTACAAGTTCATTTCCCAGGCCTTAGTTGCTATCTATCATGAGAACATGTTTTCATGTTCATTAGTCATGAGTTAACATTGCATTTCTCATGCCTATTTTTTTTTTATTCATTGTAAATGAGTCAGCATCAACTGCCACTATGAACATGTGAGCATGTGTGTGGTAGAGGGTAAGATGAATGAATGCCTTTGTCTGTTATGACACTAAGACAGGTTTTCTGCATTCCCTCATAACATAATAAAAGCCGAGCACTGACAAGTAACTACATCCAGTAGGGCCTTCCTCATCAAGCAGTTTTCGGCACAGGCATTTGTTTCTTATGGAACATAGTCACTGAGTTATGATGAAAAAAAACAAAACACAACCCTGCATATTATTTCACTCTCCAGTTTTTGAGTTTGGCTGTGAATGTTTCACCTGGTGGAAGGATCTAGGAATACAGATGTCTAGATTCTGAGCATTAGTGCAAACAGGATTTAGACTGACAAAGGCTGAAAAGAATATGAAATTCCCTCAGATGTCATCCATCAACATGCCAGGAAAACCTGACAGTGGCGTTCTGCTTAATATCTGAGGAATAGCTGAGGTTGTGCAAAATTAGTGTCTATAGAGTCATAGTGATTGGATGATCTCAAGAGCCTGATAAACAGTATGTGGAGTGGCAGTGGAAGGGAAAAAAGATACAGAGTCAGGAAAGATGCATAATAAAAGTGTCAGGCCAGGACAGTACCCTTAACTGCCATCAGAGATCAGTGTCATCAGAGTTCATTTTCTGTTTACTTTCTATACCGTAAGCAGATGCTCTCCAGTACATTTTTGCAAAGTCTTAACAATCTCTGTTATACAGGTTTGGAGCCTTGTTTTAACAGTTTGCCTCATCTGTGCCCCCCCCCGCCCCCCCCCATTTTTCACCCCAAATTAGTCACCTGCCAGTTCCCACCCACAAGCCAGCTTTTCCTTCTTATACACCAGCTAACAATCGGGGGGCTAACACGTGCTTTCACCAATACACATAAAGCTAGCCAACCACATCTTTTCAAACTGGTGCTCATGCTGCGTCAGTTTAACACTCGGAGAAGAGAGCTACACCCCTATGACTGGCTAGTGTTGATGTGATTGACAGGGAAGAGAGTATGCCATCCCACCCAACCAGAAAGCATGGTCGATTTTGCTCCATTGGCTCCCACCATGGATTGTTGTGCCATTGTTGGAATTCTGACTCACAATCTCTCTAATCGACGATAGGGCAAACGCTTCTCTGTTGCACCACTTGGGAGGCCATGCCTAATCTGTGTTTTGACCATTTCCCCAACTCTTCTTTGGCTACTCTTTGGCTTGATGATTTGTGTCATTACTGTGCTGGATCATTGCCTGCCTAACAACTTGAATTTTTGATTGTCTCTGCAAATGGATCATGAGTCTTCTACTGAGTCTGGTTCATTGTAAAAACACTCAAGGCTGTACTTTCCACCTAAATACTGCATAGACCTTAAACAGTAGTTTCCCTGAATGCATTGATCTGTCATCCCAATAGTGTCCATGAGGTAAGCTATCCAAGCTAGTGTCCTCACAGTGACTACTTCATAGAAGTTGTCCACTGTTCCTTTTTAGTGTAGCAGATTGTGGTGTCTCTCTTTAATCCACTAGTGTGACAACCCAGGGAAGTTGTTGCTGTGGCCAGCCAGCTATGAGCTGGCTTCAAAGCCCCAGGTCCATGCATTGTTTATGAGGATCCAGACTGCCAGAACAGCCTGGATGCCTCATTCTGGCCACCCCTGTTTTTGTCATTCAGCTCCCACAAAGATGCTTGAAAAAAAGAAAATGCCCTTCAATGCTGATTAGGCACTACTTTCATATCCCTCTCTGGTAATTGTGGAGATTAGGAGAAAGGTCGGGAAAGCTGTTCCCAGGTCAGTCTGAAAGATCAAATTGCACCTGCAGCAAACAAAACAAGTGCAGGTTTAAATGCCAGAGTCGGTGTCCCAATGTGCCCTTTGTGGCTTGGTTTTATAACTACAAAGCACTGGTTTATTACAGAGGAGGATCTTTAGCTGGCAGTGATGCCTTTCTTTATATAATATCACAGAAGATATGGCATTTAAATGCCTTTGTGGGGTTATGTTGCAGGATGTGACCTTGTTAGAAAAAATCAATTGTCCAGTAATTAAATAGCATAAAGTAGAATTTAGTTTTACCGGGGCATACACACATTTTTCATTTTATCCATGCAAAAGATTTCCCACAAAGCCCCCTCAATGATTGGTCAAACAATCACATATCCACATGCACATTATTTGCCATCAGATAAGTGTACTATAGATGTCTGTTTTTCCTCTTCACATATTGTCAGATATAGATATACTCATCCAGTAGCCACTGCAGTTATTCATTTCATTCTCTTACAAGTGAAATGGTGGTTGGTCTTGTTTCAGCAAACTCCTTAATGGGTGTCAGTGCACAGTGATTACTTTCAGTTTAAATTAATACTGCTGGGTAGGAAAGGAAAAAGAATGACACAGGGTGTGTGTAGTATTACGGAATGATGGGACAGAGAAAAAAGTATGGAGGTAATGACTAATGGGATGAACAGAGAGAGAGAGAGAGAGAGTGAGAGAGAGAGAGAGAGAGAGAGAGAGAGAGATGGAGTGGGAAAGATAGATGAAAAAAACTAATAATTCACACAAATATGAAAGTTGTGCACAAATAAAGTAATAATAATAATAATAATAATAATAATAATAATAATCAGGGCACCTGATTATTTGAAGGGTTCAAATGAAGCACAAAGTTAGCTATAATGTATGAATAAAAAATCTCAGTGTAAGAATTTTTGAAGTATTGGTTTTGAAGTATCTATAAATTAAAACATGTGACTATAGCAAATTTAACTAAAATTAAAATGCAGTTGTATTTAAGAATCACTGATCACCATTGTTCCTAAAGTCCAATCACTGATCACTATTGTTCCTAAAGACCAATCACTGATCACTATTGTACCTAAAGTCCAATCACTGATCACCATTGTTCCTAAAGTCCAATCACTGATCACCACTGTTCATAAAGTCCAATCTCTGATCACCATTGTTTCCCAAAGACGAATCGCTGATTAACATTGTTCCCAACGACCAATAACTGGTCACCATTATTCCCAAAGACTAATCACTGATCTCCATTGTTTATTCCACCAACACACTTCTCTGTTCTTCATTTTAAATGGTATTCTTGGCTTTATTCACAAGCAATAAAAGTCCATTATTACATACATTACTGTTTCCTTCATGTCCATTTCCCAAATACGTAGTACCACTGCTTTTTGACTGCATTCTGGATACAAATTATAGCATTTTGTAAAGACGTGTGAACAATTTGTGATGCCATGACCAAAGAAAACACTTTCCTATAGGAAAGAAGTTTACATTTTTTTATTCTGATAAAACTCTATTCTAATCTATTTTAAATGTCTACAGAATATCTTCCTTTTTAAGTAACAGCTTACATCATTTGTTGACTTCTAGTGATCTAGCTTGCATTAACTACTCTCCCCTGAAGAGAGTTGGCAACACTGGACTCATTCATTAAACTTCACAGGCAATTTCCTGTCCTAGCTTGAGCTGAAGTTCAGGACAAATGAACATTAACTGACTTTAATGTATGCAGGAGAATTGAAGAAAGAATTCTTTTTGATGGCTCTTTTTTTATAATGTTATGGATTTGAAGAGCCCCTAGCTCTAAAAAAAAAAAAAAAAAAACCCTGAAGAATGCTTAATTCTAAATTCTTAGATTCTTAGAAAAGGCCCCTAATGGATTTGTCTGTAATGTTAGCAGTTAACCTCCTTAATCTGATCTTAGCACTGGATGTAAAAGGATATTGGCAGGAAGCAGGTCCTTTCTATGAGTATCAAACGATTACTTGCTCAGCAACATTACCCCTTTATGCCTAGCTGCCAGTTCAACTTAAATTGGCTAGAAAATTAAAGTTAGAGGCTGTTGTTATAGCAAAGGCTAAATACATGCAACATATGTTGTGTTTCTGAAAGAAATAAAGTGACAATGTCTTGACATTGTTATAATTTGTGCAAAATAGACCACAAAAGCACAATAACACTTGAGTGTTAAATAAATCGCAGTATTTCAGTGCATTCAGGAATTTAATTCATTCCAAGAACAAGTTTAACTTCAGCACTCTTATGGGTTCTCTATCTGTAGATACATAGCTAGCTAGCTAGCTAGCTAGACAGACAGACAGACAGACAGACAGATAGATAGATAGATAGATAGATAGATAGATGCTTGAAAGTGGTAGATAGATAGTGATGCTTGAAAGTTTATGAACTCTTTAGAATTTTCTATACAGATGCATCTCAAAAAAATTAGAATATCAAGGAAAAGTTCATTTTTTCCATAATTTAATTCAAAAAGTGGAACTTTCATATATTCTAGATTCATTACACATAAAGTGAAATATTTCAAGCCTTGTTTTTTTGTTTTAATCTTGATGATTACGGCTTACAGCTCATTGAAATAAGACACTGGAAAACTCCAGTATCTCAAAAATATTAGAATAAACAATTTATAATACAGAAATATCGACATAAGAAGAACTCTAATCAGCTAATTAACTCAAAACACCTTTTTACTCTAAACACCATTGCTCAGTGATCCAAAGTCCTCTTTTCAGATGAAAGTAAATTTTGCATTTCATTTGGAAATCAAGGTCCCAGAGTCTGGAGGAAGAGTGGAGAAGCACAGAATCCAAGTTGCTTGAAGTCCAGTGTGAAGTTTCCACAGCCAGTGATGATTTGGGGTGCCATGTCATCTATTGGTGTTGGTCCACTGTGTTTTCTCAAGTCGAGAGTCAATGCAACTGTCTACCAGGAGATTTTAGAGCACTTCAAGCTTCCATCTGCTGACAAGCTTTATGGAGATGCTGATTTTCTTTTCCAGCAGGACTTAGCACCTGCCCACAGTGCCAAAACTACTAGTAACTGGTTTGATGACCATGATATTACTGTGCTTCATTGGCCAGCCAACTCGCCAAGACCTGGATTTTGTCAAGAGGAAATGAAATACACCAGACCCAACAATACAGACGAGCTGAAGGCCAGTCAGACAGATTGTGTACAAATGGAGGAAATTCAAGACCATTGTTACCCTCCCCAGGAGTGGTCGACTTCAAGAGCAAGTGTAGTAGTCTGCAAAATCACAGACACCCAGGGTAACTTGTAAGCAACTAAAGGCCTCTCTCACACTGGCTAATGTTAATGTTCATGAGTCCACCACCAGGAGAACACTGAACAACAATGGTGTGCATGGCAGGGTTGCAAGAAGAAAACCACTGCTCTCCAAAAAAGATCATTGCTGCTCATCTGCAGTTCAAAGATCATGTGGACAAGCCAGAAGGCTAATAAAAAAATGTGTTGTGGACGGAGGAGACCAAAATAGAACATTTTGGTTTAAATGAGAAGCGTTATGTATGGACAATAAACACTGCATTCCAGCATAAGAACCTTATCCCATCTGTGAAACATGGTGGTGGTAGTATCATGGTTTGGGCCTGCTGCATCTGGTCTAGGACAGCTTGTCATCATTGATGAAACAATGAATACTGAATTATACCAGCGAATTCTAAAGGAAAATGTCAGGACATCTGTCCATGAACTGAATCTCAAGAGAAAGCGGGTCATACAGCAAGACAATGACCCTAAGCACACAAGTTGTTCTAACAAAGAATGGTTAAAGAAGAATAAAGGTAATGTTTTGGAATGGCCTAGTCAAAGTCCTGATCTTAATCCAATTGAAATGTTGTGGAAAGATCTGAAGCAAGCAGTTCATGGAGGAAACCCACCAACAACCCAGAGTTGAAGCTGTTCTGTACTGAGGAATGGGCTAAAAATTCCTCCAAGCCGATTTGCAGGACTGATCAACAGTTACTGGAAACATTTAGTTGCAGTTATAGCTGCACAAAGGGGGTCACACCAGATACTGAAAGCAAAGGTTCACATACTTTTGCCACTCGCAGATATGTAATATTAGATCATTTTCCTCAATAAATAAATGACCAAGTATAATATTTTTGTCTCATTTTTTTGTCTCATTCATTTTTGTCTGTTTAATTGGGTTCTCTTTATCTACTTTTAGGACTTAAAATATAGAAAATTCTAAAAGGTTCATAAATCCCAGAACTCATGTTCTAACACAGGATGCTCAAGGAAATCCAGAAATCATAGTCAGGGGCAAGGGTCAAAGCACAGAGATACAACATTAAACTAGGATAACCCATGATCAGAAAATGAAAGCATAAACAAGGTCAAAACCAGGAACCAATGAAGCAGAAAACAAGATTCAGAACTTCATGATACAGGTGCCTGATATATGAATTTGCAATGAGGGACAGAAACAACAGGGCATAAATAGACAAACTAATCAAAGGCTTAACACAGTAAAGGTGGACACAATCAGGTAAAACACCAATGATGAGACAGGACCAAAACCAAAATAAAAGCAAAGGGAGTGAACTCAAAACAAAACAAATGGCACCGGGAAACATGGAACACACTTGAGAGGGGTAATTTGGTGACAGAAAAACTGTAAGCCACAGATTCTTTCTCAGTGCCTCAGGATAATACCTACTGTAGCTCTCTGCACCTGCTTTCTGCCAAATATCTCTAGACTTCCTCAAACCCATGAAACCCAAACTCCAATCACAAACTGATATGAAAAAACGCATTGATCTTTTTATATGCATACATTTTACATAGTAGACCGAACCTTATACTCTGAACAAAACCCTTACTCTATTTTTCACTATTACTTATTCTTGGTGCCTTGAAATTAAACTGTCAGCAACCTGTATGTGTAATATCGTCTGTATTATCTGGCCCTGTAGGTTATGGATATAGAGTTTTTGTTCTGGTGCACTCCGCAGGGTGGCAGTTTCACTTCGCCTCAGTGGGAGACTATATCCTCTGCTAAAGCTTATTAATGGAAGAGCAGGGCCTTTGTAGCAGTTGTGCAGAGTCAGCAAGGAAAAATACACAGCTCGATTGAGATCTTACACACACACACACACACACACACACACACACACACACACAGACACACACACACACACACACACACACGACATATATTTGTTTTTCAATCCTTATGAGGACCTTCCATTGACAATTTTTAATGCAGCAAAACCTCTGTAAGTTTTTTTGTTTTGTTTTTTTTAATAAAAGCTGCAGATTTTGATCAAAATAAACCTTGTGGGGACTGACCAAATGTCCCCAGAAGATCAAAGCTGTTAGCACTTTCTAGACAATGCAACACACTAGTCTGCATGATTCTTGATGAAATAGGAATCATTGGCTTTTGGCTATGAGATCATGATTTTCTCTCACAATTCACTGATTAAGTTGCATAAAAATATGCATATTTAATAAATTCTCAGGGCAGCTACATTTTCCTAGCAGAGGTCTGTGAATAATGGTCCTCATTTGGGTTTTCAATAACTGACTAATTGGCACATTTGTACTGCAATAATGTAAATTCTGATCAAAAATACTGAAAAATAATTAAAAAAAAAAAAAAACTTGAATCATATTAGGGGGGACAAGAGTGTGTCCTCCCAACATTAAAAAGAAACCAGCAATATTAACAGATGGTTAAGTAATTAGTCATGGCAATGTTTCTGTTCTTCTGCAGATAGCAACCTTTGATAAACACGCTCTATGTGGCAGGCTTTGAGCAAGATGGCACATGCAGCCATGACTGCCTGGCCCTATTCAATAATTTCATACATGTAGACATCATTTGTTTTATAATTCACAATTATGCCTCTGGAATTCTGAGTAAAGTACATTGTGCTTCTTATTACCACTTAGAAAATAACAAAGATCCTGTGTGATTACTTTCCAAAATCCCCCCTAAAAAATAATAATAATAACAGGCTTGTATTTACAATTAAGCTGTATTTATATTTACATTTCCGCATTTGGTTGACACTTTAATCCAAATTCAGACTGGATATGTTTGAGCACTTGAGGGTTAAGGGCCTTGCTGAAGGACCCAATTTTGGCAGCTTGGATCCAACAACCTTCTAATAAGTTAAAAAAAAAATCTAAATCCTTCAGCACTCAGCCACCCAAATAGTATTTGTCTTTAATATCACAATAAATTAGAGACCAATTATTCAAACATATGGACAAAAATTTTCCATCTACACTGACAAAAACACTCCCTTTGGTATTTTATGACTAATATACACTTTAACTTAAGTCTTCACCATGTTATTTTACCAAGTTTAGCATATTACAAAAGCTTTACAAAAGTCTAAATTGCCATTATAAAGCTATGGTTTATTTATTCCCATTTATTCATTCCATCATTTTCAGCTTTATCCTGGTCAGGTTCATGATGGATCCTATCCTGGGAACACTGGGTTCAAGGAAGACACCCTGGTTGGGATGCCAGTCTGTCGCAGGACACCATGCACACACACACACACACACACACACACACACACACACACACACACACACACACACACACACACACACACACAGACATTTGCAACCTTACTCACACCTAGCCAGTCTACCTACTAGAACAGGGATGTCCAATCTTATCCACAAAAGGGCCAGTGTGGGTGCAGATTTCAATCAAATCAAGCAGGAGCAACACTTAATTCCACCTGTTTAATCAGTTGATTTTGGCTTTCAATAGACTCAGGGGTGTCTTCTGCTTGGTTGGAATGAAAACCTGCACCCACACCGGCCCTTTCGGGATAAGATTGGACACCCCTGTACTAGAAGGTTTTAGAGAGGAAACCAGAGGAAACGCACATGGACACAGGCAGTACATGCGGAAATCTCAGGATCAAACCGGGTACCCTGGAGCTGTGACGCAGCAACACTACCAGCGATGGTATAATTTGTGGTATATTTACTTCTATAGCTGTGTCAGCATCCTGGCGATTTTGTTAATTGTCATTAAGGTCTCCCATGACTCTTTGGTGGATCCTCATTTAGAATTAATTAGAGTGGTTGAGTGATCCATTAAACCATCTATAGTTCAAGTCTGACTTTAATGACACAGAGCCATCATTCATCTGCATTCATTATTATCAGTCATTAGCATTTCCCATTCTCAATAGTTGGACCAAAGCACTAGTTTCACAAGACACGTTACTCACAGAAAACAATTTTCAACATTCATTTCAAATATGCCACAGTGTAACCGATTCTCCTGTTCATCTCTATGCAGGTAACAATATTATATCAACGAGGTATTTTATCTTAATGAAGCTGAAGTTGAAAGCATAATTACATACAGTACTATATAGTGCTGAACCTTATGAGTTCACCATTAAACAAAGTGCAGTCAATGTACGACACATGTTCATGGTGTCCAGGGAGCAGATGCTGTATCTTATACCTTAACACACTTTAAATTAAAAAGGACAAGGAATTTCACTTGGTCCAGAGGGGCCCAGACAGTCTAATGTATATTCAGCAGTACAAGAAAAAGTGACGTTCCCTATTGGAAAAGTGTCACACTGTATTCAATTCTACATTCAGCGGGGAGGCTCGCCAAGCAGGACTATGTCAGGCTAAGGAACACAGGTCTGACCTGAGCGATACAGATGCAGAGACCCTTCTGGATTTGATGGATACCCTTTCTGCATCATCCCATGGTAATACCAGCTTTCCAGAGGTCATCGGTGTGATCAATACACACGAGTAGGAAGAGAATTAAAAGAAAAGAAAGTTATATTTCAGACCTGAGTCACTCAAAATGGTACCTTTCACACTATGCTGCAACTTATTATTCTGAATGTCTCAAAAGAGTTTGCCTGCATGCAATACATTCTGCCTTCGACACTAATGATTATGCTCAAGTCTCAACATGTGGGTTTTTTTTTTGTTTTTTTTTTGTTATGTGCAGTTTGACTTAGCTGTATGTGTTCACACTGAGTAGAGTTGCATAAGCCTTGCATAATTATTCATGGGGTTCAATACTTATGCCTAGTTTAAACCTTAGGTACGAAACCAACCCAACTGTAAATGCATTAACAATTATTAACAAAAGAGTTATTCACTCACTGAATGTAAAATGATATGGTTTTTACATTTAGTATTTACAAAGTTAAAATATGGAGATTATTTTCAATGTTAGTGAGTCAGTGGGATCTGATATATTGATTAATTTCCTTAAATTCACATCAGTTTCTACTGGTTTATTCTCACTCTTTAAGTAATATCATACTCTCGGGAAAAATGTATTAATTTAAACTTATGGGCTGACTGTGTGACTGACTCAGGAAATTGCTTAAATCAATCCTCTAAAAACTTAAGCAGCCACTCACTCCTACTCCTAGACCCACCCACACACTCCTACTGAGACCATGTCCATCCAATATCCATCCTTCAACCAGCTACACTGATCATAATAAACCCATTATACAATCAGACTCCTTCTCTACCTAACTACCTATCTGTAATATCCCTCATACATTGTGTTGTGTGTTATAGGTATTAAATAAAGAGGTGTGTGTGTGTGTGTGTGTGTGTGTGTGTGTGTGTGTGTGTGTGTGTGTGTGTGTGTGTGTGTGTGTGTGTGTGTGTAACTCCAAACTACTGACAAATTATTTTGGGATACAATATGTGCTAATGCATTATAACAAAAATACACTGATATGTTGGACAAACTGTAGCTATTATGCAATTAATTGTGCAGTACAAATACCACAAAAACTGTTAATTATTTTGGAATTATTTTAGAAATGATAACATTATAATTATATATATAAACCTGAGATTTGCTGTCAGAGCTGCTAGTCTAGAAAATTATCACCTTCTGACCAAAAAGCACTAAGAATTCAACACAGCTGTGGTATAAATGGATATAGATATCGACAGTAACATATACTCTGTGAAACTATTGGATAATTTTTTTTTGCTGTAGACTGAAGACATTTGGGTTTGAGATCAAATGATGAACATGATGAGAGTTTAGAATTTCAGCTTTTATTCCCTGGTATTTATATGTAGATGTGTTAAATGACATAGAACATAGCAGATTTTGCATCAGACCACCCAAACTGTAGGTGAGCAAAAATACTGGAACATGTGACTGACAGGTGTTTCTTGTGTCCTGTTAGACTGACTGTTTAAACAATAAATAGCTCTGAACATCTACTCTTGGTTTTAGCCTTCAGTGTCACCTGTGAAGACTGTATTTGTTGTTATAAAGGATAAATCAACATAAAGATCAGAGAGCTGTCTATGGGAGAAAAGCAAGCCATTTTGAAGCTGAGAAAAGAAGGAAAATCAATCAGAGGCATTGCACAAACATTGTGCATAGCCAATACAACAATTTGGAATGTCCTGAAAAAGAAAGAAACCACTGGTGTACTAACAACCAGACATGGAACAGGTCAGCCAAGGAAAACAACAGCAGTTGATGATAGAAACATTGTGAGACCTGTGAATAAAAACCCAAACACAACAGTTAGTGACATCACCAACAACCTTCACAGGGCAAGGGGTGAAAGTATCACAATGCACCGTTCGAAAGAAGTCTTCAAGTGCAAAACTATAGAGGCCATACCACAAGATGCAAACCACTCATCAGCAGTAAGAATCAATACAACAATTTGGAATGTTCTGAAAAAGAAAGAAACCCTTGGTGTACTGAGAAAGTGGTGGAGGGGTGAAGGTACTGGGCAGGGGTGAAGGTATCCGAAACAAATAACAGCTGAAAGAGGCTGCGGGTAAAAGCCTGGAAAAGCATCACAAAGAAGAAACCAACAATTTGGTGATGTCCGTGAGTCACTGACTTCATGCAGTTATTGAAAGCAATGGATATGCAACCAAATATTAAGTGTTATTTACTTTTATTTACTTAAAGACTAATCTGTTCCTATACTTTTGCTCACCTAAAAATTGGGTGGTCTGATACAAAAGGGTCTATGTTTTATGTTGTTGAACACATCTAGATGTAAATACCAGGAGATTAAATCTGAAATCCAAAACTCTTGTCTCATATCCATCTTTTGATCACAAACCCAAATGTCTTTGGTGTATAGCACAAACAAATGAATTGGTCTTGCTGTTCCAATAGTTTTGGAGGAGACTGTATAAAGCATTGTAAATACAATCAGAGAGAATAAACTAAATAGGTGAAATGAAGCAAAATAAAACATAGTAAAATGGCAAGTAGATCTCAGTTGTACTTATACTGCACCTATGCTCTGGTATTGAAAATGGATATTGCAAAGGTTTTTTTTTTATTATTTGTCCCTCTGGTAAAACCCTTAATGATTCTATGTAGAACCCTACAAAACAAGATTAACCATTCAGATAATGTTCCAAGTAAAACTCCTTTAGGGAGCTAAGGCTCTTAAACATCTAAAGAAATGCACTGTAACTGTAAGTGACTTTTTATTAAGAGTAATGAATATTGTTACATAATTACACTAGGAGTAATGAATACTACTGCACAAAATACACTATCACAAAGTTTGGAGAGCCAGTTATTTTGTTATATAGGCAACATTTTATTCATTATTATGAATAATAATGCAATAGACAATGCAATATAACGGAAGAACAAATTTGTTGCTGTGTGTGGTTTCTTTCTGCAGCAGACTGAGCTTAGACAGTCAGTCCTGAAATTCCCCCAAAAAAGTAAATAAAAATTATGAACCACAAACTTTGCTTTGGGTAAATATGACACTGCAATTCATCCAATATGACACTGCAATATCCAGGCCTGGAATTTCATAGCTTTGCAAACACCATTATAAACAGAATTATCTACATTTTTAGGATCTGTCTGCTAACAAAATTTGCAGTACCATACTTGGTCTGTTTCTTTCTCTCCTGGTGAGAATATTATGAGGATTTGTTGCACCAATGAACTAGAATTGGTTCTGAATTGGGGGCTTTGCAAGTCAATCAATTTCTGACCTATTTTCCACCAGTCTTTATTCCTAGTAGAATTCAAGAATTACCAGCAAATGATACAGCTTATTTTTTTCTGTTTTAAAACACCCCTACTACTACTACTACTACTACAGGATAAACAGTAAACAACGACAATATTACTACTATTACTACTACTAATAATAGCTTTCAAATTTTATGTCAATACAATGAAGCACTGCAAAAAAAAAAATATGACCTCACATTATTTTTTGGTAACATCACATTGAACGCCTGCTATATTATTTTGCATAACTCAAAAGCAAGACATGATTTCAAAATGTCAGTCTTGTAACGTCTGACTATCAAACTGATTTCTGAATCAGCCTGGACTTAGCAAAGAAGTTTCTCTGTTTCTTTGAGCTGTGAATTCATATCAGTAACCCCCTTCTTCTGCTGCCAGATGCCAACGGAATGCTACGGGGGGGGTACACGACCCCACTCTTCAGACACACACACACACACACACACACACACACACACACACACAGTGGAAGAATCTCTCTTGAATGTAACATGTAAATTATATGTAATTATTCGACGTCCAAATAGTGTGATGTTTTCTTATTTGCATATATTGTGTGTTTATGTAACCTAACTATAATGATTTTAGATAGTTTAATTTACAATATCATTTTAAATGTCTGTAACCATGTTTTACCTGTAATATTCTTTATAAGTCCATCGAATTTGGTATGTAGTTAATCTTCTCTTGATGCCCTGATTGATTATGCATATCATATTGCAATGGGATACATTATTTCATGCTTTTTCTTAATCGCATTTATAATACAGTTTAAACTGGCGCCGCCCCAGATGGGCAACCCACTCTAAGAGGACACACACGAAGTCCCTCCAGCCAACAAATCCAACTTCCTGATTGGCCAATAGCCCAGAGAGGCATGTGCGTTGGTTTTGTCTTTAAAACAACAACACACTTTCTTCTCTCTTCTTCAGACTCCTCTCCAGACTCTTCTTCACTCTTCAGTCTTACTCTTTCCGGTTTCCCTCCCCCGGGGCCACGTGCCCCAGGAAGAGGGAGCCATTCTCTCTCTCTGGGACAAAAGATGCGACTGTCTCATGGCCCATGCCTCTTCAAACAGCACGACGAACCAGCGAACTTGACACGACCCCGCGCAAAACTTTCAAACCAACAACACCTAAGCCATGCAAGTATAGTCTAATTGATCTATATATGCGTTAAAGTTGTACCCCTGTTTACAGGAGATTTAAGTTCGTTGCTGGTTTAGAAAACGGCTAATTAGTTGTTGTTTTTGTCTGCTACCCTCTTCCTTTCATTACTTTCTCTCTATACTCTCTCTTTTCTTGTATATAGATGCACATATGTATTGCTTGCTTAGAGTTAGTTGTGTGTATCCACAGCTACACTTAGTTATTAAAATCTATTATCACCACGCTTGATTGTCTCTGTTTTGGTCACGTGATGAGTCACTTCTATACTGCGACCTCGCCACCCACTCTCGAAACGGAGATTCCTTCCTGGCCAGAAGGATAAACTCCCTCTTTAGAGTTCCTAATTCTAAAACTAGACTACAGCTAATCCTACATCTACATATATGTGATCTAGACCACATATATAGTCATAATTAATTATAATCCGTTGTAATTGATTATCTATATGTATATGTGCACGTACATTAATTCCCTTTCATGGCTGATGTATATTTATAACTGGTCACAACACGTGTTGATTAGATATATACAGTGGGGGAAAAAAGTATTTGATCCCCTGCTGATTTTGTACGTTTGCCCACTGACAAAGAAATGATCAGTCTATAATTTTAATGGTAGGTGTATTTTAACAGTGAGTGACATATATATATTTCACGCCATTCGAGCTAATTCCTTACATAAATTGGTGGAGAATACATTTAAACGTGTTAAAAATCTTTTAATGCGTTACATAAATTGGTGGAGAATATATTTTAAACATTTCAGATTCATATGATTCGCTACAACTGGCGGAGATAATGCGAGCACGCTTTAAAAACCTTCTCATGGTAAAAATGTGCTTTGAATCCAAGCGTGCGCTTTTGTTTCGTTTCAGTTTTTAAATCTGATTTGCTACAGTCTCCATGGAATCCATTAACAAATGATTTATGATTTTAGATCAAGCAGTTGAAGACTTATGAGCACATTTTTTTATTACTGACTGAAATCTTTGTAGTGCTTGTAAAAACTGAGATAATTCATTAATACTGAAGTTTTATTGATACTGTAACTGCACAGTTTTATTTTAAGTGCAGTTTAAGCAATGTTTAGTGTGTGTACATATATACATATGGATTCATATGTTTTATGTCTATAAAAGAATCACCAGATGTTATATTAGTAATAATTCACTTCACAGAACTTCACAGAATTTCATATCAATAATAAAAATGCACCGTTTCTTCTACATACCAAATGAGGCGAGCCATCTGTTAAAATATCAGGTTTCAGAGCTCAATGTATGTTACAATCACTATGGACAATTCCCCCCAAGACGGTCAAAAGGCACCTTCACTCACATTTTTGAATTTCTTCCTTTGTTGTCTGTCTTGCTTCCTGTGTTTGTGCACACCTGTTTAGTGTTCCCCTAATTAGTTACCCTATTTATGTTCTGTGTTTTCCCTCCTTAGTTGACAAGCATTATATGTTGTTGTTGTTCTGTTTGCACTGTGAGTAGCATTTGTGTTCGTGTTAAGTTTTCCTTGTCTTGCCTTAGTCTAGTCCTTTGTTTTTAGTTTTTCTAGGTTCAGGTTCTTTTCCTGTCTTTTGTTTGTTTATTAGTTGTTTTCTCATTAAATATTGTCTGCACTTGCATCCGACTCCCTGCATTTGTGACAGAATGCTTGGCCTGAATATGGATACAGCAGAATTGGGAGTGCTAAGGCAGGAGTTGGCAGTGCAGGTTCTTCTCCTCAGGCAGCACCAGCAGCAGCTTGAAAAACTGGCCAGCAATTGCAATAACATCACTGCACTGCTGTCCCTGAAAAAATGGATCTGGGGAAGGGGGCACAAGCCCAGAATGGGATCTTGTTGTTCACCTCACATCGTGTTCTACACCCGTACTGTCGAAATTGTTTGCATGCTATGGGAGAATGGTTTTGAATATCAAAGGTCCATCTGATACGTTTTATGCAGCTTCTTCTGAAGATGATCTGAGCCAAAAGTGGTGAGGATTGGACAAAAATTGAAGGCTGTGGAAACTTTTGAAGGGTTCTCAAGTAATTCCAAATTGTTCCTAAAATACAAAGAGAGCCATGTTCTTACTTCAGCTGACCCTAGAAGCTTCAGTAGAAACAAGAATCATGATTCTAAACCAAACACTTCAAAAGTAATGGGGGAAAAAATGTATTTTTCCTTTTTATAGCACCAACTAGTGGTCAAATATGATGAAACTTAGTAACCTCTCTCACAAACTCATCATTGAGGTGTCTGCCAATTTTGGTGAGAAAAGGTCAAAGCATAGCTGAGAAACAGCTGGGAAATTTACTTAACATTTAATGAAGGAGTCTCCAGTGTCAATGCTTTGTAATGGTTGATATGTTATCTGCCATGGGAAAGTGTTCAGGACAAAGGATGTTTATTTTCATTAACTTCAAGCCAGGGGGGTTTGGAGAGGAAACCACTGTTTATAGCTGTGATAAAGTAAGTGATAATAGGAACTAACTTGTTTTGTGGAACAACTATTAACAATAATTTAGTTGTTAACTCATAAATTAGTGTAAATGTAAGAAAATTATATTTATACAGTGCATATGGTCTCTGAGTCTGAAAAGTGTGATGCAGGAGAAATTAGAATACATGAAGCTGACATTACAAACAAAACATTAGAGAGCCATCACCAACATGGTTTCATAAGATTTTCCTTGAGTCAACATGTATGTCATATGAAATCAAATGAAACTATATGCTTTTAGAATTCCTAAAAATTTTAAGTTGGATTCTATTTGCACAATTTCCCATTTGCACATGTTTGTAAAGCAGAATTAAGGAAATTCAAGTTTTCTGTTTCTCTTTCTCTTTGTGTGACTCAGATCTGCAGTTGAGAGACCCAAAAACAAAGAAATCCAAAGCCCCATAAAGTTTAGAGTTTGCATATAAATCTCAAAACTCCCTCTGGTGAGGTCACTGTATCCCACTTTTCATATGCTGAAAATAACATATGGACATTTCCTGCAGTAAATGAGGACAAAGTAGGCAGCATGATGCCACATTTTTTTTGCAAATCCTAAAGGTCATGCATCCAGTGCATTTATAACAGAAAGAGCCGTGCTGTTCTGCTCTGCACAAATCACAGAGCTTCTGCGAAGCTGAATATGGATTCTTTTCAGCATCAGGATTTACAGCTACTCATTTATATATATTATGCAGGCTAGCCAGCGGCATTTCAATCAAGTCTTGCTCTAAACTTCAGCATATGTGGGGGATTATGAAGTGCTTCCGTTAATATGATTCCACATTGAGAAGCAGATGCTTTATTCCGATTATTAAAAATGCATTTTTTATTATGAACAGATGGTTACATAATGAAAACTATAATATGATGAAAAATATATAGTTTTGTTATATAATATTCAACACAATAACAGCAGAGAACAACACGACAGTTGGCAACTACAGAGCTTCTTTTAACAGAGTCTGTTTTAGATGTCCTTGCTGCAACAGAAAATTGTTTGCCCTGTCTCAAGTTCGAATCCCAGCAATGCCACAGCTATTTGTGGGCTGGTAGCCAATTGATCTAAATTGACCATGCTTTCAGGGTGGGAGGGATCCTGAAAGCTATTCCCTATCCTGTCAATTATAGCGACACTAGCCAATCGTGGCCATTTCTGAGCTCATGTATGTGGAAGAGGGTGGATAGCACTTTTCTTCTGAGTGTGTTAGCCTTCACCCTCTCGTTGGTAGCTGTATGATAGGGGAGAGCTGGCTGGTGGCTTGGGAATTGGCAGGCGACCACTATGGATAAAAATGGTGGAAAACTAATAAATCTTCAGGGAAGAGGGCTTTGTGCTTTCTCTATAACACAATTAGCTGGGACTTATTCATTTTAATAGAGAGAAAAAAGAGAGGCTGGTTAGAGAACGATTGTTTAAAGCTGCTTTAAAGTGAGTGATAACAGGAACTGACTCATTTCACAACATTAAATGTAACTATCAATGTATAAAAAGTGTGAGATGCCATTCTTTATTTAATAAGAACTATGTTTTAACTGTGTTGGTAAGTTGCTGTGATATAAGAAGAATAAAACACTTTGTACTGTTTTTGAAAAATAATCAGCAAAAAGTAACTGTATCACAACACCCTGTTGTTAAAAAAAAAAAAAATGAATAAATAAATAAAATAAAAATTTTAAAAAGGCATAAATTGGTCATGGCACACAAAACACAAAAAATTCTCTGTTGATTGCTACTATGTTATCTTTCGTGTGTAACATTGCTCGATTATGATGTTATGATAATATATTTGTATGGAGCAGACCAGCCTTATTCAGGCCATTAACTTATTTTGAAGGTGGCCATAAATATCCACAAAAGAACATCTAACTGTACATTAACTGTACTAATGAGCTGTAAGTTATGATAATTGAAAACAGTTTGAGACTCTAGTGGTAATGCAGACTGGCATTGACACTAATCTTAACAAGATCACATCACTGACCTCCAGCTAATAAAATGAAGAGATAAACTGGTGATTTCTTTCACTGAAGAAAGTGTGTAGAGAATATGCAAGCTGTTATAAATTTGCATGTAATAAATTATGAAATGTAGGTTCTGAAACTAGGTTTGCTTAATGATTTAATAGTTAAAACAATTATTAAAGACAGTTCACCTTTAACAAGCCCCCAAGAAAAACAAAAAACTTCCAATACTCAGCTTGCCTAAGTGTGCACACCCTTTTATAATTGGGAATGTGGCAGTGTTCAGAATCAACCAATTACATTCAAACTCATGTTAAATACTAATTAGTGTATGCCTGCCAGCAATTAAAGTGACTGATTAGCCCCAAATAAAGTACAGCTGTTCCTATAGGATTTTCCTGACATCTTCTTCGTAATCAACTAGAAAAACCATGGGTCACAAAGAGCTTACAAAGCAGGTACGGGATCTCATTGTTGAAAAATACCAATCAGGAGAGGGTTACAAAAAAATTTCAAAGGCATTCGATATACTATGGAACACTGTAAAAACAATAATCAACAAGTAGAGAAAATATGGCACGAAAGTGACATTACTAAGAACAAGACGTCCCTCTAAAATTGATGAGAAGATCAGGAGAAAACTGGTCAGGGAGGCTGCCAAGAGGCCTACAGCAGCATTAAAAGAATTGCAGCAATTTCTGGCAAGTACTGGTTGCTCCCTTCATGTGACAACAATCTCTTGAATTCTTCATATCTCTGGGCTATGGGGTAGGGTGGCAAGACAGAAGCATTTTTTAACCAAAAAGAGTCATTAAAAAAGCATCCAATCTCCCAAAACTATGTAGAATAATGTGTTATCGTCTGATGAGGCCAAAGTTGAACCTTTTGGCCATAATACCAAACGATATGTTTGGCACAAAAAAAACACAGCACATCACCAAAAGCACGCCATCCCCACGGGGAAGCATGGAGGCAGCAGCATCATACTTTGGGGCTGTTTTTCTTCAGCTGGAACTGATGCTTTAATCATGGTGGAGGGAATAATGAATAGCTCCAAATACCAGTCAGTTCTGGTGCAAAACCTTAACGCTTCTGTTAAAACACTTAAGATGAAGAGGAATTTCACCTTTCAGCATGACAATGACCCGAAGCAAACCACCAGATCGACAAAGGAATGGCTTCACCAAAACAAGTTCAAGGTTTGGGAATGGCCCAGCCAGAATCCAGACCGAAATCCAATTAAAAATCTGTGGGCTGACCTGAAGAGAGCTGTGCACAGGTGATGCCCAGCCAATTTGACAGAGTTAGAATGCTTTTGCAAGGAAGAATGGCAAAATATTGCTAAGTCAAGATGTGCCAAACTGATTGACTCTTACAAAAAAAGATTGAATACTGTGATAAAAATCTAAAGGTGCTTCAACTAAGTATTAGTTTACATCACAAAAACCTGTCATTTTAACAGTGGTGTGTAATTTTTTTTATATCCACTGTACATCTTAAAATAGAAATAGTCCTGTACATAACAGACACACTGTATGCATTTACACTTTGCCTTTGTCTGAGAAAAAAAGTATTAGATTTAATTCCAGTTATGTTATTAAAGATCTTGACAGCCACAGAGTATTTTTAACTCAATTTGACATATAATAATAATAATAATAATAATAATAATAATAATAATAATAATAATAATAATAATAATAATAATAAAACACACACAAACCTGTCCTGTTCTGAGTCTGTCCCCAATGGGCATCTGTAAGAGCTTGTTTCAGTTCCCATTGTTGACCACTAGGTGTAATAATAACTCTATGGAACAAACGATATAGGAAGGACCTTTGGCTTATATCTGTCATATAGCAACATTTTTTAAACTATTGGTCACTTAAAATAAATAACTAGTAATTCACACCCATATGTGGTTCGTCCCCAAACTGTGGCCACAAAGTTGAAAGCACATAATTGTAAAGTCTTTGTATGCTGTAGCATTATAATTTCCCTTCACTGGAACTAAGAGGCCTGTTCCAGCATGACAATGCCCCTGTGCACAAAATGAGGTCCATGAAGACATGGTGTGCCAAGGTTAGAGTGGAAGAACTTGAGTAGCCTGCACAGAGCCCTGACCTCAACCCCAGTGAACACCTTTGGGATGAATTGGAACGCTGACTTCACCCCAAACTCCTAACCAAACATCAGTGCCTGACCTCACTCATGATCTCGTGGCCATGCTCCAAAATCTAGTGCAAAGCCTTCCCAGAAGAGTGGAGGTTATTATGACAGATAACAGGGGACTAAATCTGGAATGGGATGTTCAAGAAGCACATGTGGGTGTGATGGTCAGGTGTCCACAAACTTTTGCCAATATAATGTATATGGAGTGAGGCACCTATGTATGCCACTGGTTATAGAAAAGGGCATGATTCTATTTACAGTCATGAGCTCATACTTGTTTGGTTTCACATTGCAAGACAGTACTACTGCATTGGGAATAACCTGGAAAAACTGGTAGCATGATGGGCTAAAAATGGATTTGAAAGATATGTTCAAAGAAATGTCTTCTGCAGCATATCTTGTTCTTGTTGTTCATGCTAATAAAGTCCAGAGGCAAAGTGTGAAACAGAAACTCTGAGGCTATCACTGCAACAAGGCTTTTGCAACATGGGGGAAAACTCAAAGAGAAACCTAAATGAGTCTCATCGCTTTTGTTCTAAAAAAAAAAAAAAAAAAAAAAAAAAAGCCTCTGTCAAAGGTCTTATTGTACAAGTGAGGCGAATCTGAAAACACTAGTCGACTTGTTGCATTCCCGGCAACTTCAAAGACCTGAATGTCCTGGGATCCAATTTATCCTTTTTCTTTTTATATCCACTATGGCATACATTGTTATCTGAAGAACCCATCTGGATTCCTGCTTTCAGCCTGACTGCAGTGGGCAATGTGTGTGTTTGTGCACATGTGAGAGGAAGTGCTATTATTCAAAATAGCTGCCTGAATCATGACAATTTTACAGTAATTACTACATTATACTGTCCAATTTCTACATCCTATTCCATCTGCACATACTGTTATTTCTACTATTTGATACATGTATTCATCACATCGCATTACAGCAGTGGTCACCAACCCTCTTCCTTGAGATCTACCTTCTTGCAGGTTTCATCCAATCAAAATCTAAAACACCTGTTTTAGCTGACCATGAACTTCTTAAGGCAATGATTAGATGGTCAGGTGGGCACAATTATGGTTAGAGCTAAAGTCTTCAGGAAGGTAGATCTCCAGGAACAGTTTTGGTGACCACTGCATTACAGTATTCAACTTTCCTCTACTCCTACACTTCTTAATTCATGCTTGGGACAACATATGGGTTTAGGCAAACGACTCTTTGCTAATAAAACTGAAAAATCTAATGAAACTGATTCTAATAACTGCACAATATAAGCTGGAAGGCTCTGCTGAGCTCATGCATGTCATATGTCTTCATTGTCCAGTCTCCTGTACATTGCAGTACAGCAGGCGATGAGCGTAATTTAAGTGGGTCTGATGTTAATGACCTTGCAGGGCTGAGAAGAAGACTGGCTAATTGAGTGGTGGTGAGGCAGAGTCGGAGCCCGACGGCAGGAACAAAATAATTATGAAGCCGTGTTAAGGTCATGGCTACTCATTTAATATACTAGAGCAGAGCTGTATCCCAATGTCGTTCCACCAGGGAGAGGAAAAAGAACTTCAACAAGCCTTTTACTAATTCTCCACTTTAGAGCTCATGGCTGCAATGAATCATGAACCAACATAACATTAGTATTCATGGTTTTTAACAGTTAGCAGGTGGCAACGAGCAATTACTTTTTTTTAGTAGCCAGAAATGCCACAAGGTCACATTAAGCACACAGTGAAGGTAGTATTACACATTACTTCCCTGTATGTGATGCATTATTATACCATTGGGTAAAAAATATTTGTAGTGGTTTTTCTACATAAAATAGAATACTTAAACATAATGAATATTTATTTTCTAAATGTTTTTCATTTTGAGGAATGTTGGAGTTCAATTTGGAGTTTGCTGTCTCGAGACAACATTGTTCCATAATGTGAAATACTGAAACAATGGATTCATGCAAAAAAGGAAAAATATTTTTAAACCATCAATCTGCATAGCCAACCAGCATGTGCAACAAGACACAATAGAAGAAGAAGAAGAAGAAGAAGAAGAAGAAGAAGAAGAAGAAGAAGAAGAAGAAGAAGAAGAAGCCTTTATTTATCACATATACATTACAGCATAGTGAAATTATTTTCTTCACATATCCCAGCTTGTTAGGAAGTCAGGGTCAGAGTGCAGGGTCAGCCATGATATGGCTCCCCTGGAGTAGAGAGGGTTAAGGGCCTTGCTCAAGGGCCCAACTCATCCTGCTATAATCATGCCTTCCACTCTACCTCCTTATTCACCACCATCATCATCTTCCTCTTCCTCACTCTCTCTAATCTTCCTTATCACTAAATGCCATCTCATCCTCACTATCATCCACTGGGATTGCTGTCTCTGTTTTATATTTCTTTGAAGTTCAGCAGAACAAAGAGGCATTCATCTTATACATTCATCTTCTTACTATTATAGAATAATGTACTATAATTCTAACATAAGATATGAAAAAATAATATATAAATTAAAAATGGTTAATTCCTGGCTATGATGCAAAAACATTCAGATCATTCTAAATATGTTGCTTACAAATGCAACACTTATAGTATATAGGGACATAATACTTTTCTCAAGGACTAGTGTGATTCCATTATGATAGATTCTTGCCTCGGGGCTATATGTAGATTTTCATAATTTTCTAACACACATTTGTATATTTCTCATATAAAGCTAATCATAATAGGTTTTTACTTACCAGTAAACATGGATCAAATTTTCACATTTTCACCTTGATGAAAAGTAACTGGAACATTGGTTAAAGGGTTCATTTTTACTAGAGAAAATACAGTGCTGCAGCCCATGTGCTCACCTGCTGAATGAAGGATTTCAATTCCAATTTGGATTTCAATTGGATACTATTGGGTCCTCCCCCCTTGATAACAATTTAATAAAGAATTGTTCATGTTGCCTGGAGGCAACATGGTACCATAAAGGGATATATTGTATTCCATATATGGTTGTATTGGAAGATTAATTTGCAGGACGTTATTATACACTCACCGTCCACTTTAATAGGAACACCTGTGGCAGCAGAGCAGTGCATAAAATCATGCAGATGCAGGTAAAGAGCTTCAGTTAATGTTCACATCAAACATCAAAATGGGGGAACATGTGATCTATGTGACTTTAACCATGGCGTAGTTGTTGATCTTCTGCTGATCTCCTGGGATTTTCACACACAACAGTTTTCATCATGGGCACAGGCTCACCGAAACAGGACAGTTTTTTTTTCTAATCTTCAACTGTCCAGTTTTTTTTGTTTGTTTGTTTTTTTTTGCACCATTCTGTGTAAACTCTAGAGACTGTTGTGTGTGACAATCCCAGGAGATCAGCAGCAGATCAGCAGTCAATGCCATGGTTAAAGTCACTGAGATCACACCTTTACCCCATTCTGATGTTTGATGCAACTGAAGCTCTTGGTCTGTATCTGCATGGCTTAATACATTGTGCTGCTCCCACATGATTGGCTGATTGGATAACGGAATAAATGAGCAGTTGTATAACAGACTGTAATGTACTGTAATGTAGATACTATATAATAAATGAAATTGAAGTGTGGCCATTGTTCCTTTGTTCCAGAATTTTCAAATCCATAGACTGCTATTCAGCTGAGATAAGTAAGTTATCCAGTTCCATGAAGTACTGCTGAATGTCAGCAGATGCCATTTTGATAAAAGAAAAGTACATCATAAATAGTAAGCTAATGCTGAAAGAAATGGAAGCTGTGAACAAGAAAAAAGAAACACTTTAAAAAGAACCAGGAAAGAAGATTCATGTTCATGATGCCCATTCCATAAAAATCAAATCTTCATTGTATAAATATCAGTGTTGAAATACAGAAACAAATACGAGGTGCACTATTCTTTTTAGTTATTTATTTATCTGTTTTAAAAAAAATAAAGCTTGCTAGAAAGGTTCACAGGGCATCTGGTTGAGATTAGAAGTGTGCATCAGGATAAGGATCCTGTGGGAAACAACAAAAAGTTGCTTAAATTGGAGGTTTTTACTGTCGTGTGTGTGTGAGCGAGCAGTCAGATATGAAGCTTAAGTGGCAAAGATCATATTCATGGCACATTTCCCAGTGTGACGAGTGCTGCTTGTTGAATATTATGTTCTTGCATACGTATATTAGTGTGGCACTTTTATTTTGATCCTGTTGTACTTCCAGGTTCTGCCTCCACCTTCACCCTCATTTTCTTCTCATATCTGATTACCAGTTTCATTCACTAACTCGTTAAAAAGTTCAATCTCCCCACACTGGTTGTGAGGTTTTTGCGATAATCTGATTTGCAATTCTGAGCATTTTTCCCTCTTTGTCTTTCTGGCTTCAACTATTTCTCCATTTGTGATCAGCCTTTTCTCTGTATTATGCTGACTGTATGATTGATTTACCTTTGCCTAATTTTTGGATTGTTATTTTACTACATCCATCTGCCTCCCAGTTCATTTACAGAGTACATTCATTCATCCTTAGTAGCTGCTTGGTCAGG
Source organism: Cranoglanis bouderius (assembly GCA_023630585.1). NCBI lineage: Eukaryota > Metazoa > Chordata > Actinopteri > Siluriformes > Cranoglanididae > Cranoglanis > Cranoglanis bouderius. The sequence continues at coordinate 10,836,654 of CM042552.1, forward strand.
GTTGCAGTGGTTTAATTTAGGCTACTAGTTTGTTTATATTTTGGGAAATAGAACCAACTAAACATTGCAACCAAGTACAAACAGAAATAATAGCTGCATAAGCATTAAAAAAAAAAGGTCCTTTCTAGGTGAGACGAATTTCGAATGTGTGTGATGTAGCTGAGGTTAAGGAACTGAGAGAGCCAGAATTCACACACCATGCTGAAAGTCCTGACATTTCTATATATCTGAGTTTTTCCCTGATGTTTCTAGGGGCATTGTCATGGGTTTCCCCTCGCCCCGTGCTGCGCGAGCATTCAGCGCGCGTGAACTGTTCAAAGTGTGAGCAGCGCCATGACAGGCATAGTAGTAGGATTCATAAAAAAATTTCTTAAAAAGTCTTCTATTTAAGACCACCCCTACTTTTGATTTAAATCTAATACAAATTAGATTATCCCGAACACAGATGCAGATATTCCGAGCACTAAACACATCCAGATACTGAATAAATGGCCTTGACATAGCAGACCACATCATCTTCAATATCTATAATCTAATATATTTACAAACTTGATGAGTTACAAACAGTTAAGTGTAGGAAGTGAATCAGGTTTAGTAGTTTACCATTTCTCATAACTTCATTAATAGAAATTTGAATTTCTATCACTTATTAATATGATTATTATGAATTTTGCACGAGATGAGGCTGCTATGCTTCCTTCCACTCACACTGCAATGGAAATGTTCCTAACTAGTCCAGATTGAGTGATGGCTGCAGGGTGTTAGATGGGGCTTAACAATGCCGATTAAAAGATTTTGCCATTAGTTATCTCTATCAGACAGCAGAGGGGCTATTGACCGCAGCTATTGACATTCAGCAAGTCACTACATCCGGGCCACACTTAAATGATTGATCAAAGCGGCAGAGGAAATTTCAGCCTTCACTGTTCCCTGGTGGCCTCTCTAGCACCACACACACACACACACACACACACACACACACACACACACACACACACACACACACACACACACTTATGCAGCATTCCTCACACTCTCATACTAATGGTACATCTTGCCATGCTTCAATGACCTATCTTTCTGAATATCCAAACTTAAATCAAGGTATCAGGCTGAGCTGAAACGTGCGTCAGCGTACTGAAACCGTTAAGAGGTCCATTTCAGAATGTTAAAATCTAGGGAACGCATTTAGCATACTGAAAAGTCTTTTGCAGCAGAGAGAAAATTGAAACCTGAAAAAAAAAGCTGCAACTTCTAACCTCGTCCATCACCCTAACCTTAACTGTTGTGTGAAGTGTAATAAAGTTGCAAGCTTGAAATCAAGTGGGAATAAATAAGCTTATAAGCTTATTTTTATACAGTTTTTTTTTCACCAAACCTCACAATAAACATGTAATCCATGCTGTCACACACTTAGTTATCCCATGCTTGGTTATTGCTGCTATCTAGTAAATTAGTAGTCGGTAAGTTTAGTATTAAGCACACTGAAACGAAAGCACATACAATTGCATAAAAAAAGCATAAAACGAAAACATAAAAATAGACACACACATTCACACACATCCAATTATAAAACTAACATATGCTGAAAAACTGAATGTCCAGAAGAAAGCTGTTCCACAGCCTTAGGGCAAACACGGACACCCTTATGTTTTAGCCAGAACCTTGGAATAGCCAAAAGCAACAGAGACCTGGAGGCAGAATACAGTCTGAGAATATAATCAATGTATGGAGGTGCATACAAGGTACTAAACTGACTTATTAACACCTATAGACAAGGCATCTTGCTCAATATTTAGAAGAAAAGTAGGCACTGGAATCCAAAAAGTCAAGCTGGTTACAACATACTACTGAAGACCAAGACACAATCAGTGCCTTCAGTACTCATTATCCTGTGTTTACTACAGTATATAGGCCATATAGGTCTTAAATGGAATTACATTGTTTTCTGCATGTATATACAGCCCAAAACATTAATTTCCTGGTGACATATTGTGGTTAAAACACTCTATCAGATCATGGTGCTGGACTTAATACTGCTCCTCGCTCAAGCAGAAAAATTGACTTAAGTTCAAGGTCAGAATCACACATAACTGAGACACACCTCCGTCTACACCTGACTCAACTCTGAATACGGCTCATTGTGGATAAGGGAAAATGTAGCTTTTAGTTGTATGATTCGCATGTGATCTCTACAAATACAAGCTGACAAAAATGTATCGTGATGATGTTTTCGTATGAGGTACTTTTGTGTCAATGTTTGATTGATTTATAAGGAATACAATTAACACCAGGTGAAAAAAAAATAAAAAAAATTTAACGTTTGTGTTGTCCAAACAAATCAAAATGGCCAAAATGATGCAAAGGTCATTAGTCAGACATTCAATACATATACCGAGCATGCCATTTTCATAATTTTCGTGTTTCACTGTGGATGGGAAAAGGACTGAAGAAGCTAGTGTGTTTGTGTGCAGGGGCAGACTGGCAACTGTCAAGCAGCCCCAATTTGATACACCAAATTCAAACTGACACAACATGTTTCTCGATCAATGAATCATTAATTTAAAAAAAAAAACACAATCTGTTCATTTGTATTGTTTGTGTTAAGCTAATATGTAAAACAATAAAACCGTGTCACTGCAGCCAAGATGACCTATTGAATATCTGTACATAGGCTATATAATACCGGGGTTAGGAAAAAAGACCGGCTCTAACAAATTCCCGAACTTCCCAATGGCCAGTCCGCACCTGTTTGTCTGGGCAAGGCATCAATCCAGTGATTAAACAAAAGGTTTAGATTAAAAAATATATAAAAGAACTGGCTTTAACTTCCTCATGTATTCACCAAACATGGTCGAGTGAGGGGCACAGTGGCTTAGTGGTTAGCATGTTTGCCTCGTACCTCCAGGGGATTTGGGGTTTGAATCCCACCCCGCCCTGTGTGCATAGAGTTTGCATATTCTCCCTGTGATTTGGGGGTTTCCTCCAGGTACTCTGGTTTCCCCCCCAGTCCAAGGACATGCATTGTAGGCTTATTGGCATTTCCAAATTGTCTGTGGTGTGTGAATGTGTGAGCCACTGTGCCCTGTGATGGGTTGGAACCCCCTTCAGGGTGCTCCACACCTTGTTCCCCAAGTGATTTTGCTGCTTGCAAATGTGGTGTTAAAAGGATACAATTTAACATTATTTGAACAAAATGATTCAGCTCTTTCTGTTAAAATAAGTAGCAGCAGTATTAAAAGTTATTAAATGTCTTGTACAGAAAGTTATATGTATTTTTTGGCCATTACTATCCATTTCAAGTGAATACTGTACTAGTATACAGTACTATGACAAAATGGCAGGATGACAACATATCAAATTTAAGCCTGAAAAAAAAGACATTTATTTACCCAAAATGACAAAAGTGTTCTTTCTGCTGATATGTATTTCTTTATTCATGAGTGCTGATGCGTAATGCTTGTACAGCAAGTTTTAAGATAGAGGAAAAATACAGCAACACACACTGCTGCATGCCCTCTAAATATTCACACAGCAGCACACAGTATTTACAATAGGATTAGACATACCATGAAGTTAGACTCCATTTATTTGGGGAATTTATTAGCCATGTATGTATTAGCCAATTTGTTTTTTTATTGGTAGGAGCACTTTTAATGTTTGCGATACAGCTCCACAACTGAGGCAGATAGTGTGTAATAAAGAGCTTTAAAGCATTCAGACAAATCAAAAACAAACACTCCTAAAGTGTAAGATGACTGTGTTGGAGCTTTATGAAGGAGCACTGATAGTAACCTCTCTGAACAGATTTACAGGCCACAGAAAAAAAAGGTAATTAAATAAGCTTGTTAAGGATGACACAAGATCCTCCCTGAACATTCTGGTGTTCTCTACACGTCTGAGATTTCTATTACCGCTCAAGCTTATCATACCGAGTGTAATCACATTCGGTAATAGTCTATTATCCGAGACAGGGTCATGTTTTTTGCACCGACAATCCTTAAACAGGATTTCACAATATAGCGAAGCGCAAATGATGCCAGCAGTGATAAATAGCAAGGAGAATTGAGTATTGTTGTCTTATTACAAAAGCAAAATGACATATATTCCCTGTCATACACACATGCATGCATATCTTGCATATCATACAAACCATGAAGATGGCTTTGAAGATGGCTTTGAAGATGGCATGAAGATGGAAAACGATATGAACAGTTTGCTATGATGGCTTAGGACTACAATTGCTATGACAGCTTTAGGACTGCAGTTGCCACGAACAGTTTTGCAGTCAAGTCTCCATCAGTGAACAGTTGATTACTTCAACAAACTAGACTTCATGTGAAAACTGTTATCAATTTCCTGGTTACAGAATTTCACTTTTTGACCATGTAGTACACAGTTATAGAAAGGCATTATTTATAATCGCACTATTCACTGTCAACCAGATGAGGATGGGTTCCTTTTTGAGTCTGGTTCCTCTCAAGGTTTCTTCCTCATGTCGTCTCATGGAGTTTTTCCTCACCACCGTTGCCTCGGGCTTGCTAATTAATGATAAATTCATCAATTTATAAAAAAAAAAAAAAATTATATCCTAAATGTAGAGTATATATTTCTGGAAAGCTGCTTTGTGACAATGTCCATTGTTAAAAGCGCTATACAAATCAAATTGAACTGAATTGAATATCTGTTTTCACTCAAGTCAATCAAAACACAAAATTTAATTTGTAAAAACAGAGAAAGAAATTTACCTTCTATACATATGTGGGTAACACTTTACAATTACAGTACATGAATAATCATGTACTTACTTAAATATGAACTAATGATGAATTAAGGCATGTACTAATCATGAACTAATGAAGAGCTAACCTTAACTACGACGTGAGTCTTATGAATTCATGTGTGAATAACGACCACCTTAAGTACGTTAGTACATGTTTAGTACATAGGGTTAAACTAAATCAAACATGCTCTATAAGAAAGAATATGAATTAAACATGCATAATTTCAAATTATTTATATAATTTGCCATATGCAGCTGCGTATACAAACATCATTGGATGGCGTTGGATTACCTTCATAATTTACCCTGATCCTGCTTATCAAACGTAGAAAGCTGCACTAATAATGAACACCAATAATTTCATCTCAACCCGTTTTGTGTCATTCTCCATCCATTTCTTTTCAAATCCCACTGTAGTACTAGTACATGCTCTGGGCACTGCTCCTTTGCCCACAAGGGTGAAATAAATACAGTAACATTGAGTCATTTAGTATGTGTTATTATGTATTAACATTTAAAACAAACAAAAAAGTTTACCTCTATGCATTAACATATTAACATTAACTAACAAACACCTACTAACATGTACTTAAGGTGGCCGTTATTCACGCATGAATTCATAAGACTCACTTCGTAGTTAAGGTTAGCTCTTCATTAGTTTGTGATTGGTACATGCATTAACTCATCATTAGTTCATATTTAAGTAAGTACATGATTATTTATGTGCTGTTATTGTAAACTGTTACCAATACAGTATGTGAAATGAGCAAAAAGCTTATTGTTCTGTTGTCCACACCTGAACATAGAATTGAAGTTCTATGAGTGGAGGTGAAATGGCTCAGTCTAATAAAAATGTAGTAAAATAATAAACAAGAATGATTTCATTGTGTAGCAGGTGTGGGCGTGGTTTAGGAGGAGTCTGCATGGTGGTTGATGCAGCACACTTATATTTTACATGCCCTGATGCCCTATTTATGTTTTATCTCTCTGAGCAGGGAGTTGTGTGTGTGTGTGTGTGTGTGTGTGTGTGTGTGTGTGTGTGTGTGTGTGTGTGTGTGTGTGTGCGTGTGTATGTGTGTGGTGAGCTGAGCAAAGCATAAGCAGCAAGCGAACTAGAAAGCTTCACTTTTGTTTGTTTAAATGTTACATTACTGCCCACTGACCATGCCAAGTGGCACAAGCATCAATAAATAAAAGTCATCAATAAATAAAAGATGTGCTCTTACCCTGGCTTTGTGCTGCTGAGATTGTTACAAATTGATATTTTGCGTAAATAAAGTCATGTTAAAAACTCTAACTCTGACTTCGCTCTTTAACCTTAACCATTTGTAGCCTTTCATGTAAGTTGTTTCATGGTCATTCTTACAAGTACCAATCATGACACCATTCATAGGATCAAAGTTGGAAGACTTGAAAGTTGCAAGCCCAGCAATTTATTTTTCGTACCCCAACATGCAGAGCAGATCTGAAGAAAATCAAATATTTATCCCTAAGGAGAAAATTGCAAGGCATATTGACTGTAATCATCTAAACAGTAAGCTACACCGGCAACCATGTGAACACAATGCAATAAAGGAGTTCAATAAAAAGTCAATAAAATAGAGTGCATTCAGCCATAAAAACAGGCACACATCTGTATATACATGAACCTGTACAACCAGGGTCGTATCTTGCTATAAGTGGTATATAATAAATACACTTTATTATGATTTGCAAAAAGGTTTATGTATCAGGCAGTCGCAGGATGAGGACCTTATGGTGTGAAAAGAATAGAAACTGCAATTTATGTAACTAAATTCATTAACTAACATAATGAACATCAGATCACCATGAAGAAATGGTGATCACGAAGTGTTCTTATCTATCAGTTACAGAAAAATGCAAAAGAAAAAAAAAGAAGAAAAAACAGAAAAAGATAAACAGACCCAAAACATGTTAAGAAATGAATGATAATTAATTAGAAACTTAATCAGATATTACTAAATCGAGATTAATTAGCCAGGTTGTCCAACAAGCTTCTGCTTGTTGATGTAATTGAAATGGAAAAAGTTATGGTCTAACTAGCTAGCTAGCTAGTACCTAGAGGAAGATGAGGCTAACATTTTAAGTTGCTAGCTTATTACTACTACTGTAGCTATAAAAACAGGTGCTGTAAGGAAATATTTTGGCGTGGGGCCCTAGCAATTTGTCGCTTAGGACCTTGTGTTTAACCATAAATAAGATGGAACCGAATTATGATGATAAACATGCATTTATCATCCATCCAGAGCATCAGTCAGAAGGACATTTATATTACCTCTGAAAGTTGTTCAAAGAATACAAAGGAGGCAGTTATAAAGAGAAAGGGTGGGTTATTATATATTTTCATTATTAGTATCTTAATGTAAGAGGGGTTAAGGAGAACTTGTGAAGGTGCAATCTCTAAACGGGTTCGAATAATGCAGGCATGCACACTTAGAAATAAAGCTTTTACTGACTTTATTATCAGAGCTACATTCCCTCGTTGGGTCACTGACATGAACGTTCGCACTCTCTCCTCGCGCATGTCCCCCAACCCCAACATTTCACTTGCACACATGCCACAGCACTACTTCTCATACTCAACACAATTATACTGAAATATAAATGACTCACAAATGACTCATAAACATTTAAAATAAAAATAAAACATTTAAAATGCTTATACAAAATATAAAACTGAGAAATAAATCTCACATTAACATAGGGATCTTGGAGGCATTATATGGATCCATATGCAAAGGCAGTTTGTTGGCAGATAAATCAGGGTCAAAGTGGCCGGGGTCAAACTCCCCGATTCTCAAATTCCTCAGATTTAAAACAAGTCCAATACACAATCCAAAACATAGTCAAGAGGCAAGACAGGGTCAAAACACCAAAGATCGTGAGTGCAAACAAATCCAAAGATCTAGACAAGCCAGGGTCATTCACTGGTAATCAAGCTAACTACTAACCACAGCTCAGAACTCACAAGAATGAAGAATGCTATTCTACATGTCCATAAACTCATCAGTCGAGATTGAGAAGGTGAAATACAATGGTGGTGCAATAAACATGAATGAAGTAGGTACTTATTCAACCACTGATTTTTCAAAAAGAGAAATAAATAAATTAAGCAAACATTAAGGTCAACCAGTGTACAAATTTCACAATGGGACAAACAGCAGAGCCATAAGTTTTGTTTGGTTCAAACAAAAGAGATGGCTAATGGCAGCTTTTCTGTTAACTGTGCTTGCTATTCAGAAGAGACACTGCATGATTGCTTACTACAAACACCTGATTTGATTTATTTATTTTTTTTTAAATACCAATCACAAATACAGTTGTCTGTCTGTCTTTCAAAAATGTGTTCCAATGTGTAAGAGATGTAGGCCTGTAATGAGACCCCATCATGCTAATGGTTTAATAAGGTGGAAAGAGAGCAAAACACACTGACTTGAGTAGTGCTACTGTAGTAATAATTCAGTTAGTAAAAGTAAATGTAGTGATCAAGAAAATTACTCAAGTAAGAGCAATTAACTCATATGTTAACTTGAACAACTGAGTAATTACTTTACAAATTACATATCTTGCTGTTGGGGTTTCATTAGCCTGCTGGGTTCATTAGCTAGATAGCTATGTAGCTCATGTTACTTCATAAGTGTTTCTAGCTACAGTTTTGGTTATCTAGCAAAGATTCCCCTTACACATTATCCTGAATGTTATTGTTAGGCTGTAGCAACAATTAAATATACACTATATGGTCAAAAGTTTGTGGACACCTGATCATCACACTCATGTGGGCCTTCCCCAAACTATTGCCACAACGTTGGAAGTACACAATTGTATAGGACGTTTTTGTATGCTATAGCATAACAGTTTCCCTTCACTGGAACTAAGAGGTCATGCCCAAACCTGTTCCAGCACGACAACCAGAGGGTCCTGCACAGAGCCCTGATCTCAACTCCACTGAACACACGCACTAAGGGCTTTTGCACTCCTTTTGCAGACCTGTCTATTTTTCCATCATTACCAGTAAGCTATGGAGATTCTCCTGCAGCTGAATTCGCTCATACACAGAGTTGATTAACCTCTCAAAAAAAAAGCTTGGTGTAAGCACATCCTTTACTAGGTGCACTCTGCAAAGAGACCAATTAATGTCTGACTCTAGTGCAGTCTCCGAGTCCAACTTTCAAGGTGTTTTTCAATTTATCCAAGACCTCACAGCAGCAAGCCAGTGGCAGCTGTGTGCTGATAGTCAGCTGAGCTTCCCGTTGAGACAGAAGTGCTCTTATATCTGTTGTTCTGCCTACGTCAGCACAAAGGCTGCCAAATCCCACTTTGTATAATCAGCACATAATAACACTTTTTTCTCCAGGCTTGTATGCATGCCAAGGTGTGTTAAGCAATTTCTGAAGCAGAAATACTAATAACAAAATAGTTTAAAAATAGGGGTTGTCACTGTCACTCTGTGGAAACTTTGGTTTTTATTTTTAAAGATTAATCGTACGTAGCAGATTTCAGAACACTGCAGCATTGAGAATATTTTCAGTGTATAAACCTCAGATAAACTTTCTTACTACTTACAAGGGGATCTAGCTTAACAGTCTAAGTGCTTGCCCTAACTCCTTATCATCAGTCAGTCATAGCTGGATGTCCATGAGTCCATGGCCTTCCTATCTCCTGTCAATCGGACTGACACTAGCGCATCACAGTTGAATGTTAGCTAATAGATATGATTTGGGGTTGTTAGAGCTCTCCTATAAGTGTATTCATCTACTATTCATATATCAGAGAGGAATTAATACTTAATACCGTCTCAGACTGGTATCTGGCATTAGATGGGGAGAACAAACTAGTAAGTGGAAATTGGCAACCACTAATTTGGGAGAAAACGTGGTAACAGCTAAAAAAATATATATATATAAAAAAAAATAAAAAATTCAACCAAGTAATATAAGGGCAGTACTCAGCAGATTAAAATCTGTCTTTAAACACACTACTGTTAAATTATCATTCAGAGGCTGTTAATGTATACAGACCATTATTTCCTGATGCTCCAAGGATTAGTGAATGTACTAATTCACCATTATGAAAGCATTAGTCAAGTGCTAGTATATTGCTTATTTGTAGACCTCATAGTTAAGTATCACCAACTACTTTATCATAAGTTTGGAACAGTGTTTAATGTAAATACTGTATAGTAATTTTAAAGCTACAATAAATAGCTGTTTATTGTTTATCATCTTCATCAACAACGACAAGCAAATTAGCCATTTCTAACAGGATTAGTTTGTTATTACCTACAACATAATACATAAAAAAAAAAAACTCAGGTATGTATGTATGTCTAATGCACTTGACACTGCAGTTTTCCAGTTTTATTTTAGAAATGAAATGACTGAGGTGTATTGAGGCCATGAAGATGGCTCATTTGGGTATCTTTGGTGTCCTGGAAATATTCCTGTTCATATACTGTGTATTTGATTTAGGATAAGTAGTATACACAGCCTGCCATTTTAAACACAGCCCTTGTGTTGTCTTGTGTGCATCAGCATTTCCAAGCAATAGCTCCCAGTGTGCGTCCCATCCTAGTTACCTTGATTCTTGTTCTTCATTCTAGTTTTTCATATCTCCAGTTTCTCATCCATGCTGTGTTTCAGCTGCCATGTGGTTTTGACCCTTGTCTGTACTGTCTGGATTGCAATTATACAGTAGATCCTTCTCCTTTTGTTGTCTGCCTGTGTTTTGACCTCAGACATTGATTTAGACCATGATACTTATGTGCCTTAATAAATAAATTCAGCATGTACATTTAAGTGCTTCTGATTGTATAATGTTTAATAAATATTTCTCCTATGATTTATGTTGCACTTTCCATCCATATGAAAAAACAAACACATGTATGCAGAGATTTTGCCATCGACTGGCCAAGTGTAAAATGAACAACTGTGTTCTTACATCCAGTGGCAAGTACAGTACTGTGCAAAAGTTTTAGACACCCTATTTTTTAGTACAAACTTTGTTATCGATTTTTTATTTTATGACTAATGTTTGGGAATCTAAAATGTTTTTTTTTTGTATACAAAAAAACATTTTAGATTCCCAAACATTAGTTTTCTAGCACAAAATTAAATGTTACAGAAAAATGTTTGTATGTCATTAAAGAAAGCAGCATATTACGTAAGAGACCCTTTTCAGACAAAAAACACAATGAAGGCTGCTGGGTTTTGCTGCAAAAATAAGAAGCAAGTGTGAAAGTCAAAGTCTCCAGAAGACCTGTTTTAATAAGTCAATTTTACTCAAACTTCATTTAAACCTTTCTCACACTGGCATTCCATTCCACTGGCATAATGGAAATCAACTTATCGGACATTTTCAAGTAGTATAAACAAATGAATTATTTTATCCCCTCAAGTCACTGTTGGGTTTCTGTTTGTAGAGTATCATGATTCTGTGTTTAGTTGCTTTTGAGCAGGGAGATTTTTTTGAGAGGAAAGGGGAGGAGTGTGAGCCCACTGCTGGTCAAACAATTCACACCTCTCCAAAATAGCACTGATACAGAGATAAAATGGACAGCACAACTAAAGCTTTTTTGATAGTAAAACACTGTACAACTGCCACAATAAAATTATAACATTTAAACCTAGTAAGCTGAGTCAAAAAAGAGAAATACTTATTTACAACTGCAAATTTTTAAAGCCCCGAGTGTCTACTTTCTTACGTGCCATTAGCCACTACTGTGGAATGCGACATCACAAATAAATTCAATGCTGAACACGGGCACTCCCAAAACCATAGGCATTATTTTTTGGCCTATGGTAAAAAAGAGTTAAACAAACTACATAAATCTAAATGTTGTGTAAAAAGTACACAACATCATTACTACTTAACAGTCACTAACTACTGCCCACCAGAAGTAGCATGCTGATGCACTTACTGTATATCAGCATTCATAAAGACTGAAGTGGTAGAACACAACATGAATACATAACTAACTTCTGTGCACACACACACACACACACACACACGCACCATACACCTGACTGAGAAACACGAAGAGGGTGAACAAGCAAACTTTACCAAAACACTTAGCCTTAGGCCTTAAAGGCAACACAAAACAAGAAATACTGAAAACAAGTTCATCATTTTAAAGTTCTGTGAATGCATATGCAAATTGAGTTCAAAAACCACGGCCCCAATCGTTTCAAGTAAACACTGCTTTTTTTTTTTTTTTCTCTAGTTTTGCGAGCACTTGCAAAATAATATGAATTTTAACTCAGTAAAGTATGTAAAATATACACTTTGGGTTTTAGTCACATAATTAATTTAGTACAGAACTTAAAGCCTTTAATAATTCTAATAATTTACTTTTTTGTTTTTGTCGTATATACTGAACCACTGAATCATTTCCCAAGTGTACTCAGCTTGTTTTACTGCCTGGAAGTGGTGCATGGAACCTGATAGACGGTGATCCAGATTAGTTTTTGGATGCTACTGAACCTGGTGTTCAACGTGGCAGAAAACCTCCACACAGTGCCATAGAAATCATCCTTCATCTAAGGAAGGCCGGTCATTGAGTTATAAGGGGGGTTCTGTTTACGGACATGAGCTTCCATGCTGAGCACTCTCAGTTTCAGAGTCAGCAATGTCCAGTGAGCCACCAGGTTGTCCACACAAGTACATTTTAAGAATTGGTGCAATGTTAAATAGTGTAAAAATGATACACAGATTTTCTTATGTCGCACATTTATTGCACGGATTTATTTATCAATTGTTACTGAAATTGTAATCTGTAGCCTGTGTATTGCTGTTAATTGAAGTGTGGTTTAACATGATCTTTGCTGTTGTTTATTAGCATTTACCTGCAGTTTGGAAAATGCATTTGTATGTATTTATTTTGTTTTTACCTTTATATAAACTAAAATTACTGCCAGATCCTATAAATTTATATGAGTAGGTCATTTTCCATTTGTGGCAACACATTTGTCAGAAAATCATTTTAGAATGCTAAACAATTTAAAATAATTTAAAATGATATGCACACTCAGTAGGGAAAATGAACTTATGCAAACTTGGCAAAGCCTAAATAGTACAATACAAAGATAGTGATATCAACATTAGAGACACCTGATTAGTATAATTACTCCTGATCCCACATAGGGAGGAAAGATGCATAAGGAGCACCCTGATATCCTTGCTTTGTATTCATCCTTTGTGAAATCAATGCATTCACATCATAATTCTGACCATGCACCACCTCAGATCTGCCTTGTTCTCATTCAAATCACACAGTTCATGCCACAGTGTAATCTTCCCCATTGAGTGTACCTTTACAGTAATGCCATTCGATTCTCATGTAATTAGCCGCAATTACATGCTTTTATGAATTTGGAAGTGATATCGCTTTTGTTTAAAGTCATTTAGTTAATGTCACAGTCATTAGTGATAAGGAAGTGTGGTTATTGAATTGTGTGGCTTGGACAGTGCTTATGATATTCACATCCTCCACTTTGAGCTAGGTTTTATCATGGCTTAATATGGCAAACAAGAGAAAGAGAAAATAGTATTCAAACAGCATGTTGTGGAGAAATACTTTGTAATCCCTGTCATCTTTTCGATTTAGATCAAAATATTGCAGAGATCAAAGATCTGTGCATCTGGTTATACTTTTCATCTAAATGAGTGTATGTCAATGGGGTGTTCTGTCTCTGATAACCTTTTTCACTGCGATTACAGTTTAAAGAGTCTCGGCAGTCTTTAATCACCACTTCCTTCTTGCCTCCAGCAAATATGAATGTCTCATCTGCCACTGCGCATGAAGCCTGCCTGGCTCTTAGGTCCAAATATGAAAGATAGAGGATGAAATGCTATTGAATTATACATGTGGGTAACATCTCATCATACGTACGCCTGAACTCAACTCACTGTGGCATAAAACAGTTACTCTGAGGAAAGCTGATAACAAATCTGAGCCCAGATTTGCTAAGATCATTTTAACATAGTTTTTAAACTCATACTTATTTTGATGTTGGCATTTGTACATACACTTAAAATTGGTTCTTTACAGTGACTGAGAAGTGCATAACAAATCCGACAAGAACTCCGATAACAAAATAACAAGTCAGACAAAACGGAAAAGGTAGGAATAGTTTGAGAATGGAATACTTACCCCTGTTTGGATGAGACATCTGTCAATCAAGATGCACAGGAAGTATAGCAGGCTGCTAACAAACTGTTACATATACAGTGGGAATAGAAAAGAATCACCCCCTTAAAAATAATCACATTTTGTTGCTTTTCAGTCTGAAGTGAAGACAGACACAGTTTTTGTTTTATCCAGCTATATTTACTCAGCGCAACTTATAACATCCAAGTGAAAGATATAACACCAACATGTCAGAAAAAATAAAAATAAAAATAAAAATAAAAAACAGAATCACTGAGTTGGAAAAAGGATCACCCTCTTGCTTTAATTTGTGTTAATTTTTTAATTACAACCTTTAGTCTGTTGGGATATGTCTCTACTAACTTTGCACATCTAGACTTTGCAATATTTGCCCACTCTTCTTTGCAGAACTGCTCGAGTTCAGATAAATTTGATGGTGACCGTTTGTGGACTGCAGTCTTCAAGTCATTCCACAGATTTTCAATGGGGTTCAAGTCTGGGCTCTGACTAGATCATGCAAGGACATTCACCTTTTTCTCCTTCAACCACTGTGTGGTCAGTTTTGCTGTGTGCTTTGGGTAATTGTCATGTTGGAAGGTAAACCTTCTCCACATTGACAACTTTCTGGCAGCAGATTTTCCTCAAGAATTTGCCGGTATTTTGCCCCATCCATTTTCCTTTTATCCTGACAAGTGCTCCAGTCCCTGCTGCAGAGAAACACCCCCATAACAGGATATTATCACCTCCATGCTTTAATGTAGGAATGGTGTTATTTGAATGGTGAGCTGTATTGGATTTGTGCCAGACATATCATTTGGTGTTGAGGCCAAATAATTCAATTTTAGTCTCATCTGACCATAACACCTTTTTCCATGTGGCCTCAGAATCTTCAAGGTGCGTTTTGGCAAAGCTCAGTCATGGGTGGCTTTTTTCTTGCAACCCTCCCATACAAGCCACATTTGTGGAGAATTTGTGATATTGTTGTCACATGCACACAATGACCACTCTTTGTCATAAATCCCTGCAACTGCTTCAGAGTTGCTCTAGGCCTCTTGGTAGCCTCTCTGACCAGTTTCCTCCTGGCTCGTTCATCCAGTTTGGAGTGACATCCTGATCCAGGGAGGGTCTGTGTTGTACCAAATACCTTCCACTTCTTAATAATAGACTTCACTGTGCTTCTAAGCATTGATAAAGCCTTTGGAATTTTTTGTATCCATGTCCTGACTTGTGCCTGTCCACAACTTTATCCCGGAGATCCTTTGACAGTACCTTGCCACCCATAGTTGATTGTTTGCTTCAGTTGAACTACAAAATGCTCCAGGAAAGCTCTTTTCATGCTGAGCTAATCAAAATGACCACAGCTGATCACAGTTGAAAGTCAAATGGCTTTGTGTGCCATTGAGAAGGTGATTAGCTACACCTGATTGAGTTTACAAGTCATTTTTAGGAGGGGGGTGATCCTTTTTCCAACTCAGTGATTCTGTTTTGTTTTTTTGTTTTTTTTTTGTTTTTTTTCTGACATGTTGGTGTTATATCTTTCTCTTGGCTGTTATAAGTCGCACTGAGTAAATACAGCTGGATAAAACAAAAACTGTGTCCTTCTTCATTTCAGGCTGAAAAGCAACAAAATGTGATTATTTTAAAGGGGGGTGATTCTTTTCTATACTTTTATATACAAAGTCATATGCCAAGTTATAACTATGACTGTGACAGCTAACCCCACTTCCTATCCAAAGGTTTACCATTCAAAACTTGCGTTGTGTGAATTTTTATGAATTGCAATATTCATAATATTCATTATAGCTGATTAGATTTAGTCCATTTTGTTGATTTAAGATATTGATTAATGGATCCTGGAGCTGTGAGGCAACAACCCTACCCTCTGCACCACTGTGCCACCTTGATAAACTATTGATGTTTTAAATGAATATCTTAAAGGACACACATATTGGAAAACAGTCACGCTACAGCTACTGAGTTTATTATTTAATCCTCACGAGAATTCAAGTAATAGAAGGAAACCCTAACTTTACATACAAGTTGGTGTAAGTCATGTGACTATAAATTTGTAGTAAATATTACAGACTATGCTAGTAGTTGGTTTGAACTGTAATGTAAATTATTATATCTTTGCAAACATGAGACATTGTTGATTATTATACCGAAATCTTTCCATAGATATGAGGGAGTGTCTAATTTCAACAGAATGGAAGTATATTACCTCCAGATTCATCAATGTTTTCTTATGGTGGAAAGTTAACTTAAAAAAAGTACCATGCTACTGAATGAGTCCCACTTCTCTCTTTCACCCAGATAATCAGTAATATTCTGCTGTTATTTTATAATGGCATTATTCTGAGACCTTCAGTTTTTGTCTGAATGCAGCAGCTGTGATCATAAGTTCACTGGGGCCATTTAATGGCAACAAAGTGGCTCTAATGGCTATGCATAGTACCAAGTAATTGTTGGGTCCCATGAGTGGCTGGATCTTAAATTATAACGTAATTACACTGTCATTATAGGGCATGAAGAATTATATGGGTCTGACCTAAGTGGGAGAGAAAGTAAGACTCACCAACCGAACATGGGCTAATGGAACATGATCCTGCACATATTAAGTAAATTTAGAATAGAGTATCTGTTATTCTGACTTTCTGACTTAGAATTTTGTACTTTTACATCCAAGCAAGCTTAGGATATAGAATAATCCTTGGGTTTACTGCCAGTCAAATTAATCTCAATGTCAACTAAAAGACTTGTTTTTGCAAAGTGTTGCAACCTTTATGGATTGAATTCCATTTGAAAGATGATCATTTGAAAGCCTGAAAACATTTGGCTTACAATCACTAAATGGCATTTGGCCTGGGAAACTCTGGTTTTTGTAATTGCTTTTCAGAAGTCCAGGCTAGTGCAGCTCTTATCTAATTTGACAAACATGAATATGTTTATACTTTTGGTTGGCTTGATGCAAGTGGCAAAATCACACTGACAAAATTATGTAAACCCAAGCACTCATATCATTAATGGCACTGGCACTGTGAATAAACTAGCACACTTTGAAATTGTTTACTTTCAAGAATATACAGCCTTGCACATATTACACATTTTCAGTTTAGTAATAACAAATTGGGCATAGTTTCCCAAAAGCATCATAAAGATCTTCACTGGTAGAGAGACCATTCTATATGATGCTCATTCTACCATTTAACAATGATATTTTTGTTGTGATATTATAGGGTTTTGTTTTTATTTATTTTATTCATTTTTTGTGGTTACATTTTTAGGAATTTGAGGAACATTTTGTGAAGCTACTGTTGCACTTCACAAATTAAAAGCAAGACAATGTTGCTGTTGTCTCTCAATACAATAACTAAATATGAGTGTCAATAAAGTCTCAATGGAGAGTCAATAAAGGGAATAGGGATTAGGGATAAATAATCAGAAACACAGGCAGGTGATTTCATCTGAGTCAGATGCCTGAAACATTAAAACAGTGAAAAATATAGAACAAATCATTTACATTTATGGCATTTGACACACATGCTTATCCAGAGCGACTTACATTTATCTCATTTATACAACTGAGCAGTTGAGGGCCTTGCTCAAGGGCCCAGCAGTGGCAGCTTGGCAGTGCTGGGATTTTAACTCAAGACCTTCTGATCAGTATTCCAACGTCTTAACCACTGAGCTACCAAATCAGTGGAATACGCCAGTCAGTAGATGTCCAGGAAGAAGGTATGACTCAGCACTTGGGAATTAATTGCTGAGTCATACCTTCAGTAATTAATCAATCATTATTATAAAATACGTAGTACTGCAGGACAAATATAAGACTTAAGTCTTATATTATAAGTCATTATTGTTTAGTCGTTAATGAACACCAACCATATTACTGAGTAACTGAGCAGTATTGGAAGCCGTTCATTCTTTCATGTTTAGTCACTGCAGTGTTATGTAAGAAATAAAATACAACAGAGTGTGCTGTTATAGGAAGAAAAAAATACTAACTATACTATATGGCCAAAAGTGGATACCTGACCTTCAAACCCATAGGTGGGCCTTCCACAAACTGTTGCCACAAAGGAAACACACAGTAGTCTAGAATGTCTTTGTATACTGTAGCATTAAAATTTCCCTTCACTGGAACGAAGAGGCCCAAACCTATTCCAGCATGATAATGCCCATGTGAACAAAATAAGGGCCATAAATACAACCCCATTTCCGTAAAAGTTGGGATATCTTCTAAAATGCAATAAAAACAAAAATCTGTGATTTGTCAAGTCTCTTGAAACTTTAACTGACAAAAGTACAAAGAAAAGATATTCAATATTTTCACTGACCAGCTTAATTATATTTTGTAAATATAAACAATTTTAGAATTTCATGCCTTCAACACATTCAAAAATAGTTGGGACAGAGCCATTTTTACCACCATGTTATATCACCCTTTCTTTTAATAATACTTTTTAATCATTTGGGAACTGAGGATACTAATTGTTGCAGTTTTGCAAGTCAAGTGGAATTTTTGCCCGTTCTTGCTTGATACAAGACTTCAGCTGTCCTTGGTCACCATTGTCTGATTCTCCACTTCATGATGCGCCATAGGAGACAGATCTGGACTGCTGACAGGCCAGTCAAGCACACGCACTCTGTATCTATGAAGCCATGCTGTTGTAGCATGTGCAGAATGAGGCCTGGTACTGTCCTGCTGAGATAACCATGGACTTCCTGGGAAAAGACGTTGCCTTGATGGCAGCATATGTCTCTCTAAAATCCCAATACTCACCTCCGTGTCAATGGCAACTTCACATATATGCAAGTCACCCATGCTGTGGGCACTGATGTACCCTATACCATCATAGATGCTGGCTTTTGCACCTTTCACTTATAACAGTCTGGTTGGTCTTTTTCATCTTTGGCACGGAGAATAATTTTTTTCCATTTTTCCCGAAAACAAGCTGAAATGTGGACTCATCTGACCACAGCACACATTTCCACTGCCTTTCAGTCCATTTGAGATGAGCTCGGGCCCAGAGAACTCGGCGGCGTTTCTGCATAGAGTTGATGTGTGGCTTCCTCCTTGTGCAATAGAGTTTCGGGTTGCATTTCTGGATGCAGCGGCGGACTGTGTTAAGTGACAACGGTTTTCCGAAGTACTCCCGAGCCCATGTGGTTATATTTATCACAGTAGCATGACGATTGCCCTTTACGCAATTATATTTCCCTGGATTCCCTGAATCTTTTCACAATATTATGCACTGTAGATGGTGAAAGACCTAAATTCTTTGCAATCTTGCATTGAGCAATGCTCTTTTTGAACTGACTGACAATTTCCTCATGAAGTTCGGAACAAAGTGGTGAGCCATGACCCATCCTTGCTTGCAAAGACTGAACTGATGCTCCTGTTATGCCCAATCCTGATACCCTCCCCTATTACCAATTAACCTGATCCTCCAAAATGGTGTTACTTGAATATTCTATAAACTTTTTAGTCTTATTGTGCCTCTGTCCCAATTTGTTTTGAGTGTGTTGAAGGCATCAAATTCTAAATGCGTTTATATTTACAAAATACAATTAAGTTATTTTAAAAAAAATTAAGTCAGTGAAAACATTGAATATCTTTTCTTTGTAGTTTTGTCAGTTAATTAAAGTTTCAAGAGACTTAACAAATTACAGATTTTTGTTTTTTGCATTTTAGAAAAAATCCTTTAATTCCAACTTTTATAGAAATAGGTTTGTACATGGTTTGGCAAGTTTGGAGTGGAAGAACTTGGATCGCCTGCACAGAGCCCTGACCACAACCCCAGTGATGAATTGGAATGCTGACTGCACCCCAGACCTCCTCTCCTCACATCGGTGTCTGTCCTCACTAATGCTCTTGTGTCCGAATTAACACAAATCCCAACAGCCATGCTCTAAAGTCTAGTGGAAAGCCTTCCCTGATGGGTGGAGGTTATTACAACAAAAGGGGGGACTAAATCTGCAATGGGACATTCAGCAAACACTTGTTTTCAACCTTCCCAAATTCTCACACACCACCCTATTGCTACACTCCCTCCACTGGCTCCCTGTAGCTGCCCACATCAGATTTAAAACACTGATTCTACCTTAAAGTACTAATCACACCCCATACTGCACCATGCTCCCTCTGATTCTTGCACTGCTCGGTTGGACCCACCATCTATCAGGGTACAAGAAGGCATGCATTAAGACTCTTCTCTGTTCTGGCGCCTAGGTGGTGGAATGAACTTCCTGTAGATGTCTGAACAGCTGAGTCACTGTGTCTTCAAATGATGGATAAAGACCTACTTCTTCATGAAGCACATCTTCAATTAGCATTTTGTTATTCAAAAAATATTTTTTGTTTTATCTTTCATACTTTGCTACCTTCCCAACAGTGTTTTTAGACTGATACTACTCTTAGTCCCTGACCCTGTGAACCAGTATGAGGATGTATGAACTTTGAAGACAGACTTCAAAGCACTTATGTAAGTTCCTCTGGATTAGAGCGTTTGCCAAAATCCATAAATGTAAATGTCTATATAGGGGTGAGCATGAGGTGTCCACATACTTTTGTCCATGTAGTGTGTATAACAGCAATAAACCCTTACTAGCCTTTGTTTTGTTTCTCTCTTACCAAGTTAGTAAAACAAAAAGCTTGTCATTTTACCAAAAGGGCAAAGTTGTCTGTGCTGAAGACTTTTTGGAAAATTTAAAGTTACTTTACCTCTGACTGTAAGGAAGCATTGACACTGGAGACTCCTTCCAAAAAATGCAAAATAAATGTCTCCACAATATTTTGCATTTTGGGAAACATGTAAATATCTTATATAGCTTCTGAAGGGCAGTACTAAATGAAGAAAATAAGATCTTTAAACACACTAATAACGATTTACACCAATCATCCTGTTCAAAAGTTTATACCCCCGACTCTTAATGTATCGTGTTTCCTTCTTGAGAATCAATGAATGTTTGTACCTTTTGTAATTGTTGTGTACGAGTCCCTCAGTTGTCCTCAACATTGGATCTCAACATCATATAGCCACTGTTGGAAAGGGGTTCAAATACGCAGAAGATGCTGGAAAAGCAAAGAAAGTGCAGGACCTGGAGGATTTTTCTGAAGAACAGTGGGCAGTTTAACTGCTCAGGACAAACAAGGGACTCATGAACAACTATCACAAAACATAAAAACAGTCATTGATCTTCCAGGTAACAACACACAGTATTAAGAATCAAGCGTATGTAAACTTTTGAACTGGTTCATTTGTGTAAATTCAGTTATTATTGTGTCTTTTGGACTATATGTAAACATCTGTTATGTGAAATAGCTTATTCAGGGCAGCACTAAATAAAAAAAACTAAATGCAATTTTTATGATCCCTCTTTTTTTATATAATTATTATTAACAGTTTGCAGATTCTGCAAGGGGTATGTAAACTTATGACTTCAACTGTATAACCAGCACATTAAAACTAACCTTTGATTTGCCTTGCAGTCATCACTATTGTCAGAGCTGCTGTTACAGGAAAGTAACCAACACCTTTGAGAATTAAACAGCATGATGGCATAAGGTGTAGTATTGTAAAGTGTGACTTAATGCCTAATTTCAGTTCCAGGACCAAGATTTGGCTGTAGTACAAAAATTAATTATTAAACACAGACTGCACTGTGTCTAATGCTTGGATGTACCAATATACGTTTAAGGTTAATGCACTTTTAGTCGGCAAATTTAGAACTGAATACAGCGCACTCAACTGTTCAATGCAACCCAACTTTTAAATTGTGCAATTTCTATTCCTATATAGCACACAGCAAAGCAGGCATTAGATTGAATGCTGTATCTTTCATACTGAACAAAGACTTAGAAACTTTGGCTTCCCGTTTATCCCAAAACAGAAAGGAATGGTGCAGAAAGAAGAAGATTAAGGGGGAAAAAAGTATTACGGTTCCTGTTTCCACGGCTGTCTGAGAAACAATGAAAGGCAAGAAATGCAAAATCCTTGCAAGAAAAAATATAAATGTTTCATGAATGTGACACATTTGTTCCCATTTTTCAGAGCTCAAACACACACGTGTGCATACACACCATCTTGTTCAACATCTGAAGTAGATCTAGAGAATTTTACATGAGCTGAAGTGGAAACAGGAAGTTTTGTGAGGTTAGTGCATTCATGTATGAGATGTTTTACGATTTTTCTATGTTTTGTTATGTCCTCATCATCATTGCATCATGTTTATATGTTTGTATTTTGGTTCCTGTAACGAAGGGCTCAGACACACAGAATAAGGATCCATGTGCATGGAATATATTATGGTAAAACACAGAGTCAAAACAGGCAGGGTGTTTATCAGAGGATTCACCAGGGACAAAAAACACATCCAAAAGACAGAGTCCAAAAAACAGGGTTGGAATACAGACCAAGGTCCATCCATCCATCCATTTTCTGTACCACTTATCCTACACAGGGTTGCTGGAGTCTATCCCAAGGGACTCGGTGCATGAGGCAGGGGACACCCGTAACGAGGTGCCAACCCATTGCAGGGCACAATCGCACACACTCACAAACTACAGACAATTTGGAAATGCCAGTCATCCTACATCCCCATGTCTTTGGACTGGGGGGAGGAAGCGGAGTACTCAGAGGAAACCCCTGTAGCACAGGAAGAACATGAAAACGTCACATGCACAGGGCAGAGGCCGGTAATCGACCCCCCAACCCTAGAGGTGCAAGGCAAAGGTGCTAACTAGTAAGCCACCGTACCCCCAGACAAGGGTCAAAATACTACAAAAACAGATGAGCGTCAGAATAAAGGGGCTAGGAATAAGAAAACATTATTCAAGGCAAAATAGGTCAAAACATAGATAAAATCCAAAAATATACGGCTTAGAACTCCGATGATTCAATGAGAAGAACTGTAAGACTTCACAATGTGGTTCAAGTTCATGTCTTTTTATAGTGGTTCAAGAGGAAGTAGAGGAAGAGCTGAGTCTTCAGACTCATCAGGCATTATAGGTGAAAGCTCAGAGCTGTTATCTTGGCAAAGGGAGGTAGCACAAAGTATTGACTAAAAGGGTGCCAGTAATTGTTGCACACCTATATTTAACAAAGTTTTTTTTTGTATTTTTTTTGCAATTGTTTGATATCCTTGAGAGCAGAGTATTTTTGTGAATTTTTTGAACAAAAGATTAAAAGGTTAAACAACAAAGACAATTTTTCACAGCCTTCTTTGCTCATATTTACCAAGGCTGCCAATATTAGTGAAGGGCACTGTATATAGTAATTGTTTACTTTTTTTCAATCTGAACTACATAGAAAGTAATTATTCCATCTGTATTCATCCCCAGCATCGGGTATGCAATACAAATACAACATTAAGTCAGATATTATGTCATGTGTGCTCCAGGCTAGAAGATGGTTCTAGTTATCTTGTGATTGTTGGGCTACCTGTGTGAATCCACCCCTTATTTGTTTCTTTGTTTCTTTGTTTAGGTTTATTTAGTTAGGTTTTTTTTTCAGTAACCAATTTATCCTGGTCAGGTTCGTGGTGGATCTGGAGCCAATCCCATTACCCACTACATAACCATGCTGTTTGTTTATTTGTTTACTTGCTTGAAATGTCTTTGTTGCTTTCAAGTGTGCTTGCACTGTAGTTACATTCTGCTTAATCTAATTTGTGTCATGTCTTTGGGGTTGTGTAAGTGGGATCTACACCTGCTCAATATGTGTAAATAAGTTTATTTTTGCTCGCTTCTACAAGAAAATGTGAGATTTCTAACATAAATTACACAAATGATACAAATGTGTTACACATTTAAAGGGAGCAAAGAAAGTCTTGAAATTTGCCCTCCATGGGAAGTCAGTAAGAAAATGTAAATATTGTTAAACTATAAATGTTAAATACGAAAGTCAAAGTCTCCAGAAGAACTGTGGCTGGTTCTGCAAGATGCTCAATAAAACTTACCAGCTAATTTCCTTATAAAACTGCACAAAATGTACCAGAGACTACTATTTTTATTTTTATTTTTTTGTCACATCTTTGCTTTACAGTATTTTTTTATTTTTTTTTTTGCATGGGTGTAAAACTTTTGCACAGTGCTGCGTATATATATATATATATATATATATATATATATATATATATATATATATATATATATATATATATATATATATATATATATATATATATATATATATATATATATACACAAAACAGTATAACAATAGTGGCCAAAACAATTCACACAATAACTTTCTGAACTGTCAGGATCTTTTTCATTCGTACAACACCCATGAAAAACCCAAGCCGTGTTTGACACTCGACCGATTTTGCTGAGCTAAGCTCTTACATGCCTCTTTGAAATTCTACAACTCATTCCAATACTCTTTTTATTGAGGTCCTTTTACTGCTAATTTCACAGTTGCTTGGATATGAGGGAATTTCATTTGAGTGAAGCAAATAAGGTCCTTGTATCTCACAGAGGAAAAGAGGGAAAAGCCAAGATATCTGGCTACTTTTTAGGTTTATCACATTGGATATTTTACAAACACACACACAGACACACACACACACACACACACACACACACACACACACACACACATACACACACACACACACACACACACACACACACACACACACACATGCCCATACGCACGCACACATAAAAACATACATATACAGTGCCTATAGAAAATCATAATACCCTGTCAAAATCCTTACCTTTTGTCACATTACACCCTGGAAATTAAAATAAATTAAATCTAACTTTTGCCAGCTGTATTTACACATTATAACCCTCGACATCTAAATGAAAATAACATTTAAAAAAATTCTGAACAATTATTAAAATGTAATTAGTGAAATACCTGGTTTGGATAAGTGATCAGCCCCTTAGAGTAACCATCATAAACTTGCTCAGGTACAACCAGTCACTTCCCAGATCACACACTAGGCTAATTGCCCCACAACTGACATCAACTGCAGTGGTTTTGATTACTTCATTAGAAAACCGGCTGTTCCATGATGATTCCATTACTAGTATTGCATGGCAACGCAAAGAATACACCATGGTTGGAAAGGTGCTTTCAAAAGGGCTCCGGGACAAAGTTGTGGAAAGGCACACATTAGGAGAAGTATACAAAAAGATTTCAAAGTCTTTAACTATCCCTCTGAGTACCGTTCAGAGCATTATTAAGAAGTGGAAAGCATATGGCACCACCAACACCTTGCCTAGATTGGGCCGTCCCTCCAAACTAAATGGCCGAGCCAGGAGAATATTGATCAGGGAAGCTACCAAGAGGCCAATGGCAACTTTGAAGAACTTACAAATCCTTATGGCAGAGATTGGTCGGTCTGTGCATGTGACAACAATTTCACAAGCTTTACATAAAGCTGCCTGTATGGCAGGGTGGCAAGAAAGAAGCCTCTTTGTTTGCGCTTTGCAAAGAAACACTTGGAAGATTCTAATGTCATGTAGCAAAAGGTTTTATGGTCAGATGAGACCAAGATTGAAGTTTTTGGACTGAACTGCAAGCGTTATGTTTGGCGAAAACCAAACACAGCACACCACCCAAAACACACCATACCTACTGTGAAGCATGGTGGTGGAAACATTATGTTGTGGGGGTGTTTCTCTTCAGCGGAGACTGGGCAATTGGCAGGGCAATTGAAGGGGAAATGGATGCTGCCAAGTACACCCAAATTCTTAAGGAAAACCTGTGGCCCTCTGCTAGACAGCTGAAGATGGGCAGGTGGTTCATCTTCCAGCACGACATCGACCCTAAACACACCAGCAAAAAAAACTACACAGTGGCTTAAGGATAGGAAGGTGAATGTCCTTGAGTTGCCAAGTCAGAGCCCTGACCTAAATCCAACTGAAAATCTGTGGGTGGAAATGAAGACAGCAATCAATTGCCACTCACCACAAAATGTGACTGAACTCGAATAATTCTGCAAGGAAGAATGGACAAATATTCCCCAATATAGGTGTGCAAAGCTAATTGAGACATATCCAAACAGACTGATGGCTGTAATTAAAGCAAAAGGTGGCTCTACGAAGTATTAAATCATGGGACTGATCACTTTTCCAACTCTGTTATTCTAGTTTTCTTTTTTTTTACGTTTCCGAACTGTTGCCTTTGTATGTTACTTGAATGATGTAAGGCAGAATGTGTAAATAAAGCTAGAACAAAAAAATATATTTTTAATGGGTTTTGATTTCAGGCTATAAGACAAAAAAGTGACTATTTCAAAGGGGTATGATGATTTTCTATAGGCACTGTATACATGGGGGGAAATGTGATCTATGTGACATTGATCATGTTGTGGATTTGGTGCCGGATGGACTGGTTTGAGGATTTCAGAAACTGCTGATCTCCTGGGAATTTCACACACAACAGTCTCTATAGTCTCAAAAATCCACCTCAAGGTTCAATGTTTTGTGCATGCTAAGATTCTTTTCTGCTCACCACGACTGTAAAGAGTGATTACATGAATTATTATATCCTTCCCAGCAGCTCAATCCAATCTGGCTATTTTCCTCTGACCTCTCTTATCACAACACATTTCCACCCACAGAACTGTTGCTCACTCAGTGGGTTTAATGTTTGTTTGTTTCTGTGTAAAATCAGCAGTAGAACAGCAGTATCTGAAATACTAAAACCGGCCCATCTGGCACCAACAACTATGCCACGGTTAAAATCACAGAGATCATACTTGTTCCCAATTCTGATGTTTGATGTGAACATTAACTTAAGTTCTTGACTTGTATCTGCATGATTTTATGCACTGTGCTGCTGCCACATGATTGGCTGATTGCATAAATGAGCAGGTGTATGTAGTATATATATTGTCTTTTCCTCTTTGAGATACAAAGACCTTATAGGCGCCGCTCAAATGAAATTTCATCTGCTTTCCATCCAATTATAAACTCTCTTAACTCATTACTATGGATCTGTTGGGTCATTTTGGAAATATGCAGAAAGATGATAAAATGTTGGATGGTGTTGCAAACCACCTGTGGCTAAAGCTTGCTCATTTAAATCATCTGCATGAAACATGTATAATTGAAACTAATCTTATCTAGATAGTGGGAAATGAGAAGCTGTGAGTGCCACAGTACCATCTAGTGGTACTCATTCCAATAATTGTATTCATTATTGTTTCATTTTGATAGAAAATTAAACATTCTGTTATAATTTACTGAAATAACTTGGGTTATTAAGAGTGCAGTTAAGGAGAATTTGTGTTTTAGTTGGATCAAAATCAAAGCAGTTTTCATGTTTGCTTAGGCCTAGCTAGCACAGTGATGCAGAACAAACATCCTAATAAAATTTTTGATTATGTACAGCACTATTTGTGAGTGGGAACTACGCTCTGCACAATATAAAACAATATTTCAAATTTGAAAGATGCAAATAGGGTATTTGTCTTTTTTTTATTTAGCTATCAAATATGACATATTGATGAGTATAAAAGTAAACTTTCTTCATTAAACCAATAAAATACTAAGAAAAGTATGAACCTTTTTGCTATAAGGAGCAATAAGCGTGGCCAAATGTCCAGCTTTAGGCCTAGCTGTAAATTTATCCGCTAGATAGACAGGTACCCTGTCCATATTTAGGAGATTGCCATTAATTCAGACACTTGTCAAGTGAAATACAATATCTTGTATTTTGTTGGTTAATCACTGCCACCACAATCATAGTAACTCACCTACTGGAAAGTCATAGTTTGGCCTGCTAAACAATCAAGTTTGGCCTGCTAATAAAAGAAAAGAAAAACAACAGTTCAGAGTAGCCACAGTCCAGACACACATTTATATAAATAGAAAATGAACTATATGGCCAAAAGTTTGTGTACACATGACCATCAGACTTGTGCTTGTTGAACATCCCATTATAGATTTAGTCCCCCTTATATGTTATAATAACCTCCACTCTTCTGGGAAGGCTTTACACTAGATTTTGGAGCGTGTCTGTGGGGATTTGTGCTCATTCAGCTACAAGAGCAATAGTGAGGTTAGACACTGATTGTCAGGTGAGGAGGCCTGGGGTGCGATCGGCGTTCCAGTTCATCCTAAAGGTGTTCAGTGGGGTTGAGGTCAGGGTTTTGTGCAGGTCACTCAAGTTCTTCTACTCCAACCTTGGCAAACTATGTCTTCATGGAGCTCACTTTGTGCCCCTGTGCATTGTGATGCTGGAACAGGTTTGGGCCACTTGGTTACAGTGAAGGGAATTTGTACTGCAGAGTACAAAGACAAAGTGCTTCCAACTTCATGGCAACAGTTTGGGTAAGGCTTATATATGCATGTGATGGTCAGGTGTCCACAAACTTTTGGCCATACAGTGTATATGCATACTTTTTTTTAATGTGATGTAGATCTTAGCAGCAATAAGTTACAGATCAGCACAAGGAAATGTTTTTTTTTTTCTGTCCAGACAAATCTACTTGCATCTGTGTTTGTGTTTGCCATGTTTCTTGTTAAAGTCCATTGCAGCCTTGTGACAGCTTCCCGATCCAGCCACGAGAATGATTTCAATACATTCTTCTTTTGTCAAAGGCATTCTTAAAGGTTATATATGTATATATATATATATATATATATATATATATATATATATATATATATATATATATATATATATATATATATATATATGGTTTATATTATTATAAAACTATATTATATATATATATACAGTGGGGGGAAAAAGTATTTGATCCCCTGCTGATTTTGTATGTTAGCCCACTCACAAAGAAATGAACAGTCTATAATTTTAATGGTAGGTGTCTTTTAACAGTGGGAGACAGAATAACAAAAAAAAAAATCCAGAAAAACGCATTTCAAAAAAGTTATAAATTGATTTGCATTTTAATGATGGAAATAAGTATTTGATCCCCTATCAATCAGCAAGATTTCTGGCTCCCAGGTGTCATTTTACACAGGTAATGAGCTGAGATTAGGAGCACTCTCTTAAAGGGAGTGCTCCTAATCTCAGTTTGTTACCTGTAAAAAAGACACCTGTCCACAGAAGCAATCAATCAATCAGATTCCAAACTCTCCACCATGGCCAAGACCATAGAGCTGTCCAAGGATGTCAGAGACAAGATTGTAGACCTACACAAGGCCGGAATGGGCTACAAGACCATTGCCAAGCAGCTTGGTGAGAAGGTGACAACAGTTGGTGCGATTATTTGCAAATGGAAGAAACTGTCAGTCTCCCTCGGTCTGGGGCTCCATGCAAGATCTCACCTCGTGGAGTTTCAATGATCATGAGAACGGTGAGGAATCAGCCCAGAGCTACACAGGAGGATCTTGTTAATGATCTCAAGGCAGCTGGGACCATAGTCACCAAGAAAACAATCGGTAACACACTACGCCGTGAAGGAGTGAAATCCTGCAGCGCCCGCATGGTCCCCCTGCTCAAGAAAGCACATGTACAGGCCCATCTGAAGTTTGCCTGAATGATTCAGAGGAGAACTGGGTGAAAGTGTTGTGGTGTTGTGGTGTGGGGTGTTTTTCTGCTAAGGGGACAGGACAACTGCACCGCATCAAAGGGACGATGGACAGGGCCATGTACCATCAAATCTTGGGTGAAAACCTCCTTCCCTCAACCAGGGCATTGAAAATGACCTTAATGACTTGGAGAGGATCTGCAAAGAGGAGTGGGACAAAATCCCTCCTGAGATGTGTGCAAAACTGGTGGCCAACTAAAAGAAACGTCTGACCTCTGTGATTGCCAACAAGGGTTTTGCCACCAAGTACTAAGTCGAAGGAGTCAAATACTTATTTCCCTCATTAAAATGCAAATCAATTTATAACTTTTTTGAAATGCGTTTTTCTGGATTTTTTTGTTGTTATTCTGTCTCTCACTAATAAAATACGCCTACCATTAAAATCATAGACTGGTCATTTCTTTGTCAGTGGGCAAACATACAAAATCAGCAGGGGATCAAATACTTTTTCCCCCCACTGTATTATATATATATATATATATATATATATATATATATATATATATATATATATATATATATATATATATATATATATATATATATATATATATATATATATATATATATACAGGTGCATCTCAATAAATTAGAATGACGTGGAAAAGTTCATTTATTTCAGTAATTCAACTCAAATTGTGAAACTCATGTATTAAATAAATTCAATGCACACAGACTGAAGTAGTTTAAGTCTTTGGTTCTTTTAATTGTGATGATTTTGGCTCACATTTAACAAAAACCCACCAATTCACTATCTCAACAAATTAGAATACTTCATAAGACCAATAAAAAAAACATTTTTAGTGAATTGTTGGCCTTCTGGAAAGTATGTTCATTTACTGTACATGTACTCAATACTTGGTAGGGGCTCCTTTTGCTTTAATTACTGCCTCAATTCGGCATGGCATGGAGGTGATCAGTTTGTGGCACTGCTGAGGTGGTATGGAAGCCCAGGTTTCTTTGACAGTGGCCTTCAGCTCATCTGCATTTTTTGGTCTCTTGTTTCTCATTTTCCTCTTGACAATACCCCATAGATTCTCTATGGGGTTCAGGTGTGGTGAGTTTGCTGGCCAGTCAAGCACACCAACACCATGGTCATTTAACCAACTTTTGGTGCTTTTGGCAGTGTGGGCAGGTGCCAAATCCTGCTGGAAAATGAAATCAGCATCTTCAAAAAGCTGGTCAGCAGAAGGAAGCATGAAGTGCTCCAAAATTTCTTGGTAAACGGGTGCAGTGACTTTGGTTTTCAAAAAACACAATGGACCAACACCAGCAGATGACATGGCACCCCAAATCATCACAGACTGTGGAAACTTAACACTGGACTTCAAGCAACTTGGGCTATGAGCTTCTCCACCCTTCCTCCAGACTCTAGGACCTTGGTTTCCAAATGAAATACAAAACTTGCTCTCATCTGAAAAGAGGACTTTGGACCACTGGGCAACAGTCCAGTTCTTCTTCTCCTTAGCCCAGGTAAGACACCTCTGACATTGTCTGTGGTTCAGGAGTGGCTTAACAAGAGGAATACGACAACTGTAGCCAAATTCCTTGACACGTCTGTGTGTGGTGGCTCTTGATGCCTTGACCCCAGCCTCAGTCCATTCCTTGTGAAGTTCACTCAAAGTCTTGAATCGATTTTGCTTGACAATCCTCATAAGGCTGCGGTTCTCTCGGTTGGTTGTGCATCTTTTTCTTCCACACTTTTTCCTTCCACTCAACTTTCTGTTAACATGCTTGGATACAGCACTCTGTGAACAGCCAGCTTCTTTGGCAATGAATGTTTGTGATTTACCTAGTGAACCAAACTGAGAGACCATTTTGAAGGCTCAGGAAACCTTTGCAGGTGTTTTGAGTTGATTGGCTGATTGACATGTCACCATATTCTAATTTGTTGAGATAGTGAATTGGTGGGTTTTTGTTAAATGTGACCCAAAATCATCACAGTTAAAAGAACCAAAGACTTAAACTACTTCAGTCTGTGTGCATTGAATTTATTTAATACACGAGTTTCACAATTTGAGTTGAATTACTGAAATAAATGAACTTTTCCACGACATTCTAATTTATTGAGATGCACCTGTATATAATATGTTAATTTCAACTATGTATGGAGACTTTTGGGACACCCTGTAGTGTGCATTTATTAAACAGTACAAGCCACTCTATAATCACATATGCCAAAATATCATTCAACATTTAGTTTTCTAGAAATAAATGCATGAGCAGTTGTATTTTTGTCAGTTCCTTAATTATTTAACATAAGATGCTGCCAGACAAATATAATCAGAAATTGTCCAGTAAAACATATGACACTGTGTGACACAAATATCTAGATTCAGAGAGTGACCTTCCCAAACTGCTATGACCAATCCAAAGTGCCTTTCTGAAACCCTGAAGGCATTGGAAGTCTGTTCAGAGGTAACTAAGGGAGACAGAGTTTTGGGTTTGCACTACCGAGGATGGATTGATTCCAGTTTAGTTAGCATACCATACTGAAAACACGACCCCACACCCATGCTGTGGTTAAAAATAGAATAATAAGTGCCAACTGGATACATTACCACAAGAATATTTTTTTTAAAAAAACCTCCTAATTAAATTGTACAGGATAGAGATAGCTTGAGTTAGTTCACCAGGCCTGAAACATTTCCTTTTTTGTGTCCTAGGCACATAATTAATGTGTTATTTCGACTATCTGTCACTGCCATGAACCCAATCACACATAATTAGTTACTGAGTGGGTTTATGTTAGTAAGTTTCCTTATGTGCCTTGAGTGTTGAAATGTAAGTCATTTGTAAAGTTTATTTTCATACCCCAGTTATATGGAAGTATTTGCATAGGGCTGTTACATATTTATAATCCAATTACCATTGAGTAATACAGAGATGATTATCTTGATCAGTTGTGTTAGTAGTGTTGTTAATGCATGCATGGAAACACATTATTCCTAATTGTGGAAAATGGTGGAAGAGTCACCGTGCATAATTTATCACTTTTTTTAAATGATGTGTGTCCCATTTAGTATTTATATGTGTATATAATATAAATACATTTATGTATTTTATGCCCTCTATGTGTCATATATAAAGGCACAACATCTTATCATTGTACTGTGTCTGTATGAACTGTAATGTCTGTAATGTACAAATGTTAATCTTGTTCATGCCACAGCATGGTTGAATTCTCAATTCTGAAAGTGAGTATTAAGTAAGGAATAAAACACAACAGAGTGTGGTGTTATACAAAATTAATGATGCAGCATGAGGGAGAAGTCGAGTCATTTTACAGAGGAAACGGAACACGTTACCAAGACATAGAGTGCTTACAATGAGTCTTCATTGTAATTCATTGTAATTTATGTAAGACTTCTTCCATAAGTCTTAAATAAGTTCTCCTAATAAAAAATCTTCACCCAATAAATCATTATAAGAATTACTTTGTTGTAATGCTTGTATGAAGAAACATTTGCTGATATTAAAATATTAGTGAATATAGATATATTTTCGTTATTGTACATATGTAAATCCTGGCCAAAGCTGAAATATGTATGATGCATTGGTGGGTTTTTGTTGTTGTTGTTGTTGTTGTTGTTGTTTTTTGTCTGTGTGCGTTTCTTTTTTACATATGTATTTAAACAAGTTGGCATAATTTTTTTCCTCTCTGTCTCTCTCTTTCTGTCTCGTCAAATGGCAGTTGTTTTCTCTCTTGTCTATATGCGCTGTCTGCAATAAAATATTTCAAGCTGTTGGCAGTGGAGCGTTGAGAGTCGACAGTCGCACTCAACCAAAACAGTTCAAGGCCATTATAAGATCTCTGTAACTCAACAGAGAAGAACTGCGACTCGTTCTAAATAAACAGCAAGCTCTGAGAATTTATACACCTCTCAATGGTGAAGAAAAGATTCTGTTGTAGATTTAAACCCAGAAAGATACTAGACATATAAAAAAAAAAAAAGATTATTTTGAGATGGCATGACACTCACTACAGCTTGCTTTTACTGAGTACTAACTCAGTGTTTTATTCTGTTATTCAGTTAATAACTTGCATAAATATTAAGCTTTTTTTATGACAGATTATTACCAGATTGATTGCACATTATAGGGGGATTGCACAGCTACAGGGACAGTTTCCTAGATAAGCCTAGTCATGAACTATTATGTCTTTTTAATCTAGACTAAAATATTCTTCATCCTCAATTAATTCAACTAAAAACACAGTGCTGTTGAATTCTCCTTGGTCAGAAGGTATTGATTAATTTTGTATAACAGTAGTTCCAGCTGAAGCTTTCTATTAATGAGCTCAATCAAATAGCTTTTTTTGTTTCTACATTAACAACTCGCATAGGGACTTCTTTAGAGGCCACTCCACATAAACCAATTTTTAAAAAATAATAATAATAAAAAGCCATCGCTGATATGGCAGTGTTTATTGTGAAGAGATTTTATTTCACAGGAAAGTCTTCAGGACTCAAAATGTGGTTTCTTTTTAACATGCTGCTGCTTTTTTGTCTTATTAACTTCAGTAGACAAAAAAGAGGCTGTGAAGAGGCGAATTTCTTTTTATAGTTGTTATAATGTGTAGTCAGGTCCATAAGTATTTGGACAGTAACAATTTTTGTAATTTTGCCTCTGTACAGCACCACAGTGGATTTGAAATGAAGCAATAAAGATGGGATTGAAGTGTAGGCTTTCAGGTTTAATTCAAGACGTTTAACAAAAACATTACGTTAACCATTTAGGATTTACACCCATTTTTTTTACAGAGTCCCTCTATTTTCACTGGCTCAAAAGTAATTGGATAAACTAACAGAATTATAAATAGAAGGATTATTTTTAATACTTGGGTGCAAATCCTTTGCAGTCATTGACTCAAAGGACATCACCAAATGCTGAGTTTCCTCACTTGAGATGCTTTGCCAGGCCTTTACTTCAGTCTACTATGGTATACTTTGACAATCATATGCTTACCTCCTCCAGAGTGTTCTTCACTTGGCTAGATGTTATGAAGGGAAAAGAATTCTGTGATCATCCACTTAAGTTGTCTTCCATGGTCTTCCAGGCCTTGATTTCTGCTATCTCTCTGATAGGTCTGTTTTGTTTTTGTTTTGTTTTTTTCATCCTAATTATGGCCTCCTTTACTTGCATTGACACCTGTTTGGACTGCATATTGAGAGTTCCCATGAACAGCTACCGAATGCAAATTCAACACTTGGAATCAACTGCAGATCTTTTATCTCCTTAATTTATCATGAAATAATGAGGAAACAGGCCACACCTGGCCATGAAAAACTGCTTATCAGTCAAATGTACAATTACATTTGAGCCTGTGAAAATGGAGGGACTCCAATGACTGTAATTTCTAAACAATTAATGTAATATTTTTGTTAAATCCCTTGAATTAAAGCTGAAAGTCTACCCGTCAATTACATCTCGATTACTTCATTTCAAACCCATTGTGGTGGTGTACAGAGGCAAAATGTAAAGTAGGACCACAACATTAAACATGACTATAAACAAAACATATGATGTGTTGTTCGTCAATAATTTTTTAAAAATGTAATTGTTGGACAATAAACAACTTCAGGCTTGTAACTGCCCCCTACTATGTGTTGAAACTGGACCATCATTAATTATTTTCCTATAACAGCATGCATTATTTCTCATTTTCAAGAGATGACAGGAATGTTTGTGATTTAAGGCATCATAGTGAATAAAACTGAGATCTAACATTAGCTTTATTTTTATTTTTATGTTAGCCAATTAGCTAACTTTTGATAAATTTACCAATATGTCATTTGTCTTTTAAACAAACTGATTATCATTATAAAATGTTTCATTGTGCAATGCTTACAGTGGGCATGCTCTGAAGGCTCAGAATTTTTGTTCACAACCAGTAATGCTAGAGCAACCGTGCTATTTACATAATGCAAGTTTAGTAGACGGGGTGTTTGGTGTTTGTAAGTGCCGATTTGTCAGCACCTTCAGACAACACTATGCTTTTAATCAAGAAGACGCTTATCATTATTGCAACAACTTTTCTTCTTTTCTTTTCTTCTGATAATACTAAAATCCAAGTCTTTTCTAGGTAGGCCAGTTAATAGACTTCATGCACACGCTGTCCGGTTAGAGTATTTATTTTTTGGTCCTCTTACTTTTCTCTCACTATTTACATTTATCTTCATGTTCTTCCATAATAACCGCATTGAATAATAAAGGTAACATCACAGCAGTGAGTCCATAAAAGAGATAATAAAGATAAATGTCCTTACCTGAAATTGCTGCATTGTTCTTTTAGACATGTGCTTATTGACAGTGAATTCATTGCAAATTGATGTAACAGCTTTCTTTTCCTTCATTGCACAGTTGATATTTGCTGTTTATCTTAAGTGAAGGGCTGCCTTATAACAATTTGCTTGAATGGCATTTTCCCCGCTCACTGCAGGCTTTGGATCGTTGTTTTGACTGAATTAGTATCTCCGGTTTCAGAGACTTTTCCCGCTTTTCTGGATTCATGCCAGATTTAACAAGCAACTTCCGCATGCCACTGAGTGCGCTCAAACTCATTAATCATGACAATAGTTGGCTTCGATTTAATCTTATTTAACTTAATTCAAGACTCCGTAGTCCAGAAGTAAGGAATCTGAGGTTAAAGTTTGTTTCAGAAAGCCGTTTTTAAGGTCCTGATTAACTATTCAGGATAAATGCCTACTTCTGGATTAATTTTAGCCCTGTTTATGAAGTTCTCATTTAAATTTGATGTGCTGTATGGCAGCAAAGTTGTAACTGCGCCTCTTATTTGGCAGATGGGGTGGACATGGTGTCAGGTGTATGCATGAAGTAAAATGGGAGGTACAAGATGACAAGATATGTGTGTGTGTTTTGTATTCCACATTTACTGTCTGTATCGGTGTCAGATGCTTTACATGACTGAAATATTGAACACACTCTGTCTGACCTGGTCCTACAGCAGACGACATATTTTTACACCGAGTATAGACCATTCCAATAGTGCCATTCATCAGTGCCTCATTAAAAGCATATCAGTATCGATATAATGTGTATTTGGCACACAGTGATTGGCCCATATGACACGGCAATTAGCACAGATGTCACTGTCATGCTTACATGGCTATGAAGCACAACGAGGGAGAATTGCTTTAATCAAACTCCAAACATGCAATGGCCGAGGCAACCAAAGCCTGTGTCAATTTGTTTGTATATGCTAGGGTTTCTCTAAGTTCTAGTACTTTTTACAGTTGAGGTCATAAATTTACATATAAGTTTACATATTATTTTGTCTTCTTCTCTTCTTTAAACAAAATAATAACAATTTACACCAATCATCTTGTTCAAAAGTTTACACACCCTGGCTTTTAATGTATCATTTTGCTTTCTTGAGCATCAGTGAATGTTTGCACCTTTTGTAATAGTTGTGTACGAGTCCCTCAATTGTCATCAGTGTGAAAAGATGGATCTCAAAATCATATAGCTACTGTTGGAAAGGGGTGCAGGACCTGGAGAATTTTTCTGAAGAACAGTGGGCAATTTAAATGCTCAGGACAAACAAGGGACTCATGAACAACTATCACAAAACATAAAAACAGTCGTTCATCATCCAGGTAACAACACACAGTATTAAGAATCAAGCGTATGTAAACTTCTGAACTGGTTCATTTGTGTAAATTCAGTTATTATATTATTATTATTATTATTATTATTATTATTATTATTATTATTATTATTATTATTAACATTCTGCAAGGCGTATATAAACTTATGACCTCAACTGTATATTAACATCATACATGGACAATTCGGCTACACTTTACTTGACCACATGCATCATAATTCATCATAATTTAAACCACCACAAACCTGACCAGGCAGTAACTAAGGATGATGTATACAGTGCCACATATTCCTGTTTATGAACGTGGTCTTTCTTTGTCCCACGAGCTTCATATCTAAACTCTCACTAATGCCTGGATGAAAGAAAAAACCTCTCACTTTTTTGTTATGCTCCATGAGATCCCAGGCCTAATGCACACCTTTAGTCTCAATCAGATGCCCTGAGAACCTTTCATATTTGTGCACATCCTGTTCGTAGCTGTATTTGTATCTGTTTAGAATACATTATGTGTTCATTCCAAATAATGTATTCGTATTCAGTATATACAGTATATCCCCAGTATGTATATACTCTGTGTTTTTTCTTTGTTCAGAACAAAGTCTTGGGGTGCTATTGCATTCATTTCTTAGCCTTGGTTCCCTGTGTTTTCCAAGTATCTGATTTTTGTTCACATTTCTGCTGCTTTAGAGCCACTCTAATCCCACTGGTATTCTGGGATTTATGATCATGCCTTGTATTTTGTATTTTTGTCTTGTCTTGTATTATTGTTTCTGCCTGTGTTTTGTCTGCTATGATTTGTCACAATGATTTCAAGATTCATCTTGAAAAAAAATTATGCACTTGGATTCAGCCAATCATCACATATTACTTAATAATCCTTTGAATTGCTTCAGTCATAACACCACAGCTTCACTTGCCACTCACTTCTTTCTAATCTAGTCTTTTTTCCTCTCAGATACCATAGGTTTGCAAGTCATGTGAGCATGGGAGCTGTCAGTTTTTCTCCACATGCACCATTGCATCACTTAGTTGACTCAGGTCCACCTCTCATAGACATGAAAGCAAGCCAGAGGAAGCGGCCAACTAAGTACCGACCCGTTTTTGGCTTTGTTGAGGGTCATCGAGTGGTCAAACCATGCGTTTCACACTGAGCCTAACCTGTTTTTGACCTCATCCCTCTCTTTGCAAAGACTGAAAGCTAAAATCTTTTCATAAAGCTCTTATAGTCTATGTGTCTATGGAATGATTTAGAATAGACCTAAGGTTTTGGTCCTGATGTCTGCTTTCAAAAGTTCATATAGCTTAAAATGTGGTTTGAAGTGCTTAGTGTTAGAATTCCTAAATGGTTTTGTAAAGGTAAACTGGAGTGAAATTGCTCATTCTGGAAAACATTGGACAATAATAAGGAAATAACTGAGAAATAATGAAAAGAAAATGCCCATCTTTATCTAGATTTCAAAAACAAACTATTTTTCCACCTTCATACGCATAGCACTTCCACTACACCAAGTTCTTCCACTATTCATTGGAGTTGCTTAGAAGTAACTGTCCTAAAAAATTTTTTCCATTTTTGATTCCATCTTTTAAGGTAATGAGATCTGATTTTGACTTCTCAGTCACCAGCCATAAATCTCTAATCTAACCCTCAGGGTCACGTAGGTGTACATCTTCATCTTCTGTCTCCTAGTCTTACCTTGATCTCCTGTCCGTCACATCCTCTCTCATTAAAACTTCTCCCTTTATTTTTTGAGTTCTTAAGTCTGACTACCTAGCATAGATCAAGCTTTCTTATCATCTCGCTTTGGCAATTCCCAGTCGTAAAATTGTATTCTCCACTGACTGCAAAGTACTTCAGTGCTTTCATGGAAATCCTTCTCGTTTTCACTTTTAATTCCTTTTGATCTTCATTCCCACAGATTGTGATCACTCTTGCTGTGGAAAAAAACCTCAAGGTCAATTTTTCAATCTTTCGGAGAATGTGTGACGGCTTGGTATTCCTCCCTTGTCATGTCATTCTTTTGTCATTTCTGGGATTTCTATTCATAGACCAAAGTTTCTGGATTACTTATTGGCTGAGTGTTTTAAGGTTTCAGGGTACAACTCCAAAAACATATGTTTTTTTTTTGCTCTTGTTGTTTTTGTTCCGACAAGACTGGGATGTACTCTCTGAAGGTTAAAAAAAAAATAAAAATACCAGTCATAATGTTCTCTGCCTGTTTTGAGCATGTATCCAGCTGACAAAAGGTGCCAGGCATAAATAGGAACAAAGGAAACTTCTTGTGAGCTGAAGAAATGTCAGCTTGCATAGGAGGACGTTTGTATAATCCTGAACAGATGCCTGTGATAGTTTTCATATTGTAAAAGTTTATGTTTGTAGTATTTGCAGTATATATGTTTGGTTGCTAGTTCTGGGAATTGATGTGAGCCACTTTCCAACAATAATTAGTTAATTTATGAATTATTTAATTAACATTAAATACTGGGTAGTTGTAAATGTTTGGTCACCTGATGTCCCAGTCATTACAATCATTCATTAATGTCCAATCATCAATGAAGCTCTTGGGCTTATTTGTATTTGTATGGCTCCACACAACTTCCAACACACAAAATTAATGTAACATGACTGTTTACAACAGCTTCAAAGTTTACAACAAACCATTGTTTCTTTTCCTAAAGTCATTCCTTATGACAACACATCACATTACCCGCCTTGACACAAACCGCCTCTGAAGGCTCACTTCCAAGTGACAGAAACCCATCAGAGGCTCTGGCTTCACATAATAATCACAAACAAGTTAGATTTCTTGCAATTTGTCGCCTGTCGGGCAGAGGCACATCAAGGGCGAAGTTGCATTTCGGCGAAGCACTATGACCGTGAGCGATGAGTGCGCTTGTGAATAACTAAGCCGCTGATTTGGGGCGACACCTCCTTGATCGGTACAAATGGGGG
This sequence comes from Cranoglanis bouderius, assembly GCA_023630585.1. NCBI lineage: Eukaryota > Metazoa > Chordata > Actinopteri > Siluriformes > Cranoglanididae > Cranoglanis > Cranoglanis bouderius. The sequence continues at coordinate 10,876,708 of CM042552.1, forward strand.
TGGGTGGCCCCTTCCTACCATGTCTCCTGACCTCCCTTTTACAAAGGCGCTCATAGGACTGTGGTTCTTGCCCACTAGCACCTTCGCCTGTGTTCTTCCATGGGAGTCAGGTGAAAAGGTTAATGGATTCAGTGCTGTAGAGCAGTGCAGCAGATCCCTTATGGTGGTCGCACCAGGGCTCGGAGGACATGTGGAGGGGGAGTTAGACAGCGTGTTGATGCAAGAACAGAGAAGGAGATATGCTTCAGGGTGGCTCTGCTGCCCTCATCAGACCAACTGTGTTTATTACAATGATGTCTTTTGAGTGGCAATACAACACACAACTATGATGCTATGTACTTGAGGCTCCCTGTGGTATGCTATAGCTTTTTGTAGTTAGATCAAATGCAGTGTTCAGATCTTACACCCAAAATTCCTCAAAGTTTTAGTGTCTGAGTGACAGCTGAGGAGTTGCTGTAAATTGTGCTGCTCCAGTAGGTCAGCTTTGCATAATCTTCCTAAAGACAATCTCAACCTTTCAGTGTGTGTGTGTGTGTGTGTATATGTGTGTGTATGTGTGTGTGGGGGGGTGGCAGGGGTGCATGTGGGTGTTTGTGCAGATCAGCCTCCAGACTCCAGCTCCATCTGAACACCCCGAGAGACATGCTGGAAGCCAAATTCAGTGAAATCCCAAGTTTGTCTCTTACTTGTTCACACAAGCTGTTCTTGCTGGAGTGGCCCAACATTACCCATCCAACCTGCTCTGGCAAAGGAATCCCATTTAGCGTCTGCATAATGATGCAATGAACAAGCAACATACTGTAGTCATCAATCGACTAAGGAACAGAAACATCAGGTGGATGTGTTACACAGCTGAGCATCAGTGAGGAGGCTTGTTAGAACCAAGCTGTATACACATATCCACTAGAAATACAGCAGCTCATATTTTTTTGGTAACTTTTACTTCATTCTTTTTCCTTTTTTTTCCCCTCAGCTTGGGAAATGACAAGTGCTCTGTTCCCATCATGCTCTCGGAGGGCCTGCGGAACAGATGCAGTGCAGCTGGACAGCTTTGTTATCCTTTATTTATCGTGCCAAGGCAGTTTGATTGACAAGATGGGACATCAGAAGTTCCACTTAGAGCCAAATGGATTAGAGGAAAGCCTCATTGAAAGATAAAACAAAGTGAGACAACATAACAAGCTGTTTGCTGAGCCACAATAAAAGGCGTCTCTTATTGTGTTGTAACTGGGTTCACTGTCAGAACACTGTGACAGTTTTTTTTTCATTTGCTCTGATATCATTCACTTTATTTGAAGTGCCATAATGTCCAGTCTATAGGTGTCATGAAAGCAGCATTGCCTCATGTCGCATGAATATTGTATATGTACGAGCAGACATATTGGTGGGCGTTTTTATGATTCCTCACAGTTACACACACATACAGTTAGCCCTTTCCAACTGTATAAATAAAGAATTGTGTTTGAAGAAAACACAAAAATTTTTTATAATGTGTTATTATTTTGTTTAAAGATATCTAAATGTTTCCCAGAAGATGAAATAATAACAATTTACACCGAAAATCCTGTTAAAATGTTTACACCCCCCTGGCTCTTAATGTATCATGTTGCTTTCTTGAGCATCAGTGAATGTTTGCACCTTTTTTAATAGTTGTGCACGAGTCCTTCAGTAGTCCTCAGTGTGAAAAGATGGATCTCAACATCATATAGCTACTGTTGGAAAGGGGTCAAATACGCAGAAGATGCTGGAAAAGCAAATAATGTGCAGGACCTGGAGGATTTTTCTGACAAACAGTGGGCAGTTTAGCTGCTCAGGACAAACAAGGAACTCATGAACAACTATCACAAAACATAAATACAGTCGTTGATCATCCAGGTAACAACACACAGTATTAAGAATCAAGCGTATGTAAACTTTTTAACTGGTTCATTTGTGTAAATTCAGTTATTATTGTGTCTTGTGGACTATTTGTAAACATCTGTTATGTGAAATAGCTTATTCAGGGCAGTACTAAATAAAAAACTAAATGCAATTTTTATTATCCCTCTTTTTTTTTAATTGTTAACATTTTGCAGATTCTGCAAGGGGTATGTAAATTTATGAGCACAACTGTACAGTATAACTAGCTGTAGAATATTTTAAAGTTGACTTATGCCATAGAACTGTTGAATTCTCTAATTTGATTGGTCAGAAGAGAAGGTGTTGATTAATTTTCTATAACAGCAGAACTGACAATAATACCGGCTGTAATTCAAATCATACCGTTGCAATCAAAATTATTCAACCCCCATTGCACATCTGGTTTATTGTCAAAATTTACAGACTTTCAGCTGTTTGCAATGAACAAATGAAACTAAAGCAATTGAAATAGTTCAACACAACAAATGCTTCAAGTGGTTTCCCCAAATTCAACTGAAAGTGCAACTTATAATGACTTCTCCAGTCTCAAAATTATTCAACCCCCTGAATAGAATCTCTCACAACAGCACAAATATGCAAAACAGGAGTCTCAAGCACACTTGATGCAACTAATCAAGGGCTTCATTAGTTGCACCAGGTGTGCTTGAGCTGGAACACATGAAATACCTGAACTGGCTAGGGGCAGAAAATACATGAAATACCCGGACAGAGGGCAGAAAAAGGAAGCTATCAACGGCTGCAACCAGATTTCTGAGAAGGCAGGCTGTGAAAAACCCTCAAGTGACTGCTTAAAGACCTGCAGCAAGACTTGATACACAGTATGGTGCATACTAAATGCAGAAGGTTTCCATGCCAGAACTCCAAGATGTACACCACTACTGACCCAAAAGCACAAGAAAAGTCAGCTCAAAATCATATAAATAAGCCACAGAAGTTTTGGGATTCTGTTCTGTGGAGTGATAAAACAAAAACTGGAACTTTTCGGCATGAATGATCAGCGGTATGTCTGGAGAAAGAAGAATGAAGAAAGAACACTCTGTCCATAGTCAAGCATGGTGGTGGCTCGGTGATGCTCTGGGGCTGCTTTGCATCCTCTGGCACTGGAAACCTGCAAGATGGCAAGAAGGCAAGATGGATTCATTGAAGTATCAGAAAATCCTAGGAGAAAACGTCATACCAGGTCAAACACTGGGACTTGTATGGTGGACAGTCCACATAAGCTATGTTATTTAATGAAAAAAAAAAAAAACTCAGTAAATCATTGTTGATATGGTGAAATATTCTGTAAGGAGACAATTATTTAACATTTATGGAAGGAGTCTCCAGTGTCAGCACTTTGTAACAGTCAGTAAGTTTTCTACCATGGGAAAGTCTTCAGGACAGATAAATTTGCTCTTTCCGGTTTCTCAGTAAACTAACAACCTTTGGGGGTTTTTTTTGTTTGTTGTTTTATTAACTCGAGAGAGAGGCTGTTGAGGGAACAATTGTTTATAGCTGCTATAACAGAAGTGATAACAGAACTAACTTGTCTTGTGGACGTTCCACGAAACTATAAACAGTTAAAAAACATGACTCTTTGTCCTTCAATAATAAAATTCTGTCATTCAAAAATAAGAAAAAATGTAAGAGTTGGCAAACCACTGTGGTTTATATGAGGAACAACAAAATTGGGACATGCTGTTATTGGTAAATAATCAACTTTGGACTGGTAACATTAACTCCGCTTCACTTCAGGCCACATCACTCCACCATGCTGTTGATACTTTTCCTATAATAGCAGGCCCCATCATTTTTTATTCCTTATATAGCAGATTTCCTAATCCACTCCAGTGAAATAACATTATTAGTGCATATTAGGTTGTCTTAATGAAACCACTGGATGGTGATTGGTGGTAGGCCTAATAATAATAATAATAATAATAATAATAATAATAATAATAATATGTATACCTTTCTCACACTCAAAGCTGCAATCTCAACAAGCACAAAAAAGGTCATTTTAGTGTTACAGTCTGCATGGTTTTGCCAGTCAGAGTCTATTTCATGGCTGATGCAACCACGCCGCCCACATACCACAAGACATCAGCCTCAAATGCCATGCTGTGGAGCAACAGAGCCGTATAAAGCAATCAGGCAGCAAATGCCCAGGTACACTTTAATGCCAGGGTGGCTATGAGTTGGCACACACCACGGAAAAAAAAGAGGCACCAATCAGATTGAAGAGAGAGAGGAAGATCAGCAGATTATCCTCCAGACAGACACAAAGAGAACCTTCTCGCCAACGTGAACAGCAGCTGAGACTGCAGAACAGATTCACATACACAACCTGGCTTTGTGTTCAACTTCTTCCTGATGCCTGGCAGATATGGGTTTGTTTCGGAAGACCAACACCAAGAAAATGCTCAGCTTGGGCCTTTCAGAGCTGAAGAAACAGACTCATCTAGAGATCAAACCACCATTCAGCTTCCTTGTACACTCAAGCTCACTTCACATTCAAAAACATCCATACTAGTAGATACAGTACATACAGCCAACTGCAGTATTATTGGCCTTTCATGAAACAACATATTCAATTTCTAACAATTACAGTAAAGTATCTGTGAATACTACGATTTATTTACAGTATATGAACAGTCTGCTCCAAAAGTCTGCACCTTTCAAGAAAATTGGCTATTAATTTTTTATTTTTTTTTTAGCTTAACAGTAAGAGAACCTAGTCATATTCCCAAATGTATTTTTTTTCACCAGATGACCACTTTCATTGGAATGGTCTTACGAGAATGATAATAGTTTCTAATAGTTTACTGGGATTCACTGTGTATGTTTATTTTTGCCAATTGTGGAGCTGACTAATTAGATTCTGTAAATAAATACAGGGCAGTGATAGCTCAGTGGTAAAGACATTGGGCTACTGATCGGAAGGTCATGAGTATCCACTGTTGGGCCCTTTGACCAAGTCCCTTAACCCTCAACTGCTCAGATGTATAAATGATTTTTTTTTTTTTTTTAATGTAAGTCGCTCTGGATAAGGGCGTCTGCCAAATGCCACAAATGTAAATGTAAATAACCTTCACTCTTCTGGGAAGGCTGATGTGGGGTTAGGAGGCCTGGAGTGCAGTCAGTGTTCTATTTCATGCAACACAATGGGTGTTTAGTGGGGTTGAGGCCAAGGTTTTGTGTAGTCCAATCAAGTTCTTCTACACCAACCTTGGCAGACTGTGGAACAGGTTTGGGCCCCTTCAGTACAACTGTAACTGGCAACAGTTTAGGTAAGGGAAGACAAACAAACCTTATCACATATTTTGTTGATATTTGAAGCAAAAAGAATTTAAAAAGCACACTGGGCAGAAAAGCAAAGCAAAATCCCCAAATTACTTCAAGGACCTGCAGGAAGTCAGACCTGACACAGAAGCAGTGGTGTACCATTCAACTGTGCAGTGTTGCATTTACGTTTACGGCATTTGGTAGACGCCCTCATTCAGAGCAACTTACATTTATCTCGTTTTATACATCTAAGCAGTTGAGGGTTAAGGGCCTTGCTCAGGGGGCCAACAGTGGCAGCTTGGTGGTGCTGGGGGTTGAACTCTCGACCGTCTAAGCAGTAGTCCAACGTCTTAACCACTGAGCTACCTCTGCCCACATTGCTTGCACAAACATGATCTGCATGGAAGAGTCATCAGAAGGAAACCTTACCTGTGACCTCATCACAAAGTCAATGTCTGAATTATACAAACAACATCTAGATAAGTCATAGGCATTTTGGAAATGGGTGCTGTGGACTAGTGAAGTAAAAATGGAACTCTTTGGCCACAATCAACAAAGGTATGTTTGGAGAAAAAAGCAGTTGCATTTGATGAAAAAAAAAAAAAAACACCTTGCCAACTGTAAGCATTGAGATGAATCTGTTATGCTCTAGGGTTGTGTGGAAGCTCATCTGTTGTTATTTTCTAATTGTCAGCCCTGCTCAATCCCATCTATCAAGGAACATATCCAGCAAACAGCAGTCCTGTGGTCATAACCTGACAATGATAAGTGTGAAAGAACAATAAGCACACATTATTCATGGAAAAAATGAGTGGAACACCAATTCAGGATGTTACCCCTCCTTGCCAGCAGAGGCTGCACTCTCCTTCTTGCACCATCTGAGTCCAATTTCCTTTTCCACATTCCCATTTCATGTACTGTATAGTATAAGCTCACACTTTTCAGTATCACCTTGCAAAGACTGGCCAGGTCACTAGTTGTGTAAGTTCTGAGAGTGTCTAGCCCTTTTGCTTGTTCGTCTGATTCCTCTACATTCCTCTATCCTCGGGTTTTGTCATTTGATGCCTGATTGTGTTTTGACCCTTGCTTGCTTTATCATTTGGGGTTTTGGATGGTGTTTTGGTTCTGTCAATAATGCCTTCCTGCATAAGGATCCAAAACTTTCTACTGAGTCTCCAAACAAGATTTGTATGACTATAAATTGTATACATCACGTCACTCTCATTGCTGTGCTGAGAAGAGTCCACTATCCAAACAACATCTGGTCAGTGCTGGTCCCCAACTGACAAATTGTGCAATATGGCTACGTTAACTAACCGTACATTTACATGCACAGCTTTAGGGGTTTTTTTTTATTATTATTTTTTAATAAAGGAAGAAGAACTTTAATTCTAAATGTACTTTTTTTTTTATTATTTAAACAGTAACTTTGTGTACCATGATGCAATATTCTCTACCTCCATGTTTTGTTTTGTTTTTTGTTTTAGAATTAAATACTACACATGTCTAAAATTATCATGCATACATACAGTATTTTGTCATATTGTCATAGTATCGCATTGTCATATGTTCTATCCGCAGCGCATTTTGGGACTTCCTGGACTCAAATGATGCACTATCAGAAGATTTCACTCGATAATACTTTTCGTGTTGGGAGGTATGATGATTCAGCAAGGAAGCATCTGTGATAATAATAAAATAACTTTATTTATGGAGTACCTTTCATGTATACTATATATGCACCCCTAAGTGCTTTAGAATATGTTTAAAATAAAATAAAAAGGAAGCACAATTAAAATAGACTAAATAATAAAAGTTACACGAATAAGAAACAATACAATATCAGCATGCTAAAATAAGCAGAAGTATTGAAAAAAGAACATATTGTATACTTTCTTTCATGAGTTAGGCTTAAGCTCTGAGCTAAATTTAAAAGGCCCAGCTGAATTTTAAAAGCATTTGTTCAGCTACAGTAATTGGTTCTAAATATCGATTGGACTGCACTGTAAAAGAAGGATTACAGTAAAGTGTCTGTGAATATACAGCAGTTTATTGGCTGTTTTTTCTACCAGTATTTATTTGCTGTAATTGAGCAAGATGGTTTTCTTTCACAGTGCAGGACTGAAGTCTTTATACTGACAGACAATACAGAGAGGAGAGGAAAAAAGATAGCGATGGAGAAAATTGAGTAATTTAATTCCTATTTGTTTTTTTGTTTTTCTGTAATCGAAAAAACACACTGTGTTCTCCTTGTGTGGTATATATACAGTTTCTCCTCCCGAGGACCACAGCTGAACACAAGCAATTATTATTTCAAGTCTGTGGCGGTATTCGCTTGATATTCCAGTGTGTTTGAAGGCGTGAGATTAATCAGAAGAAAGAGAGAGAGAGAGGAATAGAGCAAGTGAGAGAGAGAGAGAGCATAAAAAAAGACAAAGCGCCAGCCGGCCCTCCAGACTGACAAAGTGTTCAAATTTATGGAGGATCTATTCTCCCCACACACTCTCTGTTAGTTAAACCAGGAGAAAGGTCTTGATTTCCCTGGAGAACACAGGGACGAACACACACACACACACACACACACACACACACACACACACACACACACACACACACACAGAGAGAGTCAGAGCAGTCAATTTCATCTCTGCATACAAGACATGGTCTACATTGAGGATTAATACTTACATGACTGTATAGCGAATTGAATTTGATCAACTGGTCAAACTTTATGAATTTTACAATTCTGTGGACATCCATGCTATATCTGTCTCTCAATTACTTTACAGAGACATGGTCAGGGACTGATTTGGCATTTCTGAGGCCCCAAGCATAGTTATGTCTAAGGTTGCCAATGAAGGACGTTTGAGTACATTGTAATTCTGGACTAGTTCCTGTTTTTAACCGTGTACTAATTCGCACCAGGTCTACATATTTGCACAGTGTGCTCTGCTTTTTTTTCATGCTCTCTTAAATGGATGTGACTATTGATTCAAGAGTAAAATCTACCACTGCTATGAGCAAATTTGCTTCCTGTTTCAAAAGCAGAACACCGAATCACTGCTCAGTGAATAGACTAGCCAATTCCTGTGTATTTTCTCTCTGTTTTTGATTTTAATGTGCTATATAGTAAACTGAGGGATTTATTTGAACTGGCACACAATTTCACATTGATGTTGGTTAGTCGACATTTCTGGTCAAAGTGCAGAGCCATCAGAAAGACAACCTCAGCTTAGCATTAATTGCTGTGACCTCAAAGTCACGGGAGAATAACAGTAAGACTAACGGCTTCTTCATCTGTCAACCTAGTAGGAATGTCCAGCACCTCCTCCTCAACCGACATTTCATTTCTTTTTGCTATTGCAACCTTTGGCAAGCCTTCTGCATTGGTTTTCTTTTCTTTAATTGTCTTCCTTTTCGGGGTGCCACTGTGATATGAGAATTTTAAGAGCCCTGATTATCAAGCTTATGGTATCTCTTCAGTACCAAAAAAAAAAAAAAAAAAAAATTTATTTGGTAAATCTGTTTATTCAGCCAACCACCTGTGCCATCATGGGCCTTATTGATCTCTCACACACATTTGATTGGTTTTGTGTAATGATAAAGAATATCGCTGGACAAGGTGACTTGACAGATTTGGCACAGACTATATCCATTTCTTAACTTTTGGGGCCTGTAAGCAACAACATATTCTCCGCAAACCCCCCACCAAACAGCTACACCTATCATTTTATTTTATATGCATTGAACTAAAACTCATAACTTGGAATTTCCGACCAACAATTTAAAAAATAAAGAAAACGCCCCCACAACTCAGAATTCACACTCATAACTCAGGACAGTCTCCTCAACCCTGAGTTCAACAAATGACGTCAAATCAACATGGTACTTCAGAGGTAATCTGAATGCCACAACAGTGAGTAGTAACAAGCTAGCAACTTAACATGTGCCATCCTTACACTTCTTATACTATATACTACCTAGCTAGCTAGTTAGACACAATTTTTTTCCATTTCAATTAGAGCAAGGAAGCAGACAAACTGACAAAATCCAATTAAGCAGTATTGCTTTCTTACCAGTGTTTTAGGTCTGTTTCTCCTCTTCTGCTTTTTTCATTTTTGTTTTTTTTTCCTGTTATGTTAGTTAACAAATTTTGTTATAAATAAATTTAGGCTTAGAGTGAAACATAGGTTTACAACTGTAGTTTTTCTTAAACCTTAATTAATTTATATGAAATGCAATAAAATCATTTTATCTCATCAAAATTGCTCCATTTTCATTTTTTACTCAGTAGGGGAGAGCCGGCACAATTGGAACATTTGTTTTCTCCAAATGCACCCATGCAACTGTGACTTCTTTATGTGTGTGTCTTCTATGTGTCCATCGAAAAGAAGAAAAAACAGTGGGATTCGTTCACTGGAGATGTTTGTGAAAACCGAATTTGTGCCATATAGGTAAACAAAAAAAAAAAAGGAAAACAGAAGTATTTTTCATATATATATATATATATATATATATATATATATATATATATATATATATATATATATATATATATATATATATATATATATATATGTGAAGAGAGAGAGAGAGAGAGAGTTTTGTGGTATTATGGTATGGTTTTGTGGTATGTTTATGTGGTATCTTTGTGGTATTGTTTTTTTTATGTAGAAACATTTAATTTCATTATTTTTGAAGGCATCTTTGCTCTACAGCATTTCTTTGCACATGCCTATATATATATATATATATATATATATATATATATATATATATATATATATATATATATATATATATATATATATATATATATATATATATATATATATATATATGTAGATAGACAGATAGATAGACAGACAAATTTACATTTCTACACAGTATAGTTTTCAGTTTGTGCATGCTGCTTCTGTTTGCAAGAGTAAGTATAGTTTATGTTATAACCTTACCTTTTTACCTGTTATAATTATACACAATATTGCTTCAGACAGTTAAGAGCCCACAGACAGTTAAGAGCCTGCAAAAGGGTGCAGAAAAGACAGAAAAGACGCACACACTAATATTCACCAATGCAATGTGCATAAAGTGCACAATGTGCATTTTTTTTTTTTTTTTAATAAAAAAAATTATGGTTAAACCATTGAAACTATAGACCATACCATAATAACCATGGTTACTATAATGTAACCTAAATTGCAAAAAAATAAAAAGTCTTTATGAGCTCTGCACCATCAATCATTTACAATGCATGTTTAAATAGATGATTGTTCTGTGCACACTTCTCCATGTGTGTAATGGACATCCAGTGAGTTTTTGTAATTATTTAATATTTTCCAAGCCACCCACAAGGGCAAATCACACAAAGTAATCAATGCATGATGCATGATGTTTAACAATTAAACAATTAAAAAAAACAATGAATTAAAAATTAATATTAAATCATGCATCAAGCGACATGGGTTGCTTGCAATGGAAAAATAATAAGCAAATGTGCATGTGGAAATTATGAAGTCTGTCAGTTTAATGATCTCATCATTGAGTAATTTAACAGAAAAATTGTGACCAAATATTCAGGTCATATATTGCAGAGTGATCAGCAGATGGGGCTCAATCCCTCTGTATGAACATGGATCACATGACCAGCAAAGTAAGACCCCTGATCATGTTTGGTTTGAATTTGTTTGCTTTCTGTTTGAAACCACGCAAACTTTTGAATCATTTTTTTTACTTTCAACTTTCCATTTTATGCTGATTTTCAAATAAGAAACACACATAAGACTTAGGATACAAAATGTACACATTTATTTAAAATACTTTACAATAACAACAAATAAATATTATATAATGATTTAAATACTGGTTGTAAGTAAATAAAATGGTGATGGCCTACTTCAGGCCTGTAAAACATTCAGTGCGCATGATAATCCTGCAACAAGCCTTTTCTTAGAAACATCTGTGTTTGACAGTTCTTGGAAGCGTTATCGTCCTCAGGTCATCCAACTGGAGTTTCCAAACACAGGAAGGAGGCTAGATGTCAACATTCCCATTGGATTGTGTCGGTCACATGACCACAAAGATTTCTGGAGTTTCCACACACACCCCAATCTTCAGTTGCTCACTGCCGGCTTACTGTGGTCGTGTTTTCAATTTTTATTGTAGTGTTTCTGGAATTTACACATTCAGACATCTTGATAGTGGCTTTCCCGCCATCTTTGTTTATCCTGTGCAAATAACAGATGTTATTTAACATTTTGTAAATGCAAGAACATTAGCTAAGATTTTATAACAACACAAAAAGGTACATCACTAACAGATGGTTCTACTAAAATCATGCATGATAATTATGACCTTGCTCTTTTTGGCATTCTGTTGAATCTATTCCCAGCATGCACTACTTATTGTTCTTTCCCTCTTGAATCAGGAGTGTTAAATTAAAGAAGGCACAGTGATCCCAAAATGTACAAATGACATAAAGGCTCTCTCATAATGTCAATTTTACACAAAATCCTGAATGAGAAACTGACACTAGGATGTCCTGTATAACTGTGTCCTTACCTGTTCCAGCATTGCTGAAGGTATTCGCCCTGATATATATTTGGGCTAATACAGCGTTGTTCTTTCTCTTTTGTCTTTGCATTTATAGTCTTCAGTGTCAGTCTAAAAACAAGCAAAACAAATCATATTAGCAATGTGGCTACAATTCTGCCCAAATAGTTAAAATCAGTCAAATATGAAAACTACTATAAATTAACCAGTAACAATAGTTACAAGAGTTATAGACAGAATACACAAGACGAATCTAGGCTGATATTATGCCTGATATATCTCCAACTATCACTATTTTAGCAAAAAGAAAAAGAAAGTGCGAGGACACTCACATGATCTCGGTGACTTTGCAGCGGGATCTTGGTACAGTGACAGTGAACTCGTCGATATTTTTCCATTTAGAGGCCTTAGAGGACGTGGTCTGACACCTACATCTGTCCGGTACTGACTGAGCTGCGCAGCAGAGATACAGATTAATGCACGCTAAGAAGCAAGGCTATACCTAAATAGCATGTTAGAATGCAAAAATTTGTTTTATACTGATGTTCTTTACTTGGTTTCTTTAAATGCATAATAATTTCAACATAATAAGTTTAACGTTATTTTCACAGCTACAGATGTATATTGCATTTTTTCTAGTTATATGTAATTATTTGGAAGGACATTGCTAACAAATCCAAATCATTCCAAATATTAACTTCAACACAAAATGAGTCAAATGAATCATTGCAGACTTACCATTGCTATGTTGGACACAAAGGACCACAACCAGCAAAAAGCTGACAGCGTGGGTTAGAAAAGTCATATTAATGCAGGTTTAAAGTCCAGCTGTTTAGTGTTCTAGACGAAGAGTGCGTAAAAGTAATGTGAGTAGAAGAGGACAACTTTCGCTCTTATATATCCCAGTGGTGGGATTTCCACAAGAGACACGCCCCTTATTGGAAATCAAGTGGTACTCTCAGAGTGGAATTTCCAGGCATGTTCAGGAGGGTTGGAATGCACAGTGTGAAAGTAGGAGGCAGGGAAGGCCGGAGGGGGGGGGCTAGGGGCTGATTAACTGTTTTGCACAAGACTGAGTCATAGTTAGAGAGGGAAAATGATCATCTATGGCTGTGTTCTAGTGGATTTAAAGAGTTTGCCCCACTTACACTAATTGATTTGGCAAGTATACATACACTCTTAAGTAGAAGGCAGAACACAATCCCAAGTATGCAGTTGGTGGTCAAATTTCCAAGCAACAAAGCCTCAACAAGAAATAAATGAATAGCAAAAGTAAAAGATTAAATATGGAAATAATTTAACATGCTTTAAAATTAGCCATTAAATATATATTTTTATGTAATTATTTAGATTATTTTAATTATTTAATTATGCATTATTTTGGATTTCTTTTATATTGGCACATATGCATATATATTTTTTTAAATTACATTTGATTTTACAGTTATTAGGGGGCATGGTGGTTTAGTGGTTAGCACATTTGCCTCACACCTCCAGGGTTGGGGGTTTGAATCCCACCTCTGCCCTCACCATGCTTCAGGGGTTTTCTCCGGGTACTCCAGTTCCCTCCCCCAGTCCAAAAACATGTGTTGTGAGTGTGTGTGTGCAATTGTGCAATGCAATGGGCTGGCATCCTGTGATAGGCTCCAGGTCCTGCAACCCTGTGTAGGATAAGCAGAAAATGGGTGGATGGATTACAATTACTGTACTTGTTGTTAAAGATATGTTTCCTTTTGTCCAGCTATCAGTTACAGTAGTTGTGATTTTGTGCATTTTAACCTTTAATAATTGTAAAGGAAATTTAATCCCAACCATTTAATTTTCAGAATCATCTTTGCCTAAGAACTGCCTATTAACCACATCAAATTTATTGTAATGCAAAAAAATTGATGTGGTCAGATTTTCCTAAATTTCCTAAAATGTATAAAGTTAGCAAGAATATGTAAAAAATACCAACCCCACCCATAACCTTAACCTCTGTATCTTTCCTATATGCAAATTGTAAGAAATTTGCAAGTTTCAGACCATTAAAAAAAACTATTGCATTGCAATGTCGATTAAAGTAACATTAGCATTTTACTTTGGAACTTGAATACATTTGGAACTGAGTAAGATTTATACACAATGCACTGTTTTACAATATCTTTCAGTAGCTACTGAGCATCACAGTTCCTACGTCATAAAGTTGTAACCCTCGACTCTGCAACAAGTCAGGGCAAAAACTTGCTGTTACAAATCCAGTGGTTCACACCAGACTAACTCAGAATTCTGAAGGCATTTATTTGAACCCAGAACTGGGCAGTATTTTGAAAGAGATGATCTGTCTTTAAGACAAAGTAGACAGTTGTCACCAGAGGCACCTGAGGCTTTATAGTGATTATGCAATATCCTCTTCCTTTAACATGTTAAATATGTTCACACAGGTCCTGTGGTTTAGCGTGATTTGATTATTTTGACACTGTCCTGGGAAGATTTTTGCATGAGTTGCACAACTGTACTTATCCGGGCAGTTTTGAAAAGATTAAAGTGTGTGCATCTATAGGCAGCTAACTGTCAACTGCGGTGCTGTAAAACATTTATGATTCTTGTGTGAGTCTGTTTTTAAGGTTTATTATCAACCAGCTTATGTTAAAACATATGTTTAAAGCTTTTATACATGATATTAGCAGCAAAAAAGGATGCCTGAAGACCAAATACTTTATGAGACATCTTTTGTGTGTGTGTGTGTGTGTGTGTGTGTGTGTGTGTGTGTGTGTGTGTGTGTGTGTGTGTGTGTGTGTGTGTGTGTGTGTGTGTGTGTATGTGTGTGTGTGTCTGTGTCTGTGTGTGTGTGCGTGCATGCGTGTGTGTGTGTGTGTTCAACTTTCAGCCAATCATGTGGCAGCAGCACAGTGCATAAAGTCATACAGATACAGGTCAAGAGCTTCAGTTAATATTCACATAAAACATCAGAATGGGGGGGAAATGTGATCTCAGTGATTCAGTGACCATGGCATGTTTGGTTTGAGTATTTCAGAAACTGCATTTCAGTCTCTAGGGTTTACACAAGATGGTATTTTAAAATGGTATTCTACAAAGCAACATCCAGTGAGCCGGCAGTTCTGTGGGAGGAAATGCTTTGTCAATGAGAGAGGTCAGAGGAGAATGGACAAACTAGTTCAAGCTGACAGGAAGTCTAAAGTAACTCAAATAAGGGTCATTCCATCTCAAGTGGTCCAATGCAGGTTGCTAAACTGTTTTTAAATTTTCCTAAAAAAAAAAATTGAGTGATTACCTCTATGTATTGTCATTGCAAAACTGCCGTTGTTGTTTTTTTTTTTATTATTATTCTTTTACTTGGTTTAACTACGATGGCCATCTTTGTGTCATGGCACACAACAAATTTTGGTTACACAGCTGTTTACCAAAACCTCAATATCTCAGCTCAGGATGGTCCTTGGAACAAAAACTGATCTCTAGAACACAATACAAGGTACATGTACATGCACATATAAACATGTTGCACATTCTAGTTCCTTAGATTTAGAACTTAAGTCCAAATGTAATGCTCAAGATTGATCATTTAAAAAAATAAATAAATAAAAATTGTGGTTTTGCAATGCCAATACATAGAGGTAGTCATTACAAAAATAAATTAGGAAAATTAAAAATGGTCAAGCAACCAACTTTGCAATTATTGGACCGCTTGAGATGGAATGACCCATAACTCTTTACATCTGTGGTGAACAGAAAAACACCTCAAAACAACACGTCAAACCTTAAAGTGGACCACATCAGATTCCACTCCAGTCAACCAAGTACAGGAATCTGAGGCTACAGTGGGTACAGGCTCACCAAAACTACAGTACTGTACAAAAGTCTTAGGCACATACAAAGAAATGCTGTAGAGTAAAGGTGCCTTCAAAAAATAACTAAATTAAATGTTTCTACATTTAAAAATACCATAAAGAGCAGTAAACAGTAATAAATGAAACAAAGTTAATATTTGGTGTGACAACCCTTTGATTAAAAAAAAAATAGACAGGTACAGTTTGTGCAGTTTTATAAGGAAATGAGCTGGTAAGTTTTATTGAGCATCTTGCAGAACCAGACACAGTTCTTCTGGAGACTTTGACTTTCGCACTCGCTTCTTATTTTTGCAGCAAAACCCAGCAGCCTTCATTGTGTTTTTTGGTCTCTTTCATAATATGCTGCTTTCTTTAATGACATACAAACATTTTTCTGTAACATTTAATTTTGTACTAAATAATTAAAGTTGGGAATCTAAAATGTTCTCGTGCTGACTCGATAATGTAGAAATCATAAAATAAAAATGTATAACAAGTTTGTAGCAAAAAAAAAAAAAAAAATAGGGTGCCTAAAACTTATATATAGTATATATACTAATACTGTATATAGCTGAAGATTGAAAAAAGACCAAGAGATGTTTTTACATTCTTCAGCTGTCCAGTTTTAGTGAACCAGTGCCCACTGTAGTGTGTTTTGACTAATTAAAATATAAAGCACATTAACAGCATGCTTAAATTATTACCCATGTGCTATTCACTTAAACAATCAGTACAAAAAGTGATATTCTCAAGCTTTCACCTCAAATATACTCATATATATATATATATATATATATATATATATATATATATATATATATATATATATATATATATATATATATATATATATATATATTATATTATACTCATTATGCATTTTTGCAATATATGTTATAATACATTATACAATACATTGTTTTGTACATTGTAATATTTAAGTCTAATATAATTATCCATCTATCCATTCATTCATTCAATATTCATACTACTTATCCTACACAAGGTCACGGGATGCCTGGAGCCTATCCCAGGGAACTTGGAGCACAAAGTGGGACAGGGTGCCAACCCATCATAGGGCACAATCAAACACACCCATTCACACACTACAGACAATTTGGAAATGCTAATCAGTTTATAACACATGTCTTTGGAGCAGAGGAGGGATTCGAAGCCCCAACTCTAGAGGTGCAAGGCAAACGTGCTAACCACTAAGCCACTGTGCCCCCCTCTAATATAGTTATGCCTTTTTATGTTCCTTTAGATTATAATTATTTTGAAGAATATAAAAAGTGAAAAAGTTTTTTTTCCCATAACAAACTCTTTGTATGTTTTTCCTCATTTAGAACTTTACTGATTTTATTTCAAGAAAAATAAAATGCTACGAATTGTCAGACAAGTACTGCAAAACAGAATGCAATGTTGTACTTCAATTTTTCATTCTATCTGCTAAAACTAAACCCAAATAATTAAAATAATGGCACTTTTTCATAGAATTTTATTTGCAGCATCTTAAAATGAAAACCATTATCCGGTTTTGTACCAGAGCTAGGAGTTCAGCTTAGAGCAACTTTTATACAGCCTGTTCTTCAGGAAGACTTTGAAAGGCATTGTTTGATAGTACTTAATTTTTTCTCTATTACTTATGGGAGTATTATTTCTGGTCAGGGAACCAAGCCCAGCCACTGGAGGGTTGCACGAGCCAGTGCACTCTCAGTGTCGGTCCCAAGCCTGGAAAATGTGGAGGGTTGTGTCAGGAAGGTCATCCAGTGTAAAACTTGTGCCAGAATCAATATGCAGACGGGTGATCTGCTGCGGTGACCCTGAAACTGGAGCACTCCAAAGCACTTTGAAATTAGCACTTTAAAAAAATGTGTTGTCTGTGTGCTTTTCGTACTATATTAGCTCGCCAAAAGTGTTTTAATACTATTCTTACTTATACTATTACATAGGTTACTTATACTATTCTTAGTCTGTGACCTAGTGACAGACTAAGTTCTGAATAAAGCCATCTGCCAAATGCCATAAATGTAAATGAAAGAGGAAAAAAAAACTTATGGGAGTATTATGGGAGTATTCTTTCCTAACCTAACACAAATTATAATTCATTGAAGTAATTTTTAACACAGAAATAATACATAATTCTAAATAATCATGACAAGTGATTGACAAGTAGGTTTGTCATAAAGGAGGCACAGCACAGTCAACTTAATTATACTTCTTCGAAATAAATATTGGTTAAGTAAGTAAAATACTTATTATAAAGTATTTTTTCTGTAAGTAAGTAAACTACTATCATATTGAAGTATGCCAGTTTGTTTTCATTCGTTCATTTATTTCGTTCATCTTCAGTAACCAGTTTAACCTGTTTAAACACACCCCATCTGTGGTGAGGCACCATGCACACACTCATTCACACCTAGAAGCAATTTATATCAGTGGATATAGACATAGGGAGAACATGTGAAACTCCATGCACACAGTATCCTGAGATCAGGTTCACGAATCGATCACCCTGGAACTGTGAGGCAGCAATGCTACCCAATGTCAACAATTTTTTTTTACAATTTTTTTTTTTTAAGAAAAAAAAAGAATGATTACTAAATCGCTTTTTCGTGTCCATCTTAACCTTGCAACTTGTAACATGTGTATACAGTATAATGTCAGTCATTTTTGGCCGCAACAATCACGAAAAAAACAGTGAAATCCTGTTCGGACTGTAATGTGCATGATACAGTACATTGGATAAATCTCTTATTGATGTCAATAGAGAAATTGTTTGTTTTTTTTAAAACGTTTTTAAAACTGAATGTTCTAATAAGATTCTCTTATGTGAATCAGGACAAGATCAGACATTTCTAATCAAATGTTTATCTATGCCTTCCAACTGGAACACTGGGAAATAAACTCCCACAACTGTTAAAATGAAAGTATTGTTATCCCTGTTTTCAGGTCTGAACAGAACTCAAGTGTTATCTAGAATGGGATCACGGTGTCTAGTCTTTTTTGATGCCATGAGAATGACCTGGGGCCAGATTTCATTTCTCTTACCCCCTCTTCCATCACCCACATACTTTAGCGCTTCTTGATTTTGCAAACTTGGCAAGATGACAGTTGGAAGGCTGACAGCCTGTTTAGTTATCCAATGCAGCTGTGAAGTCTCAGTGTTAAGAAAGGTTGTGATCTTGGGGAAAATGAAACCTAACTTGGTATACCAAGGAATTATGACAGTCAGAGCCAACATAAACAGTTACATACCTCCTAATGCAATGCCTTGCATAAATATTGACCTCCTTTCCACATTTTGTAGTGTTAGAGCCTGGAGTTAAACAGACTTTAATGGGATTTTTACATTGTGATTTACACAATATGTTTAACATTTGAAGGTGCAAAAAAAAAAAAAATGTGTTTTTTTATATATACAGGTGCATCTCAATAAATTAGAATGTCGTGGAAAAGTTCATTTATTTCAGTAATTCAACTCAAATTGTGAAACTCGTGTATTAAATAAATTCAATGCACACAGACTGAAGTAGTTTAAGTCTTTGGTTCTTTTAATTGTGATGATTTTGGCTCACATTTAACAAAAACCCACCAATTCACTATCTCAACAAATTAGAATACTTCATAAGACCAATTAAAAAAACATTTTTAGTGAATTCTTGGCCTTCTGGAAAATATGTTAATTTACTGTACATGTACTCAATACTTGGTAGGGGCTCCTTTTGCTATAATTACTGCCTCAATTCGGCGTGGCATGGAGGTGATCAGTTTGTGGCACTGCTGAGGTGGTATGGAAGCCCAGGTTTCTTTGACAGTGGCCTTCAGCTCATCTGCATTTTTTGGTCTCTTGTTTCTCATTTTCCTCTTGACAATACCCCATAGATTCTCTATGGGGTTCAGGTGTGGTGAGTTTGCTGGCCAGTCAAGCACACCAACACCATGGTCATTTAACCAACTTTTGGTGCTTTTGGCAGTGTGGGCAGGTGCCAAATCCTGCTGGAAAATGAAATCAGCATCTTCAAAAAGCTGGTCAGCAGAAGGAAGCATGAAGTGCTCCAAAATTTCTTGGTAAACGGGTGCAGTGACTTTGGTTTTCAAAAAACACAATGGACCAACACCAGCAGATGACATTGCACCCCAAATCATCACAGACTGTGGAAACTTATCACTGGACTTCAAGCAACTTGGGCTATGAGCTTCTCCACCCTTCCTCCAGACTCTAGGACCTTGGTTTCCAACTGAAATACAAAACTTGCTCTCATCTGAAAAGAGGACTTTGGACCACTGGGCAACAGTCCAGTTCTTCTTCTCCTTAGCCCAGGTAAGACACCTCTGACGTTGTCTGTGGTTCAGGAGTGGCTTAACAAGAGGAATACGACAACTGTAGCCAAATTCCTTGACACGTCTGTGTGTGGTGGCTCTTGATGCCTTGACCCCAGCCTCAGTCCATTCCTTGTGAAGTTCATTCAAATTCTTGAATCGATTTTGCTTGACAATCCTCATAAGGCTGCGGTTCTCTCGGTTGGTTGTGCATCTTTTTCTTCCACACTTTTTCCTTCCACTCAACTTTCTGTTAACATGCTTGGATACAGCACTCTGTGAACAGCCAGCTTCTTTGCCAGTGAATGTTTGTGGCTTACCTAGTGAACCAAACTGAGAGACCATTTTGAAGGCTCAGGAAACCTTTGCAGGTGTTTTGAGTTGATTAGCTGATTGGCATGTCACCATATTCTAATTTGTTGAGATAGTGAATTGGTGGGTTTTTGTTAAATGTGAGCCAAAATCATCACAATTAAAAGAACCAAAGACTTAAACTACTTCAGTCTGTGTGCACTGAATTTATTTAATACACGAGTTTCACAATTTGAGTTGAATTACTGAAATAAACGAACTTTTCCACGACATTCTAATTTATTGAGATGCACCTGTATATATATATTTGTTTGATGCATAAATGTTTGAACCACTCCAGTGTAGCTTTGGCAGTTTTCTTAGTTTTGCTTTCCTATTGGAAGGTGAAATTCCCTCCCAGTCTTGCAGACTCTAACAGGTTCTTATAGAATTGCATGTATTTGGCTCCATGCATTTTACCCTCACCTCTGACCAGTTTACCAGTTCCTGCAGATGAAAAAGCATCTCCACAACATGATGTGAATATAATACCACCTTGGTTCAGTGAAGCATGGTGTTCATGGTAAAGTGCAGTGTTGGGTTTCTGCCAAATGTGATGTTTTGTGCAAAGGCCAAAAGGTTTTTTTTTGTTTGTTTGTTTCAATTTTGGTTTCATCAGTCCATTGGGACCATTCTAGTTTAATTTACAGTACTGTGCAAAAGTTTTTTTTAGTAAAAACTTTGTTATAGATTTTTTTATTTTATTACTTCTACATTATCAAGTCAGTACAAAAAAAACATTTTAGATTCCCAAACATGTTACGTGACTGGGGTTAAGAGTGAGACAGGATCCACTCGCAGGGGAAAGTGGTCAGTTTATTATGTACAAACACAGGGCACATTCAAAAGTGACGGGACATCAACATAATAAATACAGAGGAAAGCATATCACTTTTCCAAAAAGGGGTTAGCCACTGAAGAAAACAATTATAGGACAAAAACCCAGAAAATCATGAAACAATAGTCCAAAAGGCTTTCAGGGCAAAAATCCAGGAAATCATGACACAGTAATTCAAAGGCTTACAGGGCAAAAATCCCGAACATCATGAAACAGGAATCCCAAGGCTTACAGGGCAAAATTCCAGAAAGTCATGAAACATTCATTCAAAGGCTTACAGGGCAAAAATCCCAAACATCATGAAACAGGAATCCCAAGGCTTACAGGGCAAAATTCCAGAAAGTCATGAAACATTCATTCAAAGGCTTACAGGGCAAAAATCCCAAACATCATGAAACAGGAATCCCAAGGCTTACAGGGCAAAATCCAGGAAGTAGCGAGACATACATTCAGGAACCCGGGAGCGCCGGGTTAACAAAAACTTCAGAACTAGCGCAAGGACCAGGGAACACCTGGTAAACAAAAACCTAGGAAAAAAACTACGAAGCTTTAGCTTCCTCGCTACCGATCATTATCATTAGGAACATATCATTACGTTTAACTATCACGAGTCCCTTTCAGTTATTCGACATCAATACTCCGCAAAGACGTGGACAAAAATAGGGGTTTTAGTAACAAAGGAAATTAAACGCAAACGAGAAGAAACACACGACACCTGGAAACAATAATCAGACACTAACGACTGAACCAATGACAAAACATGGGAGGAAACATAACGTGACATAAACCCAACGGACCAATAAGGAAGCGGGGGAAGAGAAATGACATAAACAAAAACACAGGAGCACATGGCAACGTAAACAAAACCAGAGTCTTTGTGAAAGGAATGTCCAGCGGAGAGTTCTTTTTAATAGCGCTAGAACGCGCGCAGACATGCTGCTCCGTAGCGGGGCAGCGATTTATGCTGTTCCTTCCCGGAGCAGCGATTTATGCTGCTCCTTCCCGGAGCAGCGATTGGTGAGAGCTCTAACAAAACATTAGTTTTCTAGCACAAAATTAAATGTTACAGAAAAAATGTTTGTATGTGTTACAAATCACAGGGGGAGCTGGATGCAATCGCTGGGGAAACAGTTAATTTATTTTGGATAAAGGAAAAACACAAAAGAACAGCAGGGTCAAAAAACAAACAATAATCCAGACAGGTAGAACATAAATCCAATAGGGCATAAATCCAGAACGCAAAATGTGAATACAAAACAAAGCAAACACATGAAACAAGGCTATGGTCTATGAACTATGGACTTTGAGCTATGGTCTATGGACGAAGGGCGAGAGAAAATGAGATGAGTGCGAGCGCACAGCGCACACACAAACACTTTACTCTATTTAACACTCCACGCTGAAGTGAAGACAAAAAGTGGCTTAAATAATGAGAAGACAACAAGACACACCTGAAACTAATAATGAAACAATAAACGGAAAACCAATGAATGAACAAGGGCGGAGACATGACGTAAACCAAAGAATAGAGAACCAATGAACATATGGAGGCAGAGACATGATATAAACCAAAACAAAAGCACATGGCGAAGTGAACACACGTGAGTCTACGAATGAATCGCTTGTGGAGAATACGGAAGTGCGCTGCCGGCTATCCTCCGTGACAGCTCGGAGAGGGGAATGCGGAAGTAACCCGCTCGCCAGTCTTCACGAGCTGCATAGTGAAAGAGGTTCTCTAACAGAGCCCCTCCCCAAAGGCTCTTCTTCTGAAGTGCCGAAAGTTCCGTCCACTCTGGTTGACCTGGGCCCCTGGGCAGGATCATAATGTCCGACCCCCAGGTCCCGAGGCAGGCATAGTCCAGTGTTCTATGCCACGGACGAGAACTTGGACGAGAACTTGGATGAGAACTTGGACTGGAAACTGGACGGGTGCTTGGCTTGGCGCTTGGCTTGGCACTTGACCTGGTGCTTGGCTTGGAGCTTGGCTTGGAGCTTGGCGTGGTGCTTGGCATGGTGCTTGGCTTGGAGCTTGGAGCTTGACTTTGCTTGGAGCTTGGCTTGGTGCTTGGCTTGGAGCTTGGCTGGGAGTTTGGCTTGGACCTTGGCTTGGAGCTTGGCTTGGAGCTAGGCGTGGTGCTTGACCTGGTGCTTGGCTTGGTGCTTGGCCTGGTCCTTAACCTGGTGCTTAACCTGGTGCTTGACCTGGTGCTTGACCTGGAGCTTGGCTTGGCGCTTGGCTGGGTACTTGGCTTGGAGCTTGGTAACTGGACTGGAACTTGGCTTGGAGCTTGGCTTGGAGCTTGGTGTGGTGCTTGGCGTGGTGCTTGGCTTGGAGCTTGGAGCTTGACTTGGCTTGGAGCTTGGCTTGGTGTTTGGCTTGGAGCTTGGCTGGGAGTTTGGCTTGGACCTTGGCTTGGAGCTTGGCTTGGAGCTAGGCGTGGTGCTTGACCTGGTGCTTGGCTTGGAGCTGGGCTTGGAGCTTGGTTTGGAGCTTGGCTTGGAGCTGGGCGTGGTGGACTGGATTCTGCACTGGAAACTAGACTGGATACTGAACTGGGAATAGGACTGGGAACAGGACTGGGAACAGGACTAGATTCTGGACTGGAACCAAAACTAGAAACTGAACTAGAAACAGAACTGGACTGAAAACTGGACTGGAAACTAAGCTAGAAACTGAGCTGGAAATGAAACTAGAAACCTGACTGGAAACAGGAATGGAAACAGAGCTGGAATCAGGACTGGAAACAGGAGTGGAAACAGGACTGGGAATGAAACTAGATTCTGGACTGGAACCTAAACTAGAAACTGAACTAGAAACAGTACTGGGAACTGGACTGGGAACTGGACTGGGAACTGGACTGGATTCTGAACTGGATTCTGGAGGTGACTTGGGGCCTGAACGGGGACATGGGCTAAGGCATGGGTTGGAACATAACTCTGGGCATGACCTGAGGCATGGGCTGAGGCATGGACTGGAGCATGACTCTGGATAGGACTCTGGGTCTGAACTGAGGCATGAGTTGAGGCATGGGCTGGAACTTGACTCTGGATTAGGGCATGGACCTGGACTGAGACATGGACTAGGATATGTATTAGGACAGAAACCTGGATCTGGACATGGACATAGATTAGGACTAAGGCAAGAATCTGCACAGGGACTTGGACATAGACTTGGACTAGGACATGAATTAGGGCTAAGACATGGGCTAGGACTTGGACATGGACTAGGACTTGGAAAGGAGGTCTTCCCGTGGACCTCCAACATGGATTTGGCTTGGGAGGAGGTCATCCCATGGACCTCTGGCAGGAACAGGACAGGAATGGAGGTCTCCTCATAGACCTCCGGCAGGAGCAGGACAGGAGTGGAGGTCTCCTCGTGGACCTCCAGCAGGAACATGGCTTGGGCAGAGGTCCCCTCGTGGACCCCTGACAGGAACAAGGCTGGAGAGGAGGTCCCCTCGTGGACCTCCGGCAGGAACAGAACAGGAACGGAGGTCCCTTCATGGACCTCTGGCAGGAACAAAACAGGAACGGAGGTCCCCTCAAGGACCTCCAGCAGGTGCTCCACTGAGGAGACCTCCTGCTGGGTCTCCAGCTGGAGCTCAGGGCTGGAGGTTGCCATGTTAACCTCCAGAGGGCGCTCCGCTGGGGAGACCTCCTGCTGGGTCTCCGGCTGGAGCTCGGGGCTGGAGGTTGCCATGTTAACCTCCAGAGGGCGCTCCACTGGGGAGACCTCCTGCTGGGTCTCCGGCTGGAGCTCGCCACGTTAACCTCCAGGTGGCGCTCCTCTGAGGACACCTCCTGCTGGGTCTCCGGCTGGAGCTCGGGGCTTGAGGTTGCCATGTTAACCTCCAGAGGGTGCTCCACTGGGGTGACCTCCTGCTGGGTCTCCGGCTGGAGCTCGGGGCTGGAGGTTGCCACGTTAACCTCCAGGTGGAGCTCCACTGGGAAGACCTCCTGCTGGATCTCCGGTTGGAGCTCTGGGGGTGCCCGCTTATGGAGCCGTTTATGGACATGCCAGCTGTCCTTAAAACACTCCTGCGAGCAGAAATAGGAGCTCCTGTTCCCCTGTTTTCGACAGGTGGGGCACTGTAGACTGGCCTGCCAGGTGCAGCCCTCGGTTGCGCATTCCTGGGTCTGGGGCTGAGAGGTGCAGGCCGCCACGTTTGCCCGCTCCCTCTCATAGTGCTCAATAAACCTGGTGCTTGACCTGGTGCTTGGCTTGGAGCTGGGCTTGGAGCTTGGTTTGGAGCTTGGCTTGGAGCTGGGCATGGTGCTTGACCTGGTGCTTGGCTTGGAGCTTGGTTTGGAGCTTGGCGTGGTGCTTGGCTTGGTGCTTGGCTTGGTGCTTGACCTGGTGCTTGACCTGGTGCTTAACCTGGAGCTTGACCTGAAGCTTGGCTTGGCATCGGGAGGATAAATAAAGGTCTATTGGGGGGAAAAAAATGGCAATGTAGGGGGGAACAAAAAATGTGGTGCGACATGCCCTAAATTTCCCCGCTGCATCCATTTTTAGGCGGAGTATTCTGTTATGAATCACAGGGGGAGCTGGATGCAATCGCTGCAATCCAGACAGGTAGAATATAAATCCAACAGGGCATAAATCCAGAATGCAAAATGTGAATACAAAACAAAACAAAGCAAACACATGAAACGAGGCTATGGTCTATGAACTATGGACTTTGAGCTATGGTCTATGGACGAAGGGCGAGAGACAACGAGACGAGTGCGAGAGCACAGCGCACACACAAACACTTTATTCTATTTAATACTCTGCGCTGAAGTGAACACAAAAAGTGGCTTAAATAATGAGAAGACAACAAGACACAGCTGAAACTAATAATGAAACAATAAACGGAAAACCAATGAATGAACAAGGGAGGAGACATGATGTAAACCAAAGAACAGAGAACCAATGAACATAAGGAGGCGGAGACATGACATAAACCAAAAACAAAAGCACATGGCGAAGTAAACACACGTGAGTCTATGGATGAATCGCTTGCGGAGAATACGGAAGCGCGCTGCCGGCTGTCCTCAGTGACAGCTTGGAGAGGGGAATGCGGAAGTAAGGCGCTCGCCAGCCTTCGCGAGCTGTGTAGCGAAAGAGGTTCTCTAACAGTATGTCATTAAATAAAGCAGCATATCATGTAAGAGACCACTTTTCAGGCAAAAAACACAATGAAGGCTGCTGGGTTTTGTTGCAAAAATAAGAAGCAAGTGTGAAAGTCAAAGTCTCCAGAAGAACTGTGTCTGGTTCTGCAAGATGCTCAATAAAACTTACCAGCTCATTTCCTTATAAAACTGCACAAATTGCACCGGAGACTACTATTTTTATTTTTTTATTTTTTTTTTCACACCAAATATTGTTTCATTTACTACTGTTTACTGCTCTTTACTACTACTACTATGCTGACGGTCGCGAAGCGACAATGTCTGTTTCCATTTTCTCTATGTTACCGCTGTTCTCCATTCACTTCTCTGTTGTGACAGCTTAGCCCAGGATTCCAACTTGATGTTTCTCTGCTTCAGGTTTCTCTTGATGGTATCCTTATATCGCAGTCGAGGTCTACCTCTCTTCCTTTGGCCAACAGGCAGCTGTGAGAACAGGATCTGTTTTGGAAGTCTATCTTTTGGCATCCTCATAAGGTGTCCAGTCCACCGAAGATTCTTTCTGATCAGGAGGTCTTCCATGGATGGTAGTCCTGTTCTATCCAATATTTCCTTGTTGGTCATCTTGTCCTTCCATGTTATATTCAAGATGGACCGAAGATGCCGCATCATGAAGGCATGAAGCTTCTTCACATGGCGTCTGTACACTGTCCAGGATTCGGCTCCATACAAGAGAGTAGATATAATTATTGATCTGTAGATCTTGCCTTTCACCTTTATGGACACATGGTGGTTGTTCCAGAGTCTCTGGTGCAGCCTGCCAAAGGATGCACTAGCCTTGGCCATTCTTCTCTGTATCTCAGCATCAATTTGTCCGTCTTTTGCAACTGTGCTTCCAAGGTAAGTGAATTCTGGGACAGATTTAAGTTTGTTTCCATCTACCATAATATCCACCTCCTGGGTTCTTGAAGAGTTTGGTTGGTACAGCACTTCTGTTTTCTTAATGTTGATCTTTAGGCCGAACTTCTTTGATGCATCAGAAAAAGCATTTAGGATTCGCTGAATTTCTTGTGGAGAGTGGGCAAGTAGTGCACTGTCATCCACAAACAGAAGATCCCTAATCAGTACGAGGGTATTCTTGGTCCTTGCTTTGAAGTGTGTGGTATTGAAGAGGTCAGCATCTTGTCTTGACTGAATATAGACACCATCTTTCATGCCCTGAAAAGCATCTTCCAGTATTGCTGATAGGAATATGGAAAAGAGTGTCGGGGCCAGCACACAACCTTGTTTGACACCATTAGTAACGTCAAAAGTCTCTGAGGTTTCTCCTTCAACAATGACATTTGCCTTCATCCCTGTGTGAAGAGATTCAATCATGGATGTAAACTTCTCAGGGCATCCATACTTCCTTAGTAGTTTCCACAGTCCTGTCCTTCCTACTGTATCAAAGGCCTTTGTAAAGTCAACAAATACCATGTACAGTGGCTGGTCCTGTTCTATACACTTTTCTTGTAGCTGTCTGAGGCTGAAGATCATGTCTATGGTACTCCTATTGGGTCGGAATCCACACTGTGACTCAGGAACTACTTCTGGGGTGATGTGCTGGGAAAGTCTGTCTAGGAGGATCCTGGCAAGGACCTTGCCTGCAGCAGACAGGAGAGAGATTCCTCTGTGGTTCCCACAATCTGTTCTGTCTCCCTTCTTGTAGATGGTTATAATGGTGGCATCCTTCCATGCTTGCGGGACTGAGCCTTCATCCCATGCCTTGCATATCAGTTTGTGCAGCTTAACAAGTAGATTGGTACCTCCGTGCTTCCATACTTCCGCAGGAATTCCATCTCCACCTGGGGCTCTGCCATCATTCAGGCCCACAACCGCTTCCATCATCTCATCCATGGATGGAGTCTCATCAAGGCAAGTTTTGATGGTACGCTGCTGTATGTTGTCAAGGGCGTCAGGTTCGATCTCGCCTGGGACATTCAGAAGCTTCTGGAAGTGTTCACTCCATCTTGCTAGAACTCTCTTGTTGTCTGAGAAAATCTCATGCCCGTCTGCTGACTTCAGCTGTACAGGACCTTTTTTCCGGGGGCCCCAAACTTCCTTGAGTCCACTGTAGAAGCCCTTCATGTCATTTCTGTCCGCAGCTCTCTGTAGCTCTTCTGCTTTTCTGTCCCACCAGGCCGTCTTTAGGGAACGGGTGTGCTGTTGGAGTAGTCTGCAGGTATCCTTATAAGCTGCAACAGTTGATCTGGTACTCCTGGTCTGCAGCACTTTCTGATGGGCTTGGTCTCTATTATTCAACAGTTGTAATAATTTCTGGTCGTCGGGATCAAACCAGTCTTGATATCTTCTGTTGGGCTTGCCAAGAGACGTTTTTGCTGTGTTGTATACCACTTGTTGTAGGACTATCCATTCCTGGTCCACTGAAGATCCTTCCTCTACATCAAGTCTGTCGATGGCATCATTCATATCTCTCGCTAGGCTCTCTCTGTGATCAATGGCTTTGAGTTTTGCTATGTTAAGCTTGGATGGTTTCTTAGAGCCTTGCTTATTATACTTCTGTTGAAGGCGAAATGCCACTTTTGATCTCAGCATCTGATGATCAGTCCAGCAATTGGCTCCACGCATGACTCGGGTACCGCAGAAGTCCATCTTATCCCTGCATCTTGTTATTATGAAGTCTATCATGTGCCAGTGTTTGGAGCGAGGGTGCATCCATGTGGTCTTCCTTTCATCCCTCTGCTTGAACATGGTGTTTGTCACTGTCAGTTCAAATTCGGAGCACAGGGAAAGTAGGAGCTCTCCATTTGAATTGCACTTCCCAAGTCCATGTTTTCCTAAGACCAATGGCCATTTGTTGTAGTCACTCCCTAATCTGGCGTTGAAATCTCCCATCAGTATAAGCTTGTCGGTGTGAGGGACTTGTCTGAGAGTATATGCTAACTGGTTGTAGAAGGCTTCCTTCTTTTCGTCCGTATTTGTCAATGTCGGGGCATACACACTAATGAATATGGCATAGTTATCCTTTGCCAGTGGGAGCCGCATTGTCATGATCCTGTCGCTGATTGGTAGTGGCGTCTCAGTCAGCCTAGATACAATGTCTTTTCTGATGGCGAAGCCCACTCCAGCCTCTCTTTTCTCTCCATCAGGTTTACCACTCCAGAAGAAGGTGTAATCCAAGTCGCTGAGACTGCCAGACTCTGGGAATCTTGTTTCACACAAGGCAGCGATGTCGATCCTGTACTTTGCGAGTTCCATTGCCACAAGTGCAGTGCGTCTTTCTGGTCTGTTGGCTTCATCGCGGTCGAGAAGTGTCCTGACATTCCATTGAGCAACTGTCAAATTCTTGGATCGTCTTCCTAGTCTACTTTTCACTGTCGACGGAAGATGATGTCGAATAGCGCGGTCCTTGGTAACCCGGGCGACGGCCGATCCGGTATGAAGTTTATTTCGGTTGTTCATGTCATGAAAACTGCTTGCAAGAAGTGTTGAAGTGTTGTTAGCTTTTGCAAGTTACTAGCAGCACTCTCTGGGGGAGTTAATAGTGGACCTACGCCGGCAAGAACATGTCAATACAGGCGCAGACTATTAGTCCCTGCAGCGGATGGCCAGAAGATTACGGGAGTTCCGTTCATCAACTGCCCTCAATGCCTCCACATTTGCATGTTTTCTGTCGGGGTTGTCTCCCTTAGCCTTTGGTTCTGACAAGGACCTGTCCCACAAGGCAGCGGAAGACTATGCAGGGCAGGGGTGTCTATGTCCCTGAGGTATATATTGGTATACCCGCATACCCATACTGCTCTTTACAGTATTTATTTTAATGTAGAAACATTTAATTTCACTATTTTGAAGGCATCTTTGCTCTACAACATTTCTTTGCATGTGCCTAAAACTTTTGCACAGTACTGTATATGCAAATATATAGAAATATAAGCACAGTTAAGTCCATTTCAGTTCCAGGATGTAACACTAAAAAATGTGGAAACATTAAAGGGGGTAAATATTGCACAGTTTAACTCAAAGCTTCAAAGTAATTCTTTTTTAGTCATTCTCAATCAAAGCAAAGTGATTTTGTTCAGTTTTGTATATGACAATGACAGGTTTGTTACTACTTCTATTACTCAACATTTCATGCAGTTGCTTTGATGTAGTTTACAGCTTTTGACAAATTAGGTATTTGGTAAACAAATGAACTTAATCCAGCATTGCCACCCACTGACTTAGGAATGCTGTATTAACTTCAAAGAGCTAGTGGTCATGGGTGTTGGTCTGAGCATCGTCCTTAAGACAGCAATGCATTTGTGCAGCTCTATTTAGATTAACAATAAAAATAGCAAAATGGCTAAACACCAAGATGGCTAATATCACTACCATTGTGTTATCTTGATAAGATGCCAATGAGGATTATCCAATGAGTATCCAAATTTACATAACAGAACATTAGTTATATATTACAAGACATCAAAAAGAAAAAAGCAACAATGTCAGTGGTGTATAAGCACACAAAAATGTTTCTATGTTAATTTTGACTGGTTCTTATCTGTATACTGTAATATTAAAGAATCATCATTATCTATTCTGAGGATAATGAACAGCAGAACAGAACAGACTGTCCAAGTAAACTAACACAGAGCTTTACCTAGTGCATTTAATATATTTTAATATATTGATATATTCTTTAGAGCAGTCACCCAAAAGATTAAATCTCTAACTCTGACCAGAGGTTCATTCAAGATGTTCATTGTAACCGTTATGTTATTATCTACTTAACAATAGATTAACCCATTAACTCAGCCCATCTCTTTTGATTTTTTAGCAATATTATTGTGAAATATGTTTAGAAATAAGTATACGTTTCCTCCATATACATGCAGTAGCACATGTGTGCTCACAGACAGGAGTATAAAGATCAATATGATTTACTATAGGACCAGAATCAGGTGACATCAGGGTGTTTTCACCCCAAATATCAAATTGATCCAAACACATATTGTCTTGTGTTGGAAAAAATTAATTGGTACTGTTCCAGCATTGTTTCATAATCCTTCCAGCTCAGCATTCACAACTCAGCTGTGAATCTGAGCCAAACTATGCAGATCATATCACATCCCCACATCCTGTTATGCTGTACACACATTGTTATTGTATTTGCTGGCTAAACAACTAATCCAGGCGTCATAATGTGAAAACACTGCTGTCACTGAGAATGACATATGGAACAAAATGTGTGACACATTATAAGATCAATAGAGACTAAGAGTTTGCAGGTCTTGGCTGTTCTGGGCACTTGAGTATTTGGTCATGCATGGTATGAGGCAGTGGTAGCTCAGTGGTTAAGACGTTGGGCTACTGATCGGGAGGTCGTGATTTGCCTTACAGCTAGCAGCAACTGTCCTAGTTGCTGTTATAGTAAATTAATCAACACTTTCAAACCAGTCAGATTTGAGAGTTCAGCAGTACTGTGGTACACGTAATGACATGTTTGTAACTCACAGTTAAAGACTTAGACCTTGGGACTTGGAACTTGTCTGTCTTTACTTTGCACTTGGCTCTAGGCAAGACTATCAAGACTTCAGACATACTTGCTGCTTGTAGAACAATGACTTCTCCCCACCTCTGACCAGTCTAGTGTGAGGTGATAACACAAAGAGCTAAGGTGCGAAATACCTGTGTGGTTGAGTGTAAGAATGAAATACCATACTTACAGTTGAATACAAAAATTAAACACATGCTATAGACAACCAAATAGACTTTCAGGTATGACCAATGCCTAAATCAAAAACCAAAAAAGAATGGGATACTTTTCCTACACCAAAGACAAAATACAGTATATAATAATCCAAAAATATGACACAAGACTTTATCCCATATAAGATGAGAGAAGGTTTTTACAAAAAAATAAAATAAACAAAAAATGTAAACAAAGCACAAACTCCACAATAACATTAGATCAAGCCAATAAATAAAGAAAGACTTAGAAAACATAAACTCATTTTAGCTGTTTTAATATTCTCACAGTAATGATGCATGGGGAAGCACATAGTTGCAAGCAACCACGACCACTTGAAAGACGATTACTGCCATCCATTGACATGGACTTCCCAGAATCTGGACAGAGTCATGTGGAAAAATTCCAATGCATTCCAAAGAAAATTTCCTATGTGTATTCAACTAGACTCTTGTGGTAAATTAGCAAACCACCAGATATAAGGTTTAAAAAAAAGAATGCACATCAGGACTCATAGTCTAAATGTTTATTTATTTATTTATTTATTGCTGTTGTTGTTTTTTACATTTTGGAATATAGTCTGATTTCCATGGTGTATATTATTATTGTATTGATGGGGCCAGTCATCATCAGGAACCTGACATTACATTAATCGTATGCAGAACATGCAATGTGAGTCTTAAATAGACTTTATAATATATAGGGTCAGGTTTTTATTGGTGATTATGTCTAATTTTATTGAGGTCCTATGGCATTCTATGGATTTTATAGGGGTGCCGTGTGTGCTACAGCTATAGGTATCATATAAGGCAGGCTAATTGTGAGTACAGTGAATTTTCATGTGGTCCCGTTTACACCCCATGAACGTATACCACAACATTTCATGGGGTTCCCATGACATGTAGTTACCATTGTGCCCTATGAACTTCCATTAATAACCCATGAATTCCATGACACTGTGAAGTCCATTGTCTTCGATAAAATCAAAATGCAAATATTTTTTACACCAAAAAGAAACAAAATGATCAGTAGCTTGTAAATGTGTGATGAGTCATATATACTTATATCTCCATATAAGATGGTCAAACACAGATCTAAATTAACCAACTAGAACTGCAGAATAATTGCAGAATTCATATAAAGCATAACAAGTGGCTGTGCCTTCATTGGATTAGACCAAGACCTATGTGGAAGCTACTGTGTGAGCATTTATTTACCAAATTAAAGCAAAGAGAACAAAAGAAACACAAAATAAATGAAACTTGTCGACCCTGGAGGTAACTAGGCCTTGATTTCAACAGATCACCAGGGCAAGATGCACAAGGGTGAGCACAAGGACAAACAAGAAAATATACAGGAAGGCAAGACTTTCAAGACCACTAGCATACAGTGAAAAAAAAAAAAAAAAAAAAAAAAAAAAACCTTCAACACTAAAGCCGCTGGCTTTGGTTTAAATGCCAACATTTGCAGGTGCTGATATGACCCAGGTGCCCTATCATCTGTGACAGATTTCATACAAAAGACATCCTACGCAATGTTCCAACCACTAAACTCACCAAATCACCCATAACAGTTCCTTTTCATGCAGGTTTGCTTGCATGAATTCTTCTAAATTCACTGTCATGGTACCATCATTCATCAGAATTAAAAAATTCTTTCAGGTTGCTCAATATTTACAACCAACCCTAGTGCTTTATTGCTGAATGCAGTGAGCTAGAGATTGTATGACGTGCAAAGCTGGCCAATGTCACGATTGTTGTTGCGTCAGTTACAAATTAGGATTAATTAGATCCTATTGTTCCATCCTGCTGGGTAAAGATTGTTCTGTAAATGTATCTGAATAGCTAATTAGTTAATGAAATGAATGACATGGCAGAGGAAATGAGGGAAGAAAGACAGGGAGAGGCAACACTGGTTTAGATGAGGAGTCTAATTACTGTGTCTAACTGATTATGTGCTTTGTTCTGTCTCTGTGAATAATAATCTCAGAAAATCAGCTTTAATTATACACAAAGGGGGATGTAGCACAACAAATGCTACCAAAATTATATTTAAGCAAAAGCTACAAATACATATATAGCTACATAAGTAATTAATAAGGAAATGATTGGAAATACTTACAGACAGTCATGTCCATAGGTATTTGGACAGAAACGCAATTTTCATATCTTTGCCTCTGTACACCACCACAATGGATTTGAAATGAAGCAATGAATATGTGATTGGAGTGTAGACTGTCAGCTTTAATTCAAGGGGGTTTAACAAAAAATATTGCGTAACTTTTTAGGAACTACATTATGTTAGTTTATTGGACAAACTAACATAATCATAATTATTAGGATTATTTTTAATACTTGGATGAAAATCCTTTGTAGTCAATGACTGCTTGAAATCTGGAACCCATGGACATAATCAAATGCTGAGTTTCCTCCCTTGAGATGCTTTGCCAGGCCTTTACTGCAACCACCATCAATTCCTGGTTCTTTGTGGGTCTTTCTACCTTCAGTTTTGTCTTCAGTAAGTGAAAAGCATTGGGTTGAGGTCATTGGACATTTATGAACATTTAATTTCTTTGCTTTTGCTGTATGTTTTGGGTCATTATCGATCTGTACTATGAAGCAGCACTGTCCTATCAGTTTTGCAGCATTTGACTGAATCTGAGCAGAAAGTATAGCTCTATGTACTTCAGAATTCATCCTGCTACTTCTATCAGCAATCACATCATCAATCTACACCAGTGACCCAGTTGCATTGGCAGCCATACATGCCCATGCCATAACACTTCCTCCACATGTTTGACAGATGATGTGGTATACATTGGATCATGAGCACTTCCTTTCCTTCTCCTTTCTTTGATAGGTCTGTTTTGTTTTTTTCAGCCTAATTATGGTCTCCTTCATTTGCATCGACACCTCTTTGGATTGCATATTGAGAGTTCCCATGAACAGCTACCAAAAGCAAATTCAATGTTTGTTTATAAACTCCAGTCCGTTTATCTCCTTAATTTATCATTAAATAACGAAGAAACTGGCCAGACCTGGGCATGAAACTGCTTATCAGTCAACTGTCCAATTACTTTTGAGCCTGTGAAAAAAATGGCTATAATTCCTAAATGGTTAATGCAATATTTTTGTTATATTTCTTGAATTAAAGCTGAAAGTCTACACTTCAATCTCATCTTGATTGCTTAATTTCAAATCCATTGTGGTAGTGTACAGAGGCAAAATTCTGAAGATTGTGTCATTGTCCAAATACTTTACTGCATATGAAACATTTTTTGTATAATTTATATATAGTACTATTTTGTTTAGTTCAGTGTATTTTACAGCTAAATTACACATTCCTCCTTTTACACATTTACTTCTTACTTGCTACTAATATGTTAGTATTTCTATAGTACTAACTTCATTCACAGGGACTTGTATAGAAGATGCTCTCATAATTTAAGCCAATAATAAATGGATTAAAAATGTATGATTGTTGATGGTAAAGCTTTCTGTAAGGAGATGTTTATTAAGAGTTTATAGAAAGAAAGAGTCTCCAGTGTCAGGTGGTAAAACTGTTTCATTATCTTTTCTCCAGGACTGACAATATTGTGCTTTGCAGTTTCTCTGTAACATTTTTTGTCTTATTAAAATGAGAAAAAGAAGAAAACAAAAGGGAACAACTGTTCATAGCTGCTATAACATAAGCTATAACAGTAACTAACTTGTCTCATGTATGACATGTACAGTGGTGCTTGAAAGTTTGTGAACCCTTTAGAATTTTTTATATAAAATGACTGCACAAAAATGACCTAAAACACATCAGATTTTTAGTCTTAAAAGTAAACAAAGAGAACCCAATTGAACAAATGAGACAAAAATATTATACTTGTTGTTTATTTATTGAGGAAAATGATCCAATATTACATATCTGTGAGTGGCAAACATATGTGAACCTCCAAGTTTAGCAGTTAATTTGAAGGTGAAAACATTTGCCAAATTACTCATTGGTAAATTGAGAGAGATTAAACACTGAAATATTGTATTAGAATAATTATCATCTTTATGGTGGTAATGACATCAGACCACCCCCAAGCATTTTTTCCATACATAATTTTTGCTTTGAAAAGAAATTTTAAGGAAAATTCACATCAGACAGAAGACACATTTCTGTACATCTCTGTTCATTTTCTCATTTTTTTCGAGAGTCAGTTTGAAAATATAAGTGGTTTCAATAAGTGTGAAGCAAAGGTGCACTGCACTGCAAAATTCTTGATTTTGTTGGGGTTTTTTTGTTTTTTGTTTTTTAAGCATTTTTGCTTTCACTGCTTGATTCCGGGTCAGATCATTAGGGCTTGCCTCTTTAGCTCAGTGTAAATAAGTGCTGACACCAAACCTGACCTTAAATACTGGAGCAAATGAGGGCAAGTAAATCAATGCTCTGATGAAACAGTAGGATGTGCGTGACTGAGTGATTGCTATATGTGACACACACACATACAACCATATTGTACACTTACCGGCCACAGGTGTTATTAGAAACACTTTTACACCTGCTCATGCATGCTGTTATCTAATCAGCCAATCATGTAGCATGTAGTGCATAAAATCATGCAGAAACAGATCAAGAGCTTCAGTTAATGTTCACATCAAACATCAGAATGGGGAAAAAAACATGATCTCAAGACTTTGACTGTGGCATGGTTGTTGGTGCCAGGTAGGTTAGTTTGAGTATAACAGAACTGCTGATCTTCCAGAATTTTCACTCACAACAGTTTCTGGAGTGTACACAAAATGGCACGGAAAAAAAACATTCATTGATTGGCAGTTTTGTGGGTAAAAATACTTTGTTAATGAGAGAGGTCAGAGGAGAATGGCCAAACTGATTTGAGCTGACAGGGAGGCTATAGTAACTCAAATAACCACTCTTTCCAACTGTGGTGAGCAAAAAAGCAGT
Source organism: Cranoglanis bouderius (assembly GCA_023630585.1). Lineage (NCBI taxonomy): Eukaryota > Metazoa > Chordata > Actinopteri > Siluriformes > Cranoglanididae > Cranoglanis > Cranoglanis bouderius. Next base: position 10,913,564 of record CM042552.1, read on the forward strand.
TCAGAATGCACAATATGTTGAAACCTGAAGTGAATGGGCTGTAACAGCAGAAGACCTCATCGGGTTTCACTCCTGTCATCCCAGAACAGGTGATATATATATATATATATATATATATATATATATATATATATATATATATATATATATATATATATATATATATATATATATATATACACAGTAATGTGCAAAAGTTTTAGGCTGGTGTGAAAAAATGCTGCAAAGTAAGAATGCTTTCAAAATTAGACATGTTAATAGTTTATATTTATCAATTAACAAAATGCAAAGTGAGTGAACACAAGAAAAATCTACATCAAATCATCCTTTGCCTTCAAAACAGCATCAATTCTTCTCGGTACACTTGCACAAAGTCAGGGATTTTGTAGGCATATAGTCAGGTGTATGATTAAACAAATATACCAAACAGGTGCTAATGATCATCACTTCAATATGTAGGTTGAAGCACAATCATTAACTGAAACAGAAACAGCTTTGGAGGAGGAATAAAACTGGGTGAGGAACAGACAAACTACAGGCAGATACTTATCCATCATGCAATACCATCAGGGAGGCATCAGATTGGCCCAAAATTCATTCTGCAGCATGACAATGACCCCAAACATACAGCAAAAGTCATTAAGAACTATCTTCAGTGTAAAGAAGAACAAGGAGTCCTGAAAGTGATGGATCGAGTCTGTCTGGGATTCGAGTCATCGAGTCTGTCTGGGATTACATGAAGAGAGAGAAGTAATGTAAGGAATCAGCTTTAAAAATGAAATGAAATGAAACAGAAGCACACGCTTGGATTCAAAGCACCTTTTTAAAGCAGACAAGAGTTTTAAAGCGTGCCCGCATTATCTACCAGAATATGTAGTAAATCAGATGAATCTGCAACATTTAAAAATATTCTCCACCAGTTACAATTCATGTAATGAATTAAAAGATGTTTAACACATTTGTAACACAAATGTATTCTCCAATTTATGTAAGGAATTAGCTCGAATGGCGTGAAATATATCTATATATCTAATCAATGCGGTTTGTGACCAGTTATAAATATACATCAGCCATGAAAGGGAATTCATGTATGTGCACATATACATATAGATAATTAACTACAACGGATTATAATTAATTATGACTATGTATGTGGTCTAAATCAGCTTTTAGGATTAGCTGTAGTCTAGTTTGGAATTATGAACTCTAAAGAGGGAGTTTATCCTTCTGACCAGGAAGGAATCTCTGTTTCAAAAGCGGGTAGCGAGGTCTTGCAGTGTAGAATTGACTCATCACATCACCAAAGCAGAGACAATCAAGCGTGGTGATAATAGATTTTAATAACTAGGTGTAACTATGGATACACACACAACTAACTCTAAGCAAGCAATACATATGTACATCTATATACAAGAAGAGAGAGATTAGAGAGAAAATAATGAAAGGAAGAGGGTAACAGACAAAAACAACAATTAATTAGCCTTTTTCAAAACCAGCAACGAACTTAAATCTCCTGTAAACAGGGGTACAATCTTAAAGCATGTATCGATCCATTAACTCTACTTGCATGGCTTGGGTGTTGTCGGTTTGAAAGTTCGCACGAGGTCGTGTCGAGTTCGCTGGTTCGTCGTGCCGTTTGAAAATGCGTGGGCCATGAGGCGGTTGCATCCTTTGTCCGGGAGAGAGAGAGAGATTCCCTCTCCCGGGGCACGTGGCCCGGGGGAGGGAAACCTGAAGTGAACTAAGACTGAAGAGAATCTGAAGAAGTGAAGAGGTGTAGAAGTAAAAGTAGTTTTTTTCAAAGCGTGGTGTTATTTTAAAGACAACACCAACGCACACGCCTCTTTGGGCTCAGGAAGTTGGATTTGTTGGCGGGATGAACTCTCTTTGTCTGGTCTCAGACCTGAATTTGCATGTCCTGGGAGGAGACGGTTTAAATTGTATTATGTATGAGATTAAGAAAAAGCATGAAATAATGTATCTCATTGCAATATGATATGCATAATCAATCAGGGTATCTCAAGATGATTAACTACATACTAAATTCGATGGACTTATAAAGAATATTACAGGTAAAACATGGTTACAGACATTTAAAATAATATCCTAAATCTAAAATCATTATAGTTAGGTTACATAAACACACAATATATGCAAATAAGAAAACATCACACTATTTGGACATCGAATAATTACATATAATTACATGTTACATTCAAAAGAGATTCTTCCATTGTGTGTGTGTGCGCACGCGTGCGTGTGTAGGTAAGCTTTGTGTGTGTGTGCATGTGTGTGGGCGCATGTGCGCGTGTAGGTAAGCTTTGTGTGTGTGTGTGTGTGTGTGTGTGTGTGTGTGTGTGTCTGAAGAGGGGGGTCGTGTCCCCTGTAGCATTCCGATGGCATCTGGTCAGACACCAGAGGGGGGTTACTGATAAGGATTCACAGCTCAAGGAGACAGAGAAACTTCTTTGCTAATTCCAGGCTGATTCAGAAATCAGTTTGATACGTTCAGACGTTACAGTAATTGAGGCTGCCTAAATCCACAGAAGAACTGTGGTTAGTTATCCAAGATGTCTGGACCTACCTGCCGAGTTCCTTCAAAAACTGTGTGCAAGTGTATCTAGAAGAATTGATGAATTGATGCTGTTTTGAAGGCAAAGGCTGGTCACACCAGATATTGTTTTGATGTAGATTTTTCTTCTGTTCACTCATTTTGCATTTTGTTAATTGATAAACATAAACTATTAACATGTCTATTTTTGAAAGCATTCTTACTTTACAGCATTTTTTCAGACATGTCTAAAACTTTTGCACAGTACTGTATATATATATATATATATATATATATATATATATATATATATATATATATATATATATATATATATATATATATATATATAATGTTTTTGTTATTATAATTTTGTCATTGAAGACTCACAACAAATAATCTTACTGGAATTAGGATTAGTTACAGTAGCAATATGTCATGATATTAAATACCAATTTAGCACACCATATACCTAATAATGCATGAGTTGCCAACAAACATTTCCTGTAGTTAAGAATCTTTCATTTGTGTCATTGGTGCAAAAATTCAACACACCTACACTGTGTAGACCTACACAACATAAAGACTCAGTACAGTATCGTAAACATCTTTACAAGTTTCAACTAAAGCAATTTACAGTATAAATTGCAATGCATACAGTACTACATATCACAGTGTTGTGTGTTAGTTTTGTTTGTAACTGTTGTCTTGATGTAATGTCACAAGTGGATATTTGCAGAAAAAAACATGCATGTTTTTAAATAGCTCAAATTTCTTCAGTCTGAATGTCAAATTATTTTACACAGTTACATTATGTTTGGTTAGTTATATAAAATAATATGTCCCATTAGTAAGGTCATACCAGTTTACTCTTGAGCTTGAGAAACAGCCATATGAGATTTAATGTAATAAAATGTAATAAAATGAATAAAAATGAAACTTTCACTCCTGTTTCTCCTGTTTCTGTCAGTGTAACATTCTCATACAATGTCTACACCATTCTGAAGAAGGCAAAATGATATATTTGTATTGACACTGGACAACATTTTTTTTTTGCCCTGCTATTGGAAATTTTATTTCATCCTTAAACATGTGGTTACTTGCTGGGAATGATGCCAGTGTTAATGCGTCATGTGTGTAATGCTTTCCAGATCATTTTGCTGAAATTTTGCAGAATGAGGCTGTTTTTAAGGTTTTATACGTAATAAGATATGAATTTAATGATACATTTAATGACAAGGATGATGAGCCACATTGAGATTCACATGAAAAGGCAGTATATTATTCATGGTATTTTGAAGGCATGACTCTTTACAAACGACAGGAAGTTCAGTAATTGGGCTTAGTCACAAGAAAAAAGGGATAGGAAACAACATCCTAGGTATTTATCATACAAAAAACTCATGGACTGCAAAGTATTACATATTGCACTTCACTATGAAATCATTAATCTGAATCATTCAAATACTAGACATCTTGGCACTGAATGCACATAGTATCCATGTGTTTTCTTTTATGCCATCTGGTTATGTGTATTGCTTAACACTGCTGTACATGAATCTGCTTTAGGTAAACCCCATCTTTTAGCACTTTTGTTTAAATTGCTTGACTTTAAAACTAATCTAACCAAGGAATGTGTATACGTGAATCAAGAAATGTTCATTATTAATTTGATTTGAGAAATGTTTAAAAAATTATTTTATTTTATTGGCACAACATTAGCACTGGCTCTGAGTCGTTTTATCTATAGCCTTAACAGGTTTAACCCTCCAAGTGATCCTGCCTTTTATACTGTAAAGCTCCCATTTAGAGTCCCATTTGGATCTAAGAGTGACCAGTTAATAAGTTCCACAAAGATTTATGTTTCATTATTTCCATTCTATTTGGTCTTTGGTAATAAGTAAGGAATAAAACATTATAGGGGATGCTTTTATTGGAATAAAATAAATGACAGGGTTAGAAGCTAGCATTACCACCTCATGTGATTATTTTCCATAAACAGCACATACCAAAGTGTTTTATTCCTCTTATACCCCAGCAGTTTGTCAACAAATAGGCCTACAATTTTTTTTATTTATTAAAGAATGACACGTCATTCATACATGTTTACAGGTACATTTAAGCCTCACCTCTTTTTTTTCTCTTAAATTTAATAACATAAAAAACATAGCTTGTCATGTTACAGAAAAAACAGAAAGGGATGAATTACACCTGACACTATTGTCAAAGCCATGCTAATATAGAAAATTCTACACCTTCCAACAAATCACAATTGAGAATTCAACAGTGCAGTGGTATAATAGTGATGAAACTGTATTATTGTATATATTGGGATGATATATAGTCAGGTCCATAAGTATTTGGACAGTGAGCCAATTTTCATAATTTTGAAGCAATCAAATGTTATTGAAGTGTAGGCTTTCAGCTTTAATTCAAGGGGTTTAACAAAATATTGCATTAACTGTTTAGAAATTACAGCCATTTAATATATACTGTATATCACATATCACAGTACAGATGGATAATGACCCAAAACATACCACAAAAGCAGCCCAAGAGCTTCTAAAGGCAAAGAAATTCAATGTTCTTAAATGTCAAATGACTTCAACCTAACTGAGTGTGCTTTTCACTTACTGAAGGCAGAAAGATTCACAAACAAGCAGCAAATGAATGTTGCTGCAGTAAAGGCCTGACAAAGCATCTCAAGGGAGGAAACTCAGAATTTGATGATGTCCATGGGTTCCAGACTTCAGGCAGTCATTGACTCAAAGGATTTGCATCCAAGTATTAAAAATAATCCTAATAATTATGATTATATTAGTTTGTCCAATTACTTTTGTGCCTGTGAAAATGGAGAGACTGCAAAAAATGGCTGTAATTCCTAAATGGTTAATGCAATATTTTTTAAACCCTTTGAATTAAAGCTGAAAGTCTACACTTCAATCACTTCTTGATTGCTTCATTTCAAATCCATTGTAGTGGTGTACAGAGGCAAAATTACAGAAATTGGGTCCCTGTCCAAATACTTATGGACCTGACTGTATGGTCTTAGCACAATAGTGGATTGTCTAAGAGTTTGAGTTTTCTTTCTTCTTCTTCTTCTTCTTCGAGCCCCAAAATGTTCACACTGGGATGATCTACTTTTTTTCCCCTGATAGTTCAAGAATTAGCATCTCTGCTCTCTCAAATGCCCCAACGCACTTCAACGCACTTTATATACACATTTTTCAAATATTTATATATAAAATATCTATAAAAAGGTTTGAATGAAGCCGTACTGTATACATGAATCCAAAATGATGAACACACTAAAAATGCATCACTCATTTCCTCACTCTCACTAATCAGTTTATCTTGGTCAGGGTTGTGGGGCAGAATACGCGTGTGTATCATCAAATATCACACACACTTATTATATGAACTACTAAAAATTATGCCTTTCATGCAGCATTGATTGAGTTGTCACAGTGTCTATGCTGGTGTTATTGTTGTATGCATCAACATAAGAAGAGTACCTAGAAATCTGGTCAAATAATATCCTGATGTATTTGTATAGTTGGTGTTTACAAGTGAAAAAAAAAAATCTACCAAACTTTGAAAGTGGATGGAAGTAGTATAAAAATGAAGGTTGAAAAAAAGGAAAGAAAAAGAAAGAAAAAAACACACACAATACTAGTGATATTTCCAAGACAGTGTTGGCAATCACCTACATTTATCAAAAGCTGATAACATGGTCATCTAATAAAATCTGTATTTCATTTTTGAGAGAGAGAAAGAGAGAGAGAAAGAGAGAGAGAAAGAGAGAGAGAAAGAGCTTTCTTCCTACACTTTCTTATTCTCTATCTCCACCTTGAGTTCAATCTTCTTCTTCTCTCTCTATTTCCTCGAATCTTCTCCACTGTATAGAAGTTCTCAACTGTCTTTACTGTTTCTACCCCACTTATAGATGCAATCAGATTAAAGGCCATGTCTAATTAGTCTAAGTAGTGTGTTTGAATAATAACTTTTGAATAATTCACCAAATAAATGAGTAATGATGTATAAATGTGGTGAATTGTGTTCAACATTACAACCCTGTGTTTTATTGTCATTTTGCTTTCTTAATTTATTCTGTGGTTTCAAACCTTATTAAATCTTATTTATAGGTCACTGTGAACATCTTTGTGTAGATTATTTTCTATAAACAGGGGTTAGGGGATAGTGGATAGATAGGGGGGACTCTTACACTGCTCTTACACTGCCATCTTCTGGTAGGTTGAGTTGACATGGTTAGAGGTATAAGCAGTGATATTTAGGTGCACCTCTTTGTCAGTGTTAGTAGTTTTGGACATTAGGTGGAGTTTTGCACACAGTTGAAGAGATGATTGTATCATGAGTAAGTTATAAAACCTTGATTTGGCTTGAAAAAGGGAAAATATTCAAGATGGAGTGGTGTGATGCATCATACATCATACTTTTTAGCCGTTTAATGTTGTGGAACTTTCACAAAACAAGTTCCACAAAACAGGTTTACCTCAGACTGTAACAAAGCATTGACACTGGAGACTCCTTCCAAAAATGCTAAATAAACTTCTCCTAGTGAAAACTTCACCATGTCAAATAATTACACTGTTTTTTAATCCGTTTGTGTGGAGCATCTACCATGCAAGTCTCTGTCAGGGCTGCTGTAATGCAAAATGTATCATCACTTCCTGTCTCAAAAATTCTGAATCAAACATTCAACAGAGCTGTGTTCATAAAGTGGAGTAAAATAGTTTTGTGCCTAAAATGTTTTTATAACCAGTTTCTTAATCTGCACAATAATGTACAGCATAGAATAGATCTTTAACACTCATGTTCTCATGCTGATTCTCATAATCAAATATTGTTCAGGTCAAATTAATAATGTGTCAGTTTTACTGTTGCTGTAAATCTTTGTGTTTAACTTATTTATTAATAATATTTTAAATGTAGTGAATAAGTAGTACCTGTACATGAGACTGTGCAAAAAATATGCCATGTTAAAGTTTTAAAAATATTGGGGTGTCCACACTTTTATGTCTATAAAAGTGTAATTTGTATATCAGAACGTCAGACCTTTATAAAAAATTATTGACATCAGTAAAGAAAAAGCTTTATTAAACACCTAATTCAGAATGTCAGATGTTGTTTCATTGTATTGATGATCGTATGAGTATTGCAAGCCTAAAAGTATGAATGTTGTATCCAATTTGATATTTTAAGGCACCCAGCTATTAGTAGATTTAATTGTACAGTCAGATTTTAGGCTTTTTGTTAGATTGATATGCACGATATAGTCTATAGTTACATATATAGATGTGTGACAATTTAAAGGGAAGAAAACTATAAGTGTCTTAGTAAGCTGTTGGGCCACCAGAAGAGCTTCAATGCACCTTAGCATAGATTCTACAAGTCTCTGGAACTGTACTGGAGGGACGAACACTATTCTTTCACAACATAATCCCTCACTTGGTGTCTTGATGATGGACGTGGAAAGTGCTGTTTGATAGGTTGCTTCAAAGTGTTGCATAGGTGTTCAACTAGGTTAAGATTTAGTGACTATGAAGGCCATAGCAAATGAGTTACATCATTTCAAACTCATCCAACCATTCACTGAGTCCTCGTGCAGTGTGGATGGGGACACCCATCAGGATAGAGATGTTTCATCTTAGGAAAAAGGTGATAAGTCAGAAGAACTCTGTATTGATTTGCAGTGATGATTCCGTCTAAGGGGACAAGTGAGCCCAAACTATGCCAGCAAAATAAATAAATCCCCCCACAGCATTACAGCCAAGCAAAGTTTTTCCATTCTTCAACGGTCCTTTCTGAGCCTGTGCCCAGTGTACTGTAGCCTTAGATTCCTGTTCTTGGCTGTCAGGAGTGGAAGCCGAGAAGTGTGCTCTTCTGCTGTTGTAGTCCATCCTCCTTAATGTTTGATTTGTTGTGCATTCTGAGATGCTCACCACGGTTGTAAATATTGGTTATTTGAGTTACTGCAGCCCTCCTCAGCTCAAACCGGTCATATACCTGAATATACAGTATGTGATTTATGAACAGTAAGAATAATGATGGGGAAATGTCTTCAACAGTAAAACCAGAACAGTATGAAATATGTACTATCTGTATTATATTTGTAATATTGATCTGCGTGAATAAGTATGGATAGTTGACTTAGAATTGAATTAAATGTACTGTACATGTTCCAATTATTATTGTTTGTCATCAAATAAAATTAACAATAAGTACTGAATGGCCAAGAGAGAGAGAGAGAGAGAGAGAGAGAGAGAGAGAGAGAGAGAGAGAGAGAGAGATGTATACATTTTATAAATGATATAAATGTGTGAAACTGTGTTGCATTTCCCCCAAGTTAACCCTGCTTTTAGAGTTCCAAAGCAAGGTCAGGTCAAAAGAAAAACTGTTCAGTAGATGACTTTAAAACAAATTTGTATACATTTGAAGTAAATAAAATTAGCACTGCTTCTTGCAGTCTATTGTCGTTAAAACTATTCAAATCTGTAATCAGCAAATCACCCCAAGATGAGGGTTTAATCTATTGACAACACACATCTCGTTTCACATTCCTGAGAGTGTGAGTGATTTTGTTGAATTAAGTTTGCAAATCATTACCGATTTCCAAATCTGTAAATTTGTATTGTTACTGATACGCTTACTAAGCTTACGCATAACCTGAAACTAGCTTATTAAAAATCCATACATTCCTCTGAGGGGTGAATGCACAAAAGAAGAGTACAGCAACCATATTTCACCAAACTCACCCATTCTACTTTACACTACTTAACACTCCTCCATAACACCTATTGTGCTGGTCGTCCCTTTCCATCACTCCACAACACACAAAAGCACAGGATTGCCACTCAGAGCTTTTACTGAGAAGACAAAGGCCTCCCCTTGTCTGAGAAACCCATATCCTAATTGATTCTCATTTTCATTAGTCACCGCGAGAGGCTTTTGTCCTGTGGGACTGGGCCCGAGCCAGAGGAGGGAAGCTCTCTGTCGCTCTCAGTGTGCCTGACCCGGAGAGCTCTCCTCAAAGCGCCAGAGAGCCAGGCTTGCCTTTTGAAGTGTGTCCCCTGCTAACTAAAGGTCAAAATAATAAATGTAAGCCCAATTGAAGCCTGGCGAAGGAGGGGGTCGGACACAAAACAGGGAGTTTAGTGGAGGACGAGCGCACGAGAGGAGACGTGTTGAATTCATTGAGTTGGACATATCCAAAGACAGCACAGCACGATTCCACGAGAGAAAGAATGGAAGGTTCATGCACTCAGACAGGGTTGGCTCCAACAGTCTGTGGGTTTTGCTGAGAAATATTCCTCTCTCTCTCTCTCTCCCTCTGTGCCTCTGTTGCTTTCTCACCCACTTTCTCAGCCTTTTTCACACTGTATCTATTTCTCTCTCTCAGTCTGTCACTGTCTCGCTCTTTTTCTCAGCCTCTTGTTCACACTGTACCTGCTTGCCAACTCAGCTTACCAACATACATCTTCTTGAACGTTTATATATATATGTTTAAAGCTGCATACTTCTCTTGAACATTATCCAGATGACTTTGGATAACAGAGTCACATCCACGTTCAAGGATTCCACCCATTGCATAATCATGCCTTGGCTCAGAGCACCGATATGAGCAAGGATATAAGGAATATCAATTGCTTGTACAAACATGCAAAATATCAGACTCATTCAGCTGAGATGAAATTTCAGATCACAAGATTAAAGCTCAAGGAAAGTATTTGTATAACACTTGAATTGAAGCTGCACATATCTCAGCCTATTTAAGATGCTACTTCACATTCTTGTCATTTTACAAGTAGTGCAGCTGCCGTAATTCAAAATACATAAACGATGAATAGCCCATTTTAATGTTTACTTTTAAATATATCTTTTTGAATATTTTGAGGGCATTACAACCAACTCATTTCAATATTATAGATTACATCAAATTAAATCGAGTCTTCAGAAGATGAAACCATCTCATGTTTTGTAACATTTCTTCCTTAAAAGATACACATATTATAAACCTATTCAGTGTTTGCTTTTAGGTAAATAAGGCTTCATTCCCAGTAATACTTCATATTTCTGATGTTTAGCTGTGGTTTAGCTACAGATAAGAACCATGGTGCAACCCTAGATCCTAGTTTATCATTTGATTCCCATGTAACTAACATCTCTAAGGTTGTTTACAGGCATCGGAGAAACATGACCACAATAAGAAATACACTAACCCCAGATAACATTGAGAAACTATTGCATGGTTTCTTAACTTCTAGATTCGACTAGATCACTAGATCTTTTCAAGATTGCTTCTTTAAGGAAACTTCAGCTTGTTCAGAATGCAGCAGCACACATTTCTACCAGAAAAAGAAAAACAGAGCAACTGAAGGGAACTTATTCACTAGCTGCCTAATAAATTCCACACTGACTACAAAGTCCCCCTCATGACATTTAAAGCTCTGAATGGTTTACCTCCAGGATATCTCACTAAAGTCCTGAAGCAGTATAACCCATGTTGAGCACTTCACTCAGCTGAGACAGGCGTACTGTTTGTCTTGAGGATTAGTCGCTGCTCAGCTGGTGGAAGATATTTTTTCTGTAATAGTGCTCAAGAGAGCATTAGGAAATTAACTTAATAAGTGATCAAAGATTAAAAACATACTTTTTTCATTTGAGCTATTCTTGTTAAATAGTCTTGAAAATGTTATATTATTATTATTATCAATCCATCCATTTTCCATACCGCTTATCCTACACAAGGTGGCGGGGAGCCTGGAACCTATCCCAGGGAACTTGGGGCACAAGGCGGGGAACAATCTGGATGGGGTGCCAACCCATCGCAGGGCACAATCACACACACATTCACACACTACAGACAGTTTGGAAAAGCCAATCAGCCTACAACCTATGTCTTTGGACTGGGGAGGAAACTGTAGTACCCAGAGGAAACACGGGCAGAACATGCAAGCTCCGTGCACACAGGGCAGAGCCAGTACTCGAACCTCCAACCGAGGCAAATGTGTATTATTATTATTATTATTATTATTATTATTATTATTATTATTATTATTATTATTGTTATTATTATTAAAAAACAGGCACAAATCTAGCCACAGGCGATCACAAGCCAGTGTACTTTTTGTGCCGGTCCCAAGCTCGGTTAAATAGAGAGGGTTGTGTCAGGAAGGGCATCCGACGTAAAACTTTTGCCAAATTCAATATGCGAATCATTAACATGACTTCCATACCGGATCGGTCGGGGCCCGGGTTAACAACGATCACCATGGGTGCCGTTGACCTACAGGGCACTGGTGGAAATTGGGCTACTGTTGGTCAAAGAAGGAGAGGAGGAAGGTGTGTTAGAGGAGGAAGGCGTGTCCGTAGGCAGAGAGAGAAGAGGAAAGGCAGGAGTTTAGGACTGAAAGTAGGGACTTTGAATGTTGGTACGATGACAGGTAAAGGCAGAGAGCTGGTAGATATGATGCAGAGGAGGAAAGTCGACATTCTGTGTGTCCAGGAGACCAGGTGGAAAGGGAGCAAAGCATTGGAGCAGGGTTTAAACTGTTTTATCATGGTGTGGACAGGAAGAGAAATGGAGTAGGAGTGATCCTGAAGGAGGAGTTTGTGAAGAATGTTCTGGAGGTAAAGAGAGTGTCAAATAGGTTGATGAGTCTGAAGCTGGAAACTGAAGGTGTGATGTTGAATGTTGTTAGTGCTTACGCTCCACAAGTAGGTTGTGAGCAAAAGACGGATTCTGGAGCAAGCTTGAGGAAGTGATGCAGAGTGTTCCCAGATGTGAGAGAGTGGTGATAGGGGCAGACTTTAATGGACATGTTGGTGAAGGGAATAGTGGGGATGAGGAAGTGATGGGCAGGTTTGGTCTTCAGGTAAGGAACCCAGAAGGACAGAGGTTGGTAGACTTTGCTAAAAGTATGGAGATGGCTGTGGTGAACACGTACTTTCAGAAGAGGCAGGAACACAGGGTGACATATAAGAGTGGTGGCAGGAGCACACAGGTGGACTATATCTTATGTAGACACTGTAATCTGATGGAGATTAGCGATTGCAAAGTAGTGGTATGAGAGAGTGTAGCTACACAGCATAAGATGGTGGTGTGTAAGATGACTCTGGTGGTGAGGAAGATGAAGAGAGCAAAGGCAGAGCAGAAGACAAAGTGGTGGAAGTTGGAAAAGGAAGAGTGCTGTGTGGTTTTCAGGGAGGAGTTGAGACAGGCTTTAGGTGGTCAGGAGGTGCTTCCAGATGACTGGACTACTACAGCCAAAGTGATCAGGGAGACAGGTAGGAAGGTGCTAGGTGTGTCATCTGGAAGGAGGAAAGAAGACAAGGAGACTTGGTGGTGGAATGAGGAAGTTCAGGAGAGTATCCAGAGGAAGAGGTTAGCTAGGAAGAAGTGGGACAGTGAGAGGACGGAGGAAAGTAGACAGGAATATAGGGAGATGCAGCGTGAGGTTAAGATAAAGGTGGCAAAGGCCAAACAGAAAGCTTATGAGGACATGTATGCAAGGTTAGATAGTAAGGAAGGTGAGAGGGATTTGTATCGGTTGGCGAGGCAGAGGGATAGAGATGGTAAGGATGTGCAGCAGGTTAGAGTGATTAAAGATAGAGATGGAAATGTGTTGACAGGTGACAGGAGGGTGAGGGAAAGATGGAAGGAGTACTTTGAGGAACTGATGAATGAGGAAAATGACACAGAGAGAAGAGTAGTAGAGGCAAATATTGTTGAGCAGGAAGTAGAAAGGATTAGCCAGGGTGAAGTTAGGAGAGCTTTGAAGAGGATGAAGAGAGGAAAGGCAGTTGGTCCTGATGACATACCAGTGGAGGTATGGAAGTGTCTAGGAGAGATGGCAGTAGAGTTTTTAACTAGGTTGTTCAACGAGGTCTTAGAGAGTGAGAGGATGCCTGAGGAATGGAGGAGAAGTGTTTTGGTGCTGAGTTTTAAGAACAAGGGAGATGTGCAGAGTTGTGGAAACTACAGAGGTATTAAGCTGATGAGCCATACAATGAAGTTGTGGGAAAGAGTAGTGGAAGCAAGGCTAAGGGGAGAAGTGAGCATTTGTGAGCAGCAGTATGGTTTCATGCCAAGAAGGAGCACTACAGATGCAATATTTGCTTTGAGAATGTTGATGGAGAAGTACAGAGAGGGTCAGAAAGAGCTGCATTGTGTCTTTGTAGATTTAGAGAAAGCGTATGACAGGGTGCCAAGAGAGGAGCTGTGGTATTGTATGAGGAGGTCTGGGGTGGCAGAGAAGTATGTTAGATTGGTGCAGGATATGTATGAGAGCAGTTGGACAGTGGTAAGGTGTGCGGGAGGTGTGACAGAGGAGTTCACGGTGAAGGTGGAACTGCATCAGGGATCGGCTCTGAGCCCCTTCTTGTTTGCAGTGGTGATGGACAGGCTGACAGATGAGGTCAGACAGGAATCTCCATGGACTATGATGTTTGCGGATGACATTGTGATCTGTAGTGAGAGCAGGGAGCAGGTGGAGGAAACTCTAGAGAGGTGGAGGTTTGCTCTGGAGAGAAGAGGAATGAAGGTTAATCGCAGCAAGACAGAATACATGTGTGTGAATGAGAGGGATCCAAGTGGAAGAGTGAGGTTACAGGGAGAAGAGATAAAGAAGGTGCAGGATTTTAAGTATTTAGGGTCAACAGTCCAGAGCAACGGGGAGTGTGGAAAAGAGGTGAAGAAGCGTGTGCAGGCAGGTTGGAATGGGTGGAGAAAAGTGTCAGGTCTGTTGTGTGATAAAAGAGTACCAGCAAGAATGAAAGGAAAGGTGTACAGGACAGTAGTGAGACCAGCGATGTTGTATGGTTTGGAGACAGTTGCACTTAGGAAAAGACAGGAGGAAGAGTTAGAGGTAGCAGAGCTAAAGATGTTGAGGTTCTCTTTGGGAGTGACGAGGATGGATAGGATCAGGAATGAGTACATCAGGGGGACAGCACATGTGAGATGTTTTGGAGACAAAGTTAGAGAGGCCAGGTTGAGATTGTTTGGACATGTTCAGAGGAGGGAGAGTGAATATATCGGTAAAAAGATGCTGAGGTTAGAGCTGCCAGGCAGGAGGCCGAGATGAAGACCAAAGAGGAGGTTTATGGATGTAGTGAAGGAGGACATGAAGGTAGTCGGTCTGAGAGAAGAGGATGCAGGGGATAGGGCTAGATGGAGGTAGATGATTCGTTGTGGCGACCCCTGAAGGGAACAGCCGAAAGGAAAAGAAGATTAAAAAACAGGCACACACCTAAAAATGATAGAGTATACGTATTAATCCTGGCATAGCCCAATGGGTTTTGTCTTAGGTTTTTTTCTTTAAATATTCCATAAAATTAAGCACAAGTGGTGGGGCATATCACATATCTTTTTCTTTTTTTTTTTTAACTTCACTAATATATTTTTTTTCTATATACATTTTGACTGCAGTCTTCTGTAATGTCTTATAATGTATTTTCTTTTAATACGTCACCTAATCTGAGTTCTCTTTAATAAATGCCTTTAAACCGTCCTTTAAAAAATGTGTGAATATGCAAATAATATCATTGACTTGCAAATCAGACTTCTCTGCGTGGCTGACATCATACAGGAGCGACAGCTCGTTGCAGGAACGCGTGCTGCGCCGGGATGTGTGACGCACTGAGCATGCGCAGTGCAAATCGACGACGCAGCCTCCGCTAAATCCGGCATTGCCACGGTAACCGTGCTACACCGTTCAGCCGCACTGATTTTTTTATTTTTATTTTTTTCATTTTCCTCAGAAATCTTCCCCACGGAACCGCTACCGACACCGAAAACCGGTGAGTTTATATGATATGTAGCCCATGTAGCATGATATAGTTTGTGTATTAACGTTAATTGCGTGAGGTCAGTGGTTACTAAGGTAACTGCTACCTTTCATTTCGGATGATTGTTCAGTCGTGGACGTGGCGTTTTCTACATATCTATTAAACAAATATGGCAATTCACGCTCCCTGCGTTTAAAGTTAAAGCTAAAAAAGAATGATGAGAAATGTAATACGTTTTTTGAGCAATATAGCAGCATATAAACACATTTTCAGTGTCCGGTGTCCTTTGTGACTGGTTCTGGGATTCAGGCACTGAGACCGTACTAAACAGTATGGATAAACAGCACGCGCGCATCTATATAGCTACCATAGGTGGCGTACTGTTTTGCATACTGTTTAGTAAGCTAGTAATTATGCGGCTTAGCGTATACTATCGTTAAGCTCCACAGTTTATTGATTTTTAAGAGCTAATACTGCTTACTTTACAGAAAATTACAGTGTACAAACACTACATAAGATATAAAAAGACAGCTATTGCGTACTATCTTTACATATTCTTCAGTAGGAAGAATGACCGTTAGAGCTGAACGTCCGCCGTCATATACAGAAAAAATATGAGTAGGCCTATTGAATGAACACCTACAGGGTTTAATGTAGATTTACATGGTTATATGAACCCTTTCAGTGTTCATTTAGATGTAAACATACGAGTGTTTGTCACCGTGTAGTCATGCCTGACTGGTTTTGGCTTAGTGTGTACAATTGAGCATCCAAATTTCTCCTTAGATATATAATCTTCCCTTCAAAATGCCTGGAAAGTCAACAGTACAGACAAATCAGATGTTTAGAGAGTGAGTTTAGATAAAAGGGGGTGAGGGTAGGGGTTAGGGGGGCACGGGAGGGCAGTGGCCACCCTTATCCAAAATGTTTTCATACTTCATGACTTAATTTGTAAGTAATAGAAACAGAAATTGGTTGCGTAACATGTAAACACATTCATCAAAATCGCAATCGTAGGATTAGTCGAATAACAACAGCTAATACAAAAAGGCCAGAGGATTGCTGATGACATAATGCACAAATTCAGCTCTGCTGATATATACACAGTACTGTGCAAAAGTTTTAGGCATCCTATTTATTTAAGTACAAACTTTGTTATAGATTTTTTATTTTATGACTTCTACATTATCAAGTCAGTACAAAAAACATTTTAGATTACCAAACTTTAGTTTCCTAGCACAAGATTGAATGTTACAGAAAAATGTTTGTATGTCATTAAAGAAAGCAGCATATTACATAAGAGACACTTTTCAGACAAAAAACACAATGAAGGCTGCTGGGTTTTGCTGCAAAAATAAGAAGCGAGTGCGAAAGTCAAAGTCTCCAGAAGAACTGAGTCTGGTTCTGCAAGATGCTCAATAAAACTTACCAGCTCATTTCTTTATAAAACTGCACAAATTGTAGCGGAGACTACTATTTTAATTTTTATTTGTATTTTTTTGTCACACCAAATATTGACTTTGTTTACTGTTTACTGCTCTTTATGGTATTTTTTTAATGTAGAAACATTTTTTAAATGTAAAAACATTTCATTATTTTGAAGGCATCTTTGCTCTACAGCATTTCTTTGCATGTGACTAAAACTTTCGCACAGTACTGTATGTGTTACATGAATAAACTCCAGGGTGTAAATTCAGTACTAAATGTAAGAGCTGTACATGTTATTACAGAACGTTTCCAGACAAGCAGGACATTCAGACAGGAGTCTTTCATTCATATGTTTAAAGCTGTAGAAGGTGGAACCAATTGATATTCAGAATTTCTAGATATTTAAAGCATATTCATGGTGTGTAGTGTTGAGTGTAAACAGTGAGTGTTTACACTCAACATAATAATAATAAATCCAAAAAGCTAGGAAGCTGTTCTAGATGTTTTAGTCCCTTTTCCATGAGCCCACAGTGAACGACAGATAAAGAAAGAAAGTAGGAGTCGACTGTGAGATACGTGTTGTCCTCTGCTCTCCTACAGATAATGTATTTGTGTTTGTTTCATCCTTTGTGTGTGTGTGTGTGTGTGTGTGTGTGTGTGTGTGTGTGTGTGTGTGTGTGTGTGTGTATGTATGTGTATGAATGCGTGTTCACAATGACTCATAATGACATGGCTTGAGATTCGGGGAAGTGGAGAAAAACACGTGCATCAGATGTCCTTTCACAGAGCTGCAGTGTATATATAATCAGCTGTGTATATATATATATATATATATATATATATATATATATATATATATATATATATATATATATATATATATATATATAATATATCACAATATACAACCTGCACAATATCGTGGAATGCTGCAAAATACCAACATTACATCAGAATTTCATTAGCGAGGATTGAGGAATATGCTAATTTAATTTGCCTGGTAAACAGCCAATTTTTTGTGTGCTGTTTTGGTTTACAGATTTGTCTTCATATTGCCAAGAGCTATTTATCAAACTGACAGGCAGCATATGTACCCTGCTAACTAGTATTTAATTAGTCTTAGCTCACCCTTTAATAAAATAATTATCCCTCTAAGTACCGATAGAGACATGGGCAGTAAATATGTTGTTTACACATCTCTTTTTAGACAGCAAGCAATATCATGGTAATGCCATAAATTGTGATAACAGTGTAATATTGGTACATAATATAGGCTTAGATGTTGAGTAGCTGGATCAGAGTATGGCACACTATGGCAGGAAATTCAGAACTTTATGCTGTATTTAGGTGTAGCAAATCACCTTCTCAATGGCACACAAAGCCATTTAACTTTCAACTGTGATCAGCTGTGGTCATTTTGATTAGCTCAGCATGAAAGGAGCTTTCCTGGAGCATTTTTCAGTCCTTGGTAGTGCAACTGAAGCAAACAATCAACTATGGGTGGCAAGGCACTGTCAAAAGATCTCCGGGATAAAGTTGTGGTCAGACACAAGTCAGGAGATGGATACAAAAAAATTTCAAAGGCTTTATCAATGTCTAGAAGCACAGTGAAGTCTATTATTAAGAAGTGGAAGGTATTTGGTACAACACAGACCCTCCCTGGATCAGGACATCGCTCCAAACTGGATGAAAGAGCCAGGAGGAAACTGGTCAGAGAGGGCTACAGCAACTCTGAAGCAGTTGCAGAAAGTTATGACAAAGAGTGGTCATTGTGTGCATGTGACAACAATATCACAAATTCTCCACAAATGTGGCTTGTATAGGAGGGTTGCAAGAAAAAAGCCACCCATGACTGAGCTTTGCCAAAACGCACCTTGAAGATTCTGAGGCCACATGGAAAAAAAGTGTTATGGTCAGATTAGACTAAAATTGAATTATTTGGCCTCAACACCAAATGATATGTCTGGCGGAAATCCAATACAGCTCACCATCCAAATAACACCATTCCTACAGTAAAGCATGGAGGTGGTAATATCCTGTTATGGGGGTGTTTCTCTGCAGCAGGGACTGGAGCACTTGTCAGGATAGAAGGAAAAATGGATGGGGCAAAATACCATCAAATTCTTGAGGAAAATCTGCTGCCCTCTGCCAGAAAGTTGTCAATGGGAAGAAGGTTTACCTTCCAACATGACAATGACCCAAAGCACACAGCAAAACTGACCACACAGTGGTTGAAGGAGAAAAAGGTGAATGTCCTTGCATGGCCTAATCAGAGCCCAGACTTAAATCCCATTGAAAATCTGTGGAATGACTTGAAGACTGCAGTCAGCAAACGGTCACCATCAAATTTAACTGAACTTGAGCAGTTCTGCAAAGAAGAGTGGGCAAATATTGCAAAGTCTAGAAGTCAGTAGAGACATATCCCAACAGACTAAAGGCTGTAATTAAAGCAAAAGGTGGTTCAACAAAATACTGACACAAGGGGGTGATCCTTTTTCCAACTCAGTGGTTCTGTTTTTTAATTTATTTATTTTTATCTGACATGTTGGTGTTATATCTTTCACTTGGATGTTATAAGTTTCAGAATACAGCAATAAATACAGCTGGATAAAACAAAAACTGTGTCCGTCTTCATTTCGGGCTGAAAAGCAACAAAATGTGATTATTTTAAAGGGGGGTGATTCTTTTCTATACCCACTGTATTATTCACTTTTTGTGTATTTCTAAATGTATTTATTTCAATTCTTATTTTGTTTTAGTTTGTTTTACCTGGGTTTTATGTTTTGTTTATTCACTAATTTTCATTTATTTGTTTGTTTATTTTTTGTTTGTTTTAGTTGGCTAAAGGTTTTTGTTCATTCAATGATTCCATATTTATTTATTTGTTTGTTTGTTTTAGTTGGTTTATAGTTTTTGTTTATTCATTCATTCCTTATTTTATTTATTTGTTTCTTTGTTTTAGTTGGGTTATAGTTTTGTTTATTCATTCATTCCTTATTTTATTCATGTTTCTTCCTTTATTCATTGATTTATTTGTGGATATGATCATGAGGGTTCAGTTTTCTCCTTGATGAGATGAGACGGGGATCATAAACCGGTAGTTTTCACACAGTGGGTTGCAGCTCCAAAGTGAGCCATGTTGGGACCGAAATTAAATACCATTAAATACTATAATCAGTAAATCGTGTTTGTTTCTTTGTTCGCCAAATAGCGAAATCAGTTTTTGAGTATGTGAAGAACAATATTGCCTGCTTTACACTGCAAGCTGTGTTGAGTGATTTTCACATAGAAATGGAAAAATCTTTGTGTCTATTATGTGCGGAGCTGTTTACGGGGCTGCGCCATCTTCGTGAAGCTACACTGTGGATTGTGCCTGTTTTCTTTGATTACCACTGTTGGTCATTCTGATTCAACTCCATCTGCATGTTTTAACGACGAGAGCCGAGCTTCCCAAAAGCATCACAGCACACAGCTGAATGGTGGAGCAAGCATCACATTTAACACTCTCTCTACTACTTCATCTTTAACACTGCAACGCTTTTGATTTATTAATTGTATAAGCTTTGTTCGTGCCTTTGGAATGTCTGCGTAATAAAACTGCACGTGTGTGTGTGTGTGTGTGTGTGTGTGTGTGTGTGTGTGTGTTTGTTTGTCAGACATGGTGAAACTGGGCAGCACTCTTGGCGAGAAGGTGGAGAGGGAGTCATCTCTGGAGGATGGCTTTGATAACATCCCTCTGATCACGCCACTGGAGGTTAACCAGCTCCAGAAACCATTTCCAGATAAGGTAAGCAATCGCGCATGACAGCCAGCACCTCTCGGTCTCCGCATTACCACGGCAACTCCCTTCCTCCTCAGTGTATTCTGCACATGACTCCAGACGGAGGAGTGCAGTACAAGCGAATGTAGATATATTAGTATCAGAGTATCCGAGGACATCATGGGATTGTCACTGGCATAGCTGTGACATTGTCATACATAATGCTCGTGAATGCATTTTGATGCACTCTTGCTAAATGCCTCATGAGGACTGAATATGATTTTACACACACGCGCACGCACACACAGATGGCGTGAGCAGCACTCGGTCTGCTCAGAAAGAATCAGAGCAGAGTGTTTGTGTTTCATAGGCAAATGACTCATTTCTCAGTGACAGTGATGGCCAAAATTACATAGCATTACAAGATCTGTGTGTTTGTCGTTGCTTGTGGCTGTGTGTGTGTGTGTGTGTGTGTGTGTGTGTGTGTGTGTGTGTGTGTGTGTGTGTGTGTGTGTGTGTATGACAAGAAAAGAGAGAGATTGCTTTCTGAATTCAATAACCTAAGATGTTATGCCAACCCACCGGTTTCAGTTGTTACTCTTTGGCCTAGAACCCGCGTTCATGGAAAACTGTCAGGAAGTAACAGCGATCCATATTTTTAATCAGGTTTCTTGTTTATTCCTGCACTGAATTCTGGGTCCACGATGGTACCGGTTCCTGCAGTGTGCTGTCGGAAGACGTCGTACAGATCTAATCTAAGCTTCTGTACAGACAAAAGTGTGTGTGGGGATGTTTTTATATATTGGTGGGGACCAAATGTCCCTACAGGAATCAGAGTATCTGACAGTTCTGACCTTGTGGGGACCAGCCAAAGCTTTCCTTTTGGTCACCGTGGTAAAAAAATAAGATTAGATTTGTAGGTGTAGGTATATCACTAATCACTTGCATTACTAATTATGTCAGAGGTTCTTACAAGGATAGTAAGACAGACATGTTTGTGTGCGTAAGAAAGATCAAGAATGCGAGATGTCGCCACATGGCATCTGCGTTTGGATGCTGAATAATTCAATCGTAGTCTCTCCACTGCATAAAACTGACAAGAAGCAGACGATAAATACTGGACTGAAGATGAACTACACTCTGTATTTCATGATCATTTCACTACATTGTATAAATTCTCAAACACGCATGGTGTAACGACGCCTCTGCACCGTTTTGAGAGCTTTTCCACCTGGCAGTGTATATGCTGAAGCATTCGTCGTCTTCTTATTCTTCTCATCATTTCTGTAGGTCATCGTCAAAACAACCACCGAGTATCAGCTGCAGAAGAAGCAAAAGAAGAAACTGTACATGCCAAGCATTAAGAAGTTGAACATAAACCTTTATGACGAGGTGTCAGAGAAGGTCAAGGTAAGCTGCTCTGTGCTGCTGCTGTGCTTTTAGTTTAAAAAGACTAAACTTGATCGTTATTAAACAGTAATGGGTTTAAAATCGGTCTGATGTATAGTAGCGTAACCTTGATATATCTGAAACGGTTATTACCGTAGAGACCAATTTCATGCAAATATTAGCTTTAACACAAGCGTAAGAAAATCACTGTTAAATGATTCCCCGAAGGTTTAATGTTTGCCTGTGATATTTAACTGGCCTATCAACAAGGGCCTGAACTGTTTCTAAAGAGCCATATAGTTCATTCCTACAGTATGTCTGTGGTTTCATATGACCATTAACCACATCGCCAAGTCTCTTACAGTCTGTGAAGGACCTTTTCACCTCCATAATGCTAGAGTTTCCTCTCCTATTATATATATTATTTGTTGGTTTGGTAAATAGTGAGCGGGTTATTTTTGTGTTCACGTTTGTGTTGGTCTTTCTCATCTTCATTCAGTTGAATGTTTTCTATAAAGCACTTTGTTAGCGATGCACCGAAATAAAAATGTCTTGGCCAAAAAACAAAACAAAACCGTATGCTAGTTAGCTTTTTGTACTGTTTCATAAATTGTTAGAATTTATTTAGTTAAATGATTTGAAAATGGCTTTAGTTAATGCTTAATTGAAAAAAATGGGGAAAAAAAAAACAGTTACTCCACAAAATTCAGTCCGTACAGGATTTCTTGGAGTTTTTTTGTGATTGTTGCACCCAAAATGCTTGATTTGAGTTTTTTTGTGGATTATTTGCGGAAAACTACTTGAAATGACAAAATTGCAATTGCATGAAATTGTTTTCAGTGTGGTCTCAGACTTTTGGGCTCAACAGTATATCTGTACAATATAAATGTGTATATTACTGAATTTTTCTGTATTTCATGAAAAGGTAAAATAATACGATACACATTTTAAATATTCCAGCAGCTTATGTAAACTAATAATGTAATACTTTCATCACAGAGGTGCCAACATCTACTGTTTAGCTGTAGCATTTATGATTTTTGACCCCTTGCTACAGTGATAGGGATGGATACATGGTAACACCAGAAAGTAAATATGCTCTTTTCTCTGCCTTTTTGCATCTGGTCACTTTTTGCTAACTTTATCTAGTTGAACTTTGGCCTGTGCATTCACAAGTCCCGATCTCGTGAGCTAATAGAAAACAAAACAAGAGACTGCGGTCTCTTTGGTTAAAGAAAAAACAAAAGATGCTTACCAGACTTTTCCTCACTAGCTATGTTTCCATCCACGCATTTTTATGCGAATTTTGGGATATCACACAAAAAAAAACGCTGAATGGTAACACGAGCTGCAAACAAAATTTCCAAAATGCACATTAAAAAAAAGCACGCCCTCAGTTGAGGAGGATAATTTTTTTTTATTCGATAAGAAGACATGCATATAAACTATGATGGAAACACATTTACAGAATAAATTCCTCAATGAGCATCAAAAAAGGCACGTGACTTTGCCTCAACAAATCATGTGATTGGTTAATTGGCTCAGAAAAGTAAAAATGTTATATTTATAAGAGTTTCCCCGGAAGAAGCGATTTTGTTCTCTTGAACACATGGGATGGAAACGGTGCTTTATTCGCAAATGTTTCATGCAATAAGTTTAATTCGCAACTTGGATGGAAACATAGCTAATGTTTGCTTACTGTTACTTGGCACACAGCTAAATAAATAAATAAATAAATACATTAACCATCTTGACGTACACTAGTGTTTTTGTCGTAAAATTCTGTTTCTGTCTTCCTGCTAAGATTTTCCTGTTAGCAGTGTTGAATGTTAATCTGTTATAGCCTTAAAATATTATTTCTTAAAATTGCCTTTGTGCTAGTGCCTGTAGAAAGCTATATCTCAGGTTCCTATATAAAATGGTGGAGCTGCAATTACCGTCATGTCTCCCTGCTCATTAAATATTTGCATAATGAGTTTGGGTATTAATCAGCTTATTTTAATACGCTTGGTGTGTGTGTGTGTTTCAGCTCACAGGACTTATTCTTATCACCTTGGCTTTCCTTGCGTGTCTTCTACTGCTGGTTATGTATAAAGCTCTGTGGTACGACCAGCTTAGCTGCCCTGAGGGCTTCGTCCTCAAGGTAACTACAGTTTTTACTCTGAAATGATCACCACCTCCTTATTGTATTTTGTACAAAAACAATCAAGCCTCGAGGGAATCCACACCTCAAACAACCTGCTAACAGCAAATGCAAGCTAGAAGGAGAAATTAGTATTAGCAGAGAATCATGTTCACGCCTACTGTGGAGCTCTCAAAATAGCCTCAAAGCCAGTGTTTTCATAGTAGATGCTAAAACCTGTCAGTCATTCCTCATATTCTTCTACAGTTTTACCTCAGCACATTCAAAACAACGTCTGTGTCTGTTCTAATAATCTCACGCACTGGCTACTGTAACCTGTAAAGACATGATATTAGCTTATAGCCTGTGGTTACTCAACAAGCCAAGTAGCATCAGGGCATTTTCCTTCCTTCAATGTAGGAGTGTAAGAATGTCTTTAATTAGTCTTAGCTGTGACTAAACTGTGATTAAGGCCCACGGGAGCTTCCACCTCTGCCCCTTTGAAGTTGACGCCACAGATGCCATTAGCGAGATATGCTAACACAGTATACTCGACTTGAAAAGAAGGAAAATTGCCTCTCGTTAAGAAGGAATGAGGTCCGCCAAGGCTTGTTTTCGTGCAGTAGCTTTCAGTCCGAGAAACAACACAGAATCACTGTTTAGATTTGCTTCGGGCAGCCGTCTGTGATTGTTCATGACACAGCTATTCCATACCTTTATTAACACTGTCAGGACTGAATGTACATGGTTGCTCACATGTGTGTTTCTGACTTTTTATATTTAGATTTTATATGCTTTTTGAAATAACCAGGCTCATCCTGTCTTTCTAAATAAGCTTATTCTCAGTAAAGGCAGTATGCTATTCTGGTCATGCTGACAAAAAGAAACCATTTCCACTAAGAAAAATTGTACAAAATTTTAGTATGGTATGTTAAAAACGTAATCA
The DNA here is from genome assembly GCA_023630585.1 of Cranoglanis bouderius. NCBI lineage: Eukaryota > Metazoa > Chordata > Actinopteri > Siluriformes > Cranoglanididae > Cranoglanis > Cranoglanis bouderius. The sequence continues at coordinate 10,938,567 of CM042552.1, forward strand.
GTCCTTTCACACTCCTTTCATAATGATTTGATGGACAAAACATCATAATCGGACTAAAACATTTATGACTAAAAGTAATGAAAAAAAAAAATAGGCTGGGGACTATTTTAAAACACTTTCAGATTTGCTTAATTCATTACTTATAGGGATTAGTACAATACTTTTAGCATAAAAGTTGAGGTTACAGATTTTGTTTTATTTATTCATCCCCCTGAATATTTTCTGTCTATGATAGCTAAAGTAGCCAAGTAGCTTGATTTTACATTTCCATGCAAACATCCACCATCTCTAACCCATCTTTAAGCAGGATTATACCAGTGCACCTAAATCTGATTGGCCTTAAGGTGTAAATTTCGCATAACTGCCACTCTGATACTAATGCCAGCTACCAGATGTAAATGTTAATGTGCTTGTTATTTTAATACCTTATCATATCTACAGTAACTGCTCATTCACAAGAAATATTATTGCAGACACTCCACATAATCTATAATAATAAGTAAACATCTTAAAATATGTTGTTCTTTAAAAGAAAGATAAATTTTATATATATCATATATAACAAAGTTTGTTTTGGTGCCTAAAACTTTTGCACAGTACAAATAATATATATATATATATATATTATTTGTACTGTGCAAAAGTTTTAGGCACCAAAACAAACTTTGTTATAGATTTTTTATTTTATGACTTCTACATTATCAAGTCAGTAGTGGAATCGTATTTTGTGGTCCAACGAGTCAACATTTCAAATAGTTTTTGGATAAAACAGCCGTCGTGTTCTCCAGGCCAAAGAGGAAAAGGACCATCCAAGCTGTTCTCAGCATCAGGTCCAAAAGCCAGCATCTGTCATGGTATGGGGGCACCATTAATGCAGAAAGATACATATATATATATATATATATATATATATATATATATATATATATATATATATATATATATAATATAATATAATAATATTTTGGAGCAACATATGCTGCCATCCAGAGCAGGACAACGCCAAACCACATTCTGCCCAGACGGTTGTGTGACAGAGAGTGCGGGTGCTAGAATGGCCTGCCTGCAGTCCTGACCTGTCTCCGATTGAGAATTTGGCGCATTATGAAGCGCAAAATAAGACATCGAAGGCCTTGTACAGTTGCGCAGCTGAAGAAATGCATAATGGATGAATGGGGGAAAATTGCGTTTGCTAAACTTAACCAACTGGTGTCTTCAGTGCCCAAACACTTAAGTGTTATTAAAAGAAAAGATGATGTTACACAGCGGTAAACAGTCAACTGTCCCAACTTTTTGGAATGTGTTGCAGTCATCAGATTTGAAATGAGTGTATATTTTCAAAAATAAATTAAATTCACAAAGTAAAACATCAAATAATTTGTTAATAATGTGTTTTCAATATAGTATAGGGTGAACTGAATTTTCAGATGACTCTTTTTGTTGTTTTTTTGCATTTTCTATACTGTCCCAACTTTTTCTGAATTGAGGTTATACAAAATTGTATGGCAATCACTGGCAAATTGCTGTGTAAGAGGAATAACACACTTTGGGATTGGCTTTTAGAGGAAAATAATTGGGCTACATGCCACCCAGTCACTGTTTATTTTCCTGTAACAGCACACCCCGTCATGTTTTATTTATTACTAATAAAACTTATCCAGAGCTGTTTAGTACAATAGGAACAAGTTACAATCTTAACTATGTGAATGTGGATTTTCTTTGTGCAAATTTTGTTCGGAGGAACAAAATTGCTGGAGGAAAATGTTAATATTATGTTTTGAAGGAAGACAGTGTTGATAAAATACATAAGCTATAAAAATATATATATATAAATACATAAGCTATAAAATACATAAGCTATAGAAATCAAAACACAAGACACATAAAGAGGTGGTGTATAATCTCATCATGGCGTCCTAAATTGAAACTGGTGAAGCCTGTAGAGATTCACAAACCTTATTAGGTTTCTGCATTAATGTTTTGCATTACATTTTGCACATATCTATCACTTAACATATTCCCTCACTTAACACCCTTCTAAACGCAGCATAAGCACTGCACCCCAGCTGCTCTGGAGATGTACTACCCGGAGCAGGATGCAGGCTCGAGGGGAAGCCTGTACACCGCCATCAGCCATCTGAACCCAGCTAAGAAGGCTCTCCCTGAGCTCTCATCTCCCTGGCTGCCTGTCATCAACGCCATGAAGGAATCCCAGAAGGCCAAGGGGGATGCGAGCCACTCCCAGCAGTGAGAGATTGAGAGAGAGGATGGTGGAGGTGGCGCTATGGCAGAGAGGTTATGTGTATGTTTGTTTGACTGAAAGAGGAAGTACAGTGTTTAGAGTGTGTGTGTGTGTGTGTGTGTGTGTGTGTGTGTGCGCTGGTGTTGCCTCTATCTATGTCCTAAGCATCCAGACATCCAGACAAGATCAGGTATGTCTTTAAAATTCTGAAAGGAGCTCCGAAGCGGAGAAGCCTGTTGAAGTCAGCAGATTTCTCTACCTTATTCATACTTGACAATACAAACGCTATCAGCTCTTCAAAAACTGTCTCGCTGTATTAACTCAAATGTAGATATTAGCAACTCGTTCTTTAGATTCATAACTTCATGTTCTTTGACTCATTGTGCTGTTGTGGCTTCATTCGTTTTGTGCTTTTCACCATTTCCACCTTAATTAGCTCTCGCTCGGTTTATTGTGAAAGTAGCTTAGCTTAGCAGAACGACCCATGCATGGTGTGTAAAATGTGCTCTCAAAAACCCTAAGGTGCAACAGGAACAAAACAGCATTCATACGATAAAAACAGTTTCAATCACAATTAAGTCTGAATCATAATCGATACATTTTTCTCCTTAATAAATTCAGATAAAAGATGTGATCTGTTAATAAAAAATAATGTAGCTAGCAAGCCATGTTTTGCTTTATGCATAGACATACGTTATACCCATGTAGAGATTGCTGTATAATCACTGGCTGTTTACATGAAAACGAAAAATTGGTGAATGTAATGTGAAACACAAGTGAACAGGATTTTTGATATGTATTTAACACTTCATGTATTGTGATTTTTTTTTTTTATTCGTTTGTTTGAATGAAATTAGATTTGTGCCAAAAGTATTGAACGTAACTTTTCAAGAAACAAACTCAAATATACAATGAGAGAAGAAAAACACTCTGAAACTGAAAACAGTGAACTCAAAAATTGAACATGGTCTTCAAATAAACAGCATTCTTTGGTAACAGTTTTCTAAGCTTCTTTTTTCACTAATCATGGTTTATGATTTAATCATTTATGCTTTCAAAGTTTTCGTATACACTCCGCAAGTTTATGTTCACCGTTCTGGCACAAACCTCTCGTTTGGGCGGGGCTTAACAGATTTACTCTCATTGGCTAGTGACGACGACATTCCATGCCATATGAGACTACCCAAACCTCAAATATCGATTACGAACGAATATACTGACTAAATAAGTAAATAATTTCCACGACGAGTTACAAACACTGTAACTATACAGAGAACCGCATCCAAAACGGTCTCCAAAATTCGCGACACTGAAGTCTCTACTTCCTGGTCAGGGAGCTGTCTCACTAGCCAATGAGAGTAAATTGCTGTTAAGCCCCGCCCAAACGAGAGGTTTGTGCCAGAATGATAATTTTTTTTAAACAAAACATTTGAAAGTGTAAATGAAAACTCTGGCAGCACATTTATAAACCATGATTAGCAAAAATTAAGCTTGGAGAACGGTTAGCAAAGAATGCTGTTTATTTGAAGACTATGTTCAATTTTTGCCACCAAATTCATTGTTTTTTAGTTTCAGACTGTTTTTCTTCTTTCTCATTGTATATTTTTGTTGGTTTCTTGAAAAGTTACATTCAATACTTCTGGCACAAATTTAAGTCCATATGTTTGTTTTTGTTTATTTGTGCTCAAATGGACATCTCCCATAAAATTCAAGCCACCAGCAACTGTAGACGTATTTCATAAAAACATCCTGTTGTGCACACTCAAGAATGTGAAATTAAAACCACAAAATTAAGCGAAGGTGTCCTTATGTATGTATTTTAAAGGACGCTGTTATGAATGTGCTAACTTGCCTATCTCTGATTTCCATCTTTACCAGTTTCCACCAATTTCCTTTGATTGTACCGTTCCATCATATATATATTTGACCTTGAAATATTTATTGTTTATTTATTTATCATTTTTGTAAGTATTCATCTGTATAGCTTTTGGGTATTTCTTTGCTGTAAGTATTAAATTAATTGCATTACATTTCAATATGTTAAGCTGGACATTTATTTTATATTTATTTTCTTACTTTTTTTTTTTTTTTTTTTTTGGTGTATATTTTTACTGGAATAGAAAGGTTAGTGTGAGATTCTTTTAAAAAGCAGCTACCGAGGTTAATTCTCCACTATTAAGTCATGTGTATATGTGGAAGTCTACTGTTATTACCGGCTTCATCTTACAGAAATAAATATTTCAGTATTCAGCATTCTGTCCTTATTGAAGTTCAGTTGTTATATTTCCATTTTTGGGTTTGTTTTTATTTTCATGAATTACAGTTTCCACCAATTTAATCAAACTAAAGCCAATGAAGTTTTCACAGGTGTAAAATCAAATTTTTTATTTATGTATTTATTTTTTAATATAAGCCTTTTAAATCTTAGCGATCTGTTTCAGGACACATCGAGAACACAACTGGTTCCTTCTTTCTCACCTTTAATTAACAGCTGCTTTCACAAAAGTATACACTTTCTACAAAAGTAAAGCTCAATATGCGTTTGGTGATATCTGAAAAAGTGTATTTACTGTATATACACGCACACAAAATGGCGCAAGTGGGCCCGGAAAACAAAACAAATAAAGATGCACGTGCAAGTGAGACTGCATGTGTGTGTGCGTAGGTATGTGCAAGTGTGTTTGGCATGCCTGCTGTGCGTCTGTCTGTATCTCATTTACACTCCCACATTTTTCACACCACCACCTTGCACTCTCTGCTCTATAATGAAATCAACATTTTTCATTTCTCTCTCTCACTCTCACTCTTTCACACTCGCTCTGAGTGACAGAACCTAAAATTTCACTTTGCCCAGGGCATGGAACCAAATAAAGTATTTAAAAGTATTTATGAGGGCATTTACTGGGCCCTAGCTTGGTCAAGGCACAGCTAACGTTGCCAGGAGATAGAGCGCGCATGCACTGGGGTTTGTTTGTGTGTGTGTGTGTGTGTGTGTGTGTGTGTTGTGCGGTGTGGTGTGGTGTGGGGACAGAAAGAGATATAAAAGAAACATATTAAATCTGTCACGGACTTAGCTAGCAGTCATGTCTGTTCTGAAGCTCCTGGTTGACAGCAGAAGCAACGCCACAATGTAAACTATTGGTTTAGCTTTCATTCGTTTGGAGTTTTCATTTGTTTTGACTGTTCATTTGTTTTGGTTGTTCACGTTTAAACTGTTCGTTTGTTTTGACTGTTCAGGTCTCAGACTCTGTGTTTCCCTTTAGACGGAAGTGTGTTTAAAAGTCAGCAGGTCTTTGATGAATAACAGAGTGTTTTTGAGAGATGAGAGTGTGGGAATGACTCCGTGCCTTGCTCTTCATCTCATGTATACATGTGTGTTTGTGTTTGTTCTTTTATAGTACCCACAAAGAAATACTGACATTTTGAAGGCATTACCATGTTCCCCATGAGGAACAATGTTTTTTTTTTACACAAACACAGCTTATACCTGGAATATACTGTATACATGAAAGAAAGGATTAACTCGGTTGCTGCATCCCAATTCACCTACTTATACTATGCACTAAAAGTATGTATTCTTTTATTGAAGAAACGGTACATATTTTTCAATGTGTGTCAAAAAAGTACTGGGACATACTAATACATCATGTTACGGAAGAGAACCTAACAGTTACACACACTGTCACCTTAAACACACTCCTTGTTGCATTTCAGCTTTTCTTCATTCATTATTCCTTATATAATTTATACTATATCATTTAATTTACCTTTGACTTGGTTTATTTATCCACATTTCATTTACACCTCTCTAAAATTATGCAGCACCGATGTTACAATCTGGTGAAGCAAAACGTCACAAAGCTCCTCCTCCCTTGCGCAAAGGTGTTGTGGGTAATATTAGCTGAAAAAGTGTCCACGGAGCCACACTTCGAAAATCTGCCAGAAACAGTAGACCATCCGGGTACCTTTGGGATTCAACACTCATTTCAACATGCTACCATTTGGGACACACTAATTCTAATCTCGGATACTATTTAGGATGGATAGTAGGCGAATTGAGATGCAACGTGTTTTTCAACCGATTATCTATCTGTTCCAGCTTTAGTCTATGTGGTTTTTAGCACAATTTATAATTTCGATGTTTCTTTTTTTCCGAAACAGGTTGTTATTTTTGCTCCAAATGTGTATAATTAATCCTCTCAGAGATGGGACTACTTTTTTACAGGGAAGAATTTGTGGTTATGCCGATTAACATAGCTATGTTTCCATCCACGTATTTTTATGCGAATTTTGGGATATCGCATTAAAAGCGCTTGATGGAAACACCAGATGCAAATAAAATCTCAAAAATGTGCATTAAAAAAACGTATGCGTTCAGTTGAGGAGGATAATTTTTTTATTCGATAAGAAGACATGCGCATAAACTACAATGGAAACACATTTACCAAATAAATTCCTCTATGCATCAAAAAAGTCATGTGATTTTGCCTCAACCAATCATGTGATTGGATAATTGGCTGATGTGATTGGATATTCAGCGCATGTGGCCAACTTATACAGCACAATGACGATGCTTTTTTCCTGTGGGAACTGAGGCATGGTGGGTCGCATAACTGCACTAAACAGCGGACCAATCTCGTCGCACAGTATCTCAAATGTTGTTTGTCTGAGCCAAAGTCTGTCATCGAAATGATTTGGTATAATTGCTTCCCAAAACTGTCTCACACGATTCCATTCCCAAATATCAGGCATCCGCCTCCGTTCTCATCGATTTTGTGATAGCGTTTCGTCTGCATGCTCTGAAGCACAAGGCATTTATTAAATTGGAAAAAAAAGAGCCACAGTGGCTTCCCCAGTTGCAACAACTTCAATTTGTATTGATACTTTTGCACCTGTTTCCCAGAAAGTGACGATTTAGTTCTCTTGAACACATGGGATGCAAACAGTGCTTTATTCGCAAATGTTTTATGCGATATTTCGATTTTTCGCAAAAGTTAAATTCGCAACTTGGATTGAAACATGGCTATTTATGCTATGAATTACTTTTTACTGTATTGCTCCAGTGTTTAAAAGCTGGATAAGACTTTGATAGTTTGAGTGTAACACTTGTATTTTTGAAGTCACATTATTTGAGTAACACCTAACCACAATCTCATATCTGAAAGAGCTTAATATACAAATATCTTGACAAATTCAATGAAGCAGGCTAAAAAATCTTTTTACTGATGATTTACCGATGCCCCAACAACTACCCTTAGACCTTCATTATAATTATTTGTAAAGTAAACAGGGCTTTTCGGCCTTTTCTTTGTACAGAGGAACTGTATTTAAATATCGAAAATGATCGAGACAGCACTCTGAATGTGAGAGTGAGAGCAGAATAAATACAGCTGATGATAGCAGCCGTAATACTTTTCATCCAGGAATAGGTTAATAAAAACATGATATTGGCAGAGAAAGCGAGAGGCCTGAACAGAAAATGAAAGAAAGGAAGAAAGCGACGGAAATATAGGATCCAGACAGAATGATTAAAATGGCGTTGGGGGCTTATGAGACGGTGAGGTGCCGAGTGGATGAGGGTCAACCCCATGGGCTGTGTGTGTGTGTGTGTGTGTGTGTGTGTGTGTGTGTGTGTGTGTGTGTGTGTGTGTGTGTGTGTGTGTGTGTGTGTGTGTCTCTCTCTCTTTATGATCTCCCCAGCAATGGCGCCAGAAGAGAATAGCACTCTCACAGCAGACAACCTGAACATACACTCATATGAACACTCTACCTCCTTTGCTTTCACACGCACGCACAGACACATCTTGCTCTCTCTCTCTCTCTCTCTCTCTCTCTCTCTCTCTCTCTCTCTCTCTCTCTCTCTTTCAGACAAACAGACTGATGACAGCAGCATTACACATTCCCCTGACCTACACCATAATTATCTCGGCCCTACAATCCAGTCCCTCATCATCACACCATTAGTGTCACCCACCTCACACTCCGCTCACACACAAACGCGCACACACACACACACACACACACACACACACACACACACACACACACACACACTTACATCAGAAACACATTTAGAGCACAGAGCAGACAGACCCTGAATAAGATGATGTGAAAGAGGAAAACACCAACAGGGCCACCTAGAGTCCACTTTGAGTATCTGCAGAATAGCTTGCAACTGCCATTAATTACAGAAATTGGATTAATCCTGAACAGTGAGCCTGAATAATGGTTTGAGAGTGATTAAAAAGAAGTCGATTTTTTTTGTGTGTGTGTGTGTGTGAATAAATTTTCCTTAATTAACTCCAGCTGGTACTGGAAGAGAATTTGCTAGCGGTCTAAGCTGGAGGTAGTAATTATCATAGTACTTGTGGTTGAGAATACGAGGTCACTTTGGTCATTTTACTCACTCAAATGGCATCGTGTGTGCCATCCCACTCAAAAGAACAGGCCTGTTTAATCTCCTCTTCCTTTAGTCACTGGACAAATTATTTTTACAACATCCTGTAATTAAACCTTAGGCTAGTAACTAATGGGTGAAATGTCAAGGAAAAACAGAGGGTTTTCATTAACGATGGGTCTCAGCATGCTTGCGTGTGTTTGCGTGCTCGGTTTGAGGGGTGGGGGGTGTTTTTGTTGTCCTAGACTGTGGGGTTGTTGTTGTTGTTTTTTCTGTTGTAGTTATTATGGTTAAAATATGGGAAGGGAAACGTCTTATTCAGACCCCCTCTGATAGTTAATGTTTCCATACAATCTTCACTATTTTGGCTAGTTTCTGTGGCTAGTATTTGTGTAACTCCAAAGTACTAGCAAATTGCTCCAACCCTCATGTTTAACTTTGGCTTTATTGTCTTTCCTACGAGTATCATGCACTTGTTTCTGGTCATTTGGTGGCAGAGGTGAGAAGTAACAAAGTGCAGTTCCCTATTTAAAGGGAAAAATCAAGCCTCAACTTGCAACTTGCATATTAATCATTATGCTTAGCATACGATCTTCAATGGTGTCCAAGGTTTATTTTGTAATGATTTTTTTTTTCTTTCAACAATATCCATCCATCCATTTTGTATACCGCTTATCCTACGCAGGGCCACGGGGGGCCTGGAGTTTATCCCAGGGAACTCGGGGCACAAGGTGGGGGACACCCTGTATGGGGTGCCAACCCATCGCAGGGAACAATCGCACACACATTCACACACTACAGACAATTTAGAGATGCCAGTCAGCCTACAACACATGTGTGGACTGTGGGAGGAAACCGGAGTACCTGGGGGGAAACTCCCGAAGCACAGGGAGAACATGCAAGCTCCACACACACACAGGGTGGAGGTGCGAGGCAAACGTGCTAGCCACTAAGTTACCCACTACATTGTCCACTGGCTGTATTGCATTCTGGGACTTCGAGTCCAATGTTTACTGTTTTGCATCCATTACCTTTATGCTGACAAGAAATCACAAGAAAATGGTGAGTGAAAAAAACAGCTGTTGCTCTTTAGCTTTCAAGAGTTAACAGTGAAACCTGACTGTTATCCCTTATGTTCAGGATTTTATCTTCTATTAAACTCCCATTGTAACTGTGCTTATTCACTTACTCACAGCAATAACAAAAATACAACACTAACAGACAAGTTAGCACAAGGATAAGCTCAGCACGCTAAGCTCAAGACAAATATTTCACACAAAGGTTTCAGTATGGATTTGTCATTAAAGTCTGGTTTTTATGTGTGCGTTCTTGAGATTTTCTTTCACCTAATATTAATACTAATACTTCTGACTACATTTCAAGGGTAAAATCTTTACTTTCTACTCATTACATGTTCAAACATCACTACAAATCTCTATTTCCATGTACTGTATACTCCTGGGCAAAACGAAATGGGCCAAACCCAAAACGGTAAAATATTAAGCTTTTAATGGCCTTAACAACAAATCATTGTTCAGGAAATTAGCAAAAATTAAACAAATAGATACAGTAACAGGATGGGATAGCTTTTCCCTTTCCCAGATTTCTTTAAAAGCCTTGTGGGTAAACTTGCGGACAGCTTTTTATTTATTATTTTTTCTTTTTTTTTTTCTTTCTTTTTTTCTTTAATTTTACATCAAACGTTTTAATTATTATCATGATTTTACCTTTGCATACAAAAAGACTACGTACAGTCCCCTCCAAAAGTATTTCAACAGCAAGGCCAATTATATTGTACATTACACCTTGTACACTATACATTGAAGACATTTGAGTTTGAGATGGAAAGATGAGTATGAGACGACAGATCAGAATTTCAGCTTTCATTTCCTCATATTTACATCTAGATGTGTTAAACAACTTAAAACATGGCACCTTTGGTGAAAGACCACCCTTTTTCTTTTAGGTGAGCGAAAGTATAGGAACAGATCATCTTAAAGTAACGTAATCGATCGTCTCATATTCATCTGTTGATGTCAAACCCAAATGTCTTCAATGAGTAGCAAAAACAATAGAATTGGCCTTGCTGTTCCAATACTTTTGGAGGGGACTTTAAGTGAATTTCCCTGGTTCTAGCTTTTCCCCAAACAGTTCACTGCAGCAACAGGAAACGAGAAAATGGTGGCACAGGTCTCAGTAGTGCGCTTTTTAAATTCTTTCAGATTTTCTGACCAATGATTTGTTGTAAAGACCATTAGAATCTTAATAATTTGCCATTATGCGCTTGGCCCGTTTTTTGTTTTTTTTTGCCCAGGAGTGTATTTGTAAAGTCGTAAGATGGTGTTTTAGTATCAGACATCTTCAAAGACTTACAAATAACAAATCTAAACTATAACGCATGACAGCTGGAATGAGACTTAATTCTTATAATACATGTCATTTATCTGCTGCTGTGTACACTTTGCTGTTTGAATTGTGACAGCTAATTATTAGCATTCAGCTAATATGTGTTGTCACAGTTATTATCATGCTAGCTAACATTTGAGAGGTTAGGAATGAAGCTGTATGTATTCCCGCAATCCTTGTTTCGTTGTTACACTAGTTTACCATTATTAACTACAATCAGTGTGTGTTTTGAGGCAGATATGAGACTTTTTCTTTCGTGAATCTTTCTTGTACTTTTATACTTCAAGTAAATTTAAGAGTTTATACAATTCTACGTCTGAGAAAATTTTAAGGCTGTGCTTCAACTTTATTTAGATGAGTAATTGTACTTTAACCTGAGTAAAAAAAAATTTGGGTACCACCTCTGCTTGGTGGCGTGCCGGCTCCTTTAACAGCTAGCTGCTTGGATTGTAATCTGCCTCAATTGGATAAAAGCGTCTTCTAATTAAATAGAAGTAAATTTAAATTGTCCAAGCAGAGAAGATCGGTCCAGCAAAGGGAGTGTCATGTGCAATTTCAGTTGAGTCATTTATCCCGTCTGATCCAAAATATGATGAAGGATGACTCCAAGCTCAGCCCATGTCGCAGCCAATCTTTCTAATAGAGGGGCAATTATCCACTGACTCAGCTTGTTCAGGACAGCACAGCTTAGCTCAGTGTAGTTATATTCATTGTATTCATCCCTTCCTCCTTCATGCTTTTAGCCTTTCTCCCATACACAGAACACAGTGCTAATTAGTAATGTTTGTCAACAACCTTTTGAAAGAACTAGTACTAAAGAAAATGTAACTTTGTAGTCAAAATATATTACAAAATGTAATGACCTTTTTTTTTCCCCCAACAAATAAAAAAAGTTTTTTTTTTCATCTTTGCACATTCAGTTCACAGATAAATATTTGGTAATTATATAAGGGAACCACTTAGTTAGTAAGGATGTACTGTTTGAGATGTGGATGCCTGTCATTGCATAAACATTTAATCCAAAATTGCATTTTGGATGGATGCCTCCAAAAAGCATGGATTATACATGTATAAACATTTAATCCATTGCCATAATAAAAAAAAAAAAAAATGAAATGAGAGCCACCTTACTGTTACATTGCCAGCAGCTGACAGTTACAAATAACCATCCATCCATCTGTTTGGTCTGGATTTGTTCTGCATGGCTCTCCATATGCTTTAAAGTAAAAGTTGGTTTTTAAAAAATGCGGTCCAATCCAGATGTGCTTTGTAAGTGCAATTCCAGCAAAATACAATTAGTTTGTTTTTAATATGCAGAAAAAAACAAGTGTAGACAGCAGCAGTGTATGGTTCGATTAAAGAAAGGGAAAGCATCTTAAAAGTTTTTTTTAGCATATATGATAATTTCAGTTTCATTAATGAAATGGTTTTGATCACATTTTTTTGTTTCAGTTGAGTTTGAGTTCATCTTGGAGTAAGTTGAGTTTGAGAATTTTAATGCTAGCTGAATTTGCCAAATTGTCTCAATGTATAAACTATTGCTACAATAGATGAACTTTAAATGCTATCCTTTTTCACACTCTCCCCACAGTAGTCAGAGATGGGTGCTATCACAAGACTAGTGCATGGCTATATATTGGATCCTGGCATAGATCACCATGTCGGAGTGTTTTAAAGGACCCATGGTAATGTGTATTTAAAGTGACTTAATAAATCACTGCTCTTCTGCTACCGTGTGGAATTTGCACTTTTTAGTTTTCAGCCTGCCTGTGATTTGTGCTGGGGTCATAAAATTGTCTTCTGCAGTGCACAGAATAGAGATTTTATAGGCCTTTCTGCCGTACATTTCACCAGAACCCTTACAAGAAAAACAAACAGACTGTAATGACTTTATGGATCACATTGTTGCGTTTAACCGCTGAGCAGAAGATTTCAAAAGCTCTGGATTCGTAAGAAAGAAAACGTTTGCATGTCATGCATTAGCCTGCTTGTGCTCTCAGCAATGCCACATTTCCTTATGTGGGTTCTGACTACAACAAAAAAAAGGCCATATTGGCGCTATGAAGCCAACAAGGAAAAATGAAATGACTAACAACTGTCATAATGACAGCTGAAAGGCATGCCATGAACGGGGGGTGTACAGTGTGTGTGTGTGTGTGTGTGTGTGTGTGTGTGTGTGTGTGTGTGTGTGTGTGTGTGTGTTACCTAGAGGGGTACCAATGCCAAGACTAAATTGTCTGTAGCTATTTAAGAACAACATTTAGCCTCAATTTAGTCGGCGAGGAGCAGCACAGTTCAGAAACATTTTCCAAGCCCTGCAGCTTGCAGCAATTTACATTATATGAGGGAAACACCGAAACAAACATTTGAGTGCTCTCCATAACGTAATCGATGGATTTATGTGCACTCAAATGCCAGTTTTAACGAAGCCTGGTTACGCACACAACACCCAGACACAGTCTGCAAAATAAATATCAGGCCATCGCTGCCGGCCTTGCCTTGCCTTCTAGAAAGGAGGTACGAGGGGAGTTGGGCAGGGCTGTGACCTTTGCCCTTCTCCTAGGTGATGTGATCAGGGTGAATTTTTCCTTTAAACACTCGGGCTACATCCACAACGGCCATGATAGGTAGCGTAGCCCACTTGTCATACTATGCACTGCAATAGTATACATTCTTAGCTTCTAGGTGGCCTATAATAGCTTGTATGCACTACGCCCAAAACCACAAAGGCTACTACTATACTAAAGAGTGTGTTAAAATAGTAAGACTACACCAATAGGTAGTGCCAGCCTACTAATTAAACATGCCATTTGGTAGTATGGTAGTAAGAGGACATAGCCAGGAATCTTTAACTAAAAAAGATAACAAGAATTAGCTTAGTTTGCTTGATTGGAAAAGTAGTTCTCATTTTGTGTATGCTAGAAATGTCTATCACTGTGTAGTAATTATACTAGTCAGCAACTGGCTGTGCTTTCTTTCAATGAAAGACATTGCAATCCCATAAAATTTGATGGTAACACTACATAATGTAGGCTTAAGACATGCTTGCATATAAAAGGCTTACACACATTCCAGAAAATAACACACACCACATCGTCCAACCCAATGGGACAAGAAGCAAAACGAATTAATTAGAGGGCGAAACTATTTTAATGAGTCGCAAATGGCGCACACAGCCATGGCGCTATGTCAGTGTCTGGCCCCGCACAAAATCTCTGATCTTCTTTTATAGTAATTAGACGCGTGTTGCCAGATTTGTCTGGTGTATCATGCAGTTAGGCTGCTTTTGTTTTAATACAAGTTCAGCCTAGTTTTCCACGAGTAATATATTTGCCGTGAGTAATATAATAATAATATTATTCTATGTTGTCATTACGCATAAGTACTTATCCAATTCAGGGTCACAAACCTGAACCTTACAACCATGAAGCACCAACTGCCCACATCCATTCATCATTACAAATCGCATCACTGCCATGAGACTCTGTGCTCATGTATTATCAAGATTTTGAGTATATTAATGTGGAAGCTTTGTTATTTGGGGTATTAGAGATGTGCATTTTGGGCCATATTCAGAGTTGGCGACTTACAGTGAATTCAGAAAGTTTACCCATAAGTCTACACTTAACTGCCCACAATGACGAAGTGGAAACATGTTATTAGAGATTTTTGAAAATTAATTAAAAATCAGAAACTGAAATCTCTTATTCCCAAAAGTATTCAGGCCCTTTATTCAATACTTTGTAGAAGCCCCTTTGGCAGTAATTACAGCTACAAGTCTTCTTTGAATAGGTCTGTACAAGCTTTGCTCACCTGGATTTAGGCAGTTTAATCCCATTTTTCATGACAGTTCCTCTCAAGCTCCGTCAGATTGGATAGCGAGCATCTGTGAACTGCCATCTTCAGGTCTCTCCACAGATGTTCAATGGGTTTTAAGTCTGGGCTTTGGCTGGGCCACTCATGGACATTCAGAGACTTGTCCAGAAACCACTCCAATGTTGTTTTGGCTGTATGCTAAGGGCCATTGTTATGTTGGTCATTGTTGTGTGTGAACTGTTGTCCCAGTCTGTGTTGCGTGTGCTCTAGAGGAGGTTTTCGTCAAGGAAGTTCCTGTATTTGGCTGCATTCATCCGTCCCTCAATTGTTACCAGTCTCCCTGTCCCTGCTGCTGAGAAGCACCCCCATAGCATGATGCTGCCACCACCATGTTTCACTGTAGGAACGGTATTAGCCAGTTGATATGCAGTGCCTGTTTTTGGCCAGATATAGTGCTTGCTGTTTTGCGCAAAGAGTACACAGTTTGTCTCATCAGACCCGAGAATCTTTTTCCAAAGGCATAAATGCTGTCATATGCCTTTTACTCAACAGTGGCTTGCGTCTTGCCACTCTGCCATGAAGGCCTGATTTATATAGTGCTGCAGAGATGGTTGTCCGTCGAACAGGTTCTCCCATCTCTGCACAGGATTTTTGGTGCTCTTTTAGAGTGATTCTTGGTGTCTTTCTTACCTCCCTGACCAAGGCCGTTCTTACCTGGATGCCTAATTTGGCTGGATGGTCAACTCTCAGAAGTTTCACAGTTGTGCCAAACATTTTCCATTTCAAAATTATTGAGGCCACTGTGGTGCTGGGAACACTCAAAACCTAGAAATTGTTTTGTATCCTTGCCCTGATCTATGTCTTGCCACAATTTTATCGCATAAATCCACAGACAGTTCCTTGGACTTCCTGGCTTGGTTTTTGTCTTGAAAATGCAGTGTAAATTGTGGGTCCTTATAGATCCTGGTGTTTGCCTTTCCAAACTATGTCCAGTCAATTCAAATTGCAACAGGTGGACTCCAATTGAGTTCTAGACACATCTCAAGGATAATTAAAGCAAACAGGATGCACCTGACCACAATTTGGAGTGCCACAGCAAAGGGTCTGAATACTTTTGTGAATAATAGATGTCTTTTTTTCAGTGTGATTTTTCTAAATTCATTTTCAAAACATTTTCGCTTCGTCATTATGGGCGATTAAGTGTAGACTGATGGGTAAAAATGGCAAGTATATCCATTCCAAATCAGATCCACAACACAATAAAGTGTGCAACATGTAAAGGGGACTGAATGTAATTCCAGCAACTTAAGTCAAAGCGTTGCATCTATATTTACTGTATATGGGAAAGGTGTGTATATTATGTGTATTCAGAGTTCAGTTAAACAGTTAAACACAAAGTTACTTTTCTGCACTCTTAATTCAAATGATGCAAATCTCCTGCGTGTTTGCTACATTTTTTTTTTTTTTTTTTTTTTTTTTGTATATGTACAGCACAAAGCAAACACGTAGGCATAACATATTTGTGGTTACATCAAACTGTCTAATAGTGCCAGTGGAGTGAATGCTGCTCCTC